>OY735206.1:53608483-53728483 GCA_963457665.1 Thysanoteuthis rhombus | reverse complement strand
TTGAGAACTCATTAATGATGAATTCGAATAAGACATCGCCGATTCGTTGCGAGATTTTTAAAAACCTTTGCGTAAATGTCCTTGGTCAAGTGCTGACTCCTAAGAGTGATGCATCAATTTCTTGCGCCTTTTCATCATAGACAAATCATTTTTTTTCAAAACTAATCATGAGTGATTGCTGAAAGCATAACAAGTAATAATATAAGTATCTTTCCATATCTCATGAATAATTGCTTTATTTATTTTATACGATATACTGAAAAAAAATTTTTTTTTAAAGAGTCGTTTCACTGTTTTTGAGCTGACAAAGTTTAATGAAAATAAAAATGGCGTTTAATTTCCCATACCGGACAGATAAGATTTGAACAATAATTTCACATGGAAAAAAAGAAAATTTTCACTTAGGAACACAGCCACTTATCCAGGACTACAGCAAAGTTAGTGCTATTAACATGACAATAGATGACTCAGAGAATGCTGAAGAGGAGATGGGCGCTGTCTAGTTTAGAAAGAATGATTGATATATTAATGTTTGAAGGCGATTTTTTCGGGCCTTTGAAAGTAAGAGGGCACTGAGATTATGAATATTACCAAAAGAAAAAAAATGTTCAAACCAGTTTCCAATTAATTCGATACACATCTTGATTACTCATCTATGCATATACATATTTACATGGACAATCACACAGGTACATACATGTAAATATTCAAACACACACACACGCGCGCGCGCACACGCGCATACATATAGACACATACACAAGTTAATCATAAATACGGGGCTATACAACATTTCAGGAAATCTAATAATAAAAAAAAATCATCGGAAAAACTGGCTGTTCAATTTCCTCGAACTTCAGCGATGTACAAATTACACACGCACGCACATACACACACATACATACACATACACCAAAGTTAGCATAGGTGTATGTGTGTGTACATTTGGGGACATCAGTTTATATATCTATATACATAAATATATCGGATCACTTTAAACTTGGCAGATCACAAGGAATTTAAATTATAAATCATTCTTCTTTCCTACCATTTACGTTTTATGCTAACGTGAGAATTTGAAAGCAATTGCTTGTCTTCAGTTTTGCATATGTATATTTTATCTGAATTCAACGCGCTTTGAGAATTTACTTAGCCCCACTAAATTTAGTGAGATGGCATGTAAGTCAACAAACATGTTCCTCTTAACCCTCCGCCACATAGACGTACGCTGGTGCAGGGGCGGGGGTGGCAAACGGGGCCTTCCCTCTTCCGGATCAGGCCTTCTCACCTGGGTCGAGTTGGTGGGGCGGGGGGATGAAAATTGGAACCTTGTAGCCATTAAAGGATAATGGTGCTGTGCAATTGTTTTATGTCGAACTTAATGTTCTATATAAAATGACTGTGTTATTATTCCCTGGTAACAGACTTGCCACTAAGATATATTAGTACACACTCCACACAGGAAAAATACCTCCAACCCACCGGAAAAAATGGCAGCAGACGCCCAGGACTCAAAGACACAGTGAAAGTTGCTTAGAACAATTCTATTTTGATGATAGTATGATCAGAATTACACGTTTTATCACTTCACTAACCGAGTACAAATTTTATACTCTCTTTACTTATAATAAAAATGGCAGTAATGAATATAATTATAAGTAATTGATATCATCCTGATAACATCACAACTCTTATAGCTATGATTGTAATAATTATGATGATGATGATTATTATTATCAATCAATTATTGCTGGTCATTGTTTATTTTACTTTAAAACTTGCCTATTGTAGTAAAGGAAATCTGAAACACATTGAGAAACTTTTACTTTATTTTCTACCTTTGGAATATGAAGCTAGAGTATGTTGCTCGAAAAAAAAATGATTTAAAACATTTTTCTTCCTTATATAAGAATTATCATCGCTATAAGATTTGAATGTTTGAAGAGGAAACCCAGATAAGTTATCACTGAATTTTAAGGCATACATTTTATATTGACTATTTAACCGTTTCATGTATCTTTACTAATATTTGAAACTTTTTTTGTTTGTTCATTCATGCCCCTTTTCCGATGGAACTATGAGGCCTATCGACTTTATATTCAGCATGTAGACTGAAGAGAGGTCAACATACTATTTGGGCTATGGGAGATTGACCTCAGAGATCATTTGAGGTCACCAAGTGTTATTTCTTGGTCATTTTTAGCCTTAGCTGTGGGTCACAATTTTGCGCCAAGGGTGCTGAAATTTAGCATATGGGTACGTCTTTTCATAGCACAGATTTCAATTTGTGTTGCATTGACTTCTGAGGGCATTCAAGGTCAACAAAGTTAATTTTTAATCAATTTTAAAAATTCCAAATTTTAAGTAACAATTTAGCGCCTATGAAACTGAAATAGAGGTGCAACTTTCCGTGGCAAAGTCATTTGAGGTCACCTAAGGTCATTTTGTTCATTTCTAGCCAATTTTAAGAGTTGTGGGCCATAGTTTTGCACCAGGGATGCTACTATAGAACTTATGGGCATATCAGAAGGTAACAGGCCAAGCATGGTTGACCTTGGTGCTCACTTTGTCACCAAAAGTTATTTCCAGTCATTTCTACTCAATGTTTAAGTTTTGGACAATGATATCGAATCTATGTAACTGAAATTTGGTACAGGGTGAATATTTTCCTATCGATCGAGGCCATTTTTGGTCCTTTCAAGCCAATTTTTTGAAAGTTGTTAGCCACAATTTTGCATCTATGAAACGGGAATTGGGCGTAGATCCTTTCATGGTCCGAGTATTTATAAATTTGATTTTGACATCAGGGTCATTCGAGGTCACTAGAAGTCATTTCTGGTCATTTCTTGCGAATTTTCGAATTTTTGACCACAATATGATGCAGAAACTTTCCTTAAAGGTTTGTCTTTACACAGCACAAGTTATATTGAGGTTGCTGCTGAGGGTCTCTAGAAGTCACCAAGGGTCATATCTGGAAATTGTAACTAAGCACAGGAACAATCTCTGAAGACTGCAGGCCTTTACCTGACTTCTCCATGCTTTTCCTATGGACAGTTCTGAATTGGTAGTTGTGGGGTTGGATCCCCGATCAACTTTTTCATACTCACACCCAAAGGGAGCAACACTTGTGTAGTGTATCCAGGAACCCTGTCAAAATAAGCGACGCTTGTTTGTTTTTTTTTGGGGGGGGGGGGGTTGTGCATCAGTATATTTCTTCCGTTACAGCTATTTTTTCATACGTACATAGTTTACATGTGTCCGAAAATATCTATCCTTCAACCTACAAACACCTTTCTCTCTTAATGGCCTAAATTAATTGAGAAAAACAGGAAAACACAAACATACTGGTCTTGTATGTGATATTAATACTTTTACTTTTGATATTGGTCTGTTTCATTGACAAAAATGCGATTTATGACGAAAAAAAAGCTTACAGAATACATTTTTGTTTGTGAACAATCTGTATGCCATTCGTGAGGAAGATCGTCGACGAGAATTTTTACATGAAATTCTTTGTTTCCAATGTTTAGAAACGGGGATTGTGTCAAAGTTAACTCTGGTGAGCTCAAATGTGCCTGACGTCGAACTTTCATAGTCTATTTCACAAATTGATATTTATGAGGCTACATGCAAAATATTAGGATGATTTGTCTGATAGTTTTATAATGAAAGAGGCACGGGAAAATAAAAGGCTCACATAGTATAGATTATACTCAAGTATTTTTTTTATAAAATTGGATAAAATTCATATTTTTCATGTGTAACTGATTTCCAGTTTCATTAAAATCCTTTTGATAGTATATGTATTCCCAGTATATATGATTTTTTTTAGATCGCTGTTTGCTATATATATATATATATATATATATATATAGTACAAATTAAAGTTGTAATGTAATATGATATAGCATAATACAATATCAGGCGTATGATGGGCTTATTCCATAAAGTACTCCATACATTCAGCCTTAAACATCAAGTTGGTTCAGAGTAGAGCTTGATATATATATATATATATATATATATATATATATATATATATATATATATATATATATATATATATATATATATATATATCCTGCTTTGTGTATTATAATATTTAAATGTTTTTATATTCATCACCGGACTGCATAACATATATTTTCATTCTTTAACAGTTTTATACTTTATTCCAACAATTTAATTTCACGTGTTGTTTTGTTGTGAATGCATTCGTTGTTTTGTATCCATTCTGCAAGAAAACTTCTCCTGAGTCAGCATCTTCATTGTTATTGTTGTTATTGCTGTTGGAAAATACTCCGTCTACAATTTCAAGGGGAATCTTTCAAATTGAATCTTACATTTCTTTTCATTTGATTCATTTCAAGATATTTGAGACCATCAAACAGAACTGATACCATAACTGTAAACATAGGTTTCTTCGTTTTTGAAGCCGGTCTGGCTATGAGCATAGCATGCGTATAGGCCGCACTAAGGAGGGCTAGAAGGCTTCAAAGTTAAACATCTACTCATAATTATGCATTAAAAAATTGTTATTCAGGCCTCCCCATACACACATAGATTTTTAGAGATGGGTTCAGTTTCCAATGTAATTGGTCTCTTTGTATGTGCCCGGCAACATTAATACTTGTTTATCTTTTTTTGAATTTCAGACTTTTTTTTAGTGATTGCTGCCCAACAAGAGGTGATCACCCCTTTCACTAATTTTTTAATTGAACTTCCCTAACACAGCATATTGCCAATGAAGTTGGTAGTGTCACAGTTTCTATTGAGTGACTAACCAGACCTGTTGTCTATTTTATTTTGGAGCATTTTTTTTCCTGAAATTTAGAACTCACTCATTGGGACAAAAATAAAATAAAAATCTCACTTCATATCAACCAATATGAATACTTTCTCATCCTTTGTGAGCGTCAGTCTCGCATGGTTGTATTTTTTATTTTTTTTTTTTTCAACCACATCCCAAGACTTTCACATTTACAATGTGAGTTTATTCTTTAGGTCAGGGATTCTCTAAGTCACCGGAACAGTCAATACTTATTCAGGTGTATGATGTTCGTTTGTCTCTATAGAAATACACACACGCGCTTACGCACACACACACACACACACACACACACACACACACACACACACACACATACATGTATATGCATGTGTAAGTAAAACCCATCAATCAAGTAATCTGAGTACCTAAGCAAGCTTAGATATGTTTGCATAAATTTGTATATATACGCGATCATTTGCGTACAAATGTATGCGTGTGGTCTTGAATTCAACAACTGTCTTGATTTATTCTCATCGATTTCATAGATAGATAGATAGATAGATAGATAGATAGATAGATAGATAGATATGTTAAGATTTGAAGGATTACAGTATGGTATCTGGTCAGTTACTTAAATTGTATTTTGGAGACCTGTTCTAGCTTTCAGTTTCTGTACGAAAAAAAAACTCTGATATAAGATGGTCAGGGAAAACGATGATTAAATCAAATAAAAAGCAAAAATCTATCAAGAACGTTAGAAATCACAATCAAAACAAAGAATTCGAGAGATGGAACCATTTCAAATTTTATCACTAAGTCAATGATTAAAAATCTAATTTCAAGAAGGAAAAAGAAAAAGCGTAAAGTATGGAACGAAAATTTCCTCAAAGGAGTTTGTGTTAGTCCTGATTTGGTCTACATAAGATCTTTTTTTCCGCCGCGTACATAATTTTCTAAGATTTTTTTTACTTTTAACTTATCAATAGGAAAAATATCATGGGATTAATTGGAAATAGATTAAATATAGAATTCAGAATTTTTTACAATATCATAAACACATGTATGAAATACTTCATATTTTTGAATACAGATTAAAATTTAAAGATAGGTATATTTTAATTATCATATTTGTTATTAGTTGAACTAAAATAATAATAATAACTGGATACATATGGATACGATTCTTTTCCAGGTTATATATATATGTGTGTACATGTGTGTGTGTGTGTGTGTGTTACTAAATTCGATAAATCTCCACATAAGATAGATAAATGATCTTAAATAACGTGCATCTGTATCTAATGTATTTGAAACCTTTTCTGTGAGCTGAAAAATACAACTTTCAACACAAAACCTTTTCGCAAAATATCCATGTTATCAAATATGATATAATCTCCAACCACTGTGGCTTTTCTTTACTTTTTACTTACCCCTTAAACTCATTGGGCCCCCTTATGGGATACTAATGCCTTCATATATATATATACATATATATATATATATATGTGTGTGTGTGTGTGTGTGTGTGTGTGTGTGTGTGCGCGCGCGCGCGTATATATATATATATATATATATATATATATATATATATATATATATATATATATATATATGTGTGTGTGTGTGTGTGTGTGTGTGTGTGTGTGTGTGTGTGTGTATTCAGACACATACGTGTATGTATCACAAATGAATTCATTGATGCTATACGTATATAAAATACGAAATCACTGTATTTCCCAAACTATATTTTTTTTTCTGCGTAATTCCTGCGGCTAACTTACCATGTTTTTTGCTTTGCGTACGTACTTTTCATTACACATATTTGATGTGTTAATAAATGTGTTGTTTTCTATAGACTGTTAAACATCAAAATTTCTACCATAGTCCTTATGTTTGAGTAGCTCTCTAAAAAAAATCACGAAGGCTTTCTATTCACTTTAATTCTATATTTACGGCACATAAGACCCTAGGGTATATGGAGATTTGATATCAAAGATAAAATTTCAAACAGAGTCGGGATTTTTTTTCTCGCTCGTGAATACATGAACGTCTTATATACAGTAAAATGTATTTAAATGTTTCATACGAAATATCTTTCGTATATCATTAAACTGACTGTCTAACTGAATATTTTTCGCGATAAGATATTTCATTTCATATCGATATTAGCGGATAAGTACTATTTGAGTTTATATAGAAAGGAAAAAAACGAAACTGAGAAGGTATAGAAAGAGAGAAAACGAATGGTGTGGATTTGAGTGTCCGTATGCACGTCTGTAGTCCTATGTATGTATGTACCTATTACCTACTGATATATACCGAAGATGTCTATCTGCTTACGTGCGAGTTGTAGCAACATCTACGTAATATGCATTCTGTAGTGACATTCATATTTATATGTAAACATTATTTCTTATGGATAGCCACGGGGCATTCAAATTATTATCCGTATTCAGTTTTATAAAACATGAAGATCCTGAAGTTTATTTGAAATATGATCATTATTATTCTTCAGTTATAATGAATCATTCAGAGATGTTCCTTATCTACACCGTCTCTCTCTCTCTCCCTTTCTCTCATTCGCTCGCTGCCATTCGCTCTGTCCCTCTTATTTTCTCTTTATAGATTCACTGTCTTCCAGCCTATTTCTCTCACCCCTCTCTCTCTATAGATACATGACGCTTTCTCTCTCACTTCCTATCTATCTATCTATCTATCTATCTATCAAATCTATTTATCTATCTATCAAATCTATCTATCTATCTATCTATCTATCTTTAAACACACACACACACACACACACACACACACACACACACACACACACACACACACACACACACACACACACGTACATGGCTTAGACGAGGGTGTTTACATTAATTACTTGAAAATTGACGTAGGAGGGTTACTGCAATAATATTTCCTGTATATTTGGACCAGGCTTGATTAAACATCACCGATATAGATACATATATATCCATGATATATATATATATATATATATATATATATATATATATATATATATATATATGAAGACATGCACTACATATGCACACAGTATTTATTGGGTAATCTGGAATCGGATCGTATTCAAATGTATCCAAATGTATAGATAGATAGATAGATAGATAGATAGATAGATAGATAGATAGATAGATAGATTGATAGATAGATAGATAGATGGATAGATAGAGAATAAGCAGATGATCAATCCATGCATTTTGCATGTTTTACCTGCTTAGCTATCTCACTCTAGACCCACACAGACGCACGTAAGCACGCACACACGCATACACACACACATACACAGATGAGAGTAATATGTGATCCGGCATTTTTCACTTACATTCGAGTCATAGCCTTTTCGCACTAGAATTGACAAAAGAGTAAAGTTAGAAAAAAAAAAAAAAGAGAGATTTACCCCTGATCCAATAAATGAAAGCTTTATAAAGAATAAGACGGCAGACATATTACCTATATTTGATAAAAAACTAAATGATATTCTTTTGTAAATATAGTTAATTTATGATTACCCAAGAATTTTCATTATTTTTATTTTTAAAATATTTAGGAAAAAAATATCCTATGCTTTTGAATACGATTTAATTTGTGAACTTGCTATGTAATTTGTACAGGCAAAACTTCATATTTTTATTCTAATTTTTGATTCTACTGCAAATACCTACTTCAAATATTGTTTCTGTGGATAGTAAATTGCTGACTGGTTAACTATTCTGATATATCACAAAGATATAGGCAGATACAGTGGTAAAATAATAATCATTACTCTTACTAAATAAAATGTATCCGCGTTTTAATTTAACATACCGAAACATTGTAAAATCTATTCATTTTTACATATGTTGAATCGATTTTAGACTTTGGTTGATTATTTACAAGTATAGTATTCACTTGATATACTGAACAATGAATTTAATCTTGTCTCAAGTTTAATCTGAAAATATTCAATGATTTATTTTAAAGATACCAGGATTTTTTTATACTCAAATGCACCCTCAATCGCAAACAGCATTGAATATTTTCCCTTAATATCTTCAAATATGATGAATTTTCCATTTATTGCTATATATATACACATGTGTTTGTGTATGTGTGTGTGCGCAAGTACATACATACATATATATATATATATATATATATATATATATATATATATATATATATATATATATATATATATATGTATATATATATATATGTATATGTATATGTATATATATATATATTGTGTCTGTTGGTTAAATCTTGAGTATAGATAATCCCCGCCTTGCGAAAATTCGACATCGCCAGTTTTTAGCTTTTACTGCTTCGCGGTGAGCCATTATACAGACAGTGCGCAGACTCTCACTCTCCCCACTATATCCCAGTCTTCTATAACCTCCCACCAACACAACCTCCGACAACTCAGCCTAACGTATCAGCATCATGATTTTTGTAGTCTGAGAACAGTAAAAAAACATTCACATATAATTTAATGGTAATTGATTCTTTGCTTTAGGCCATTCTGGTTTGAGAAACCTTTGGAAATGATCTACTATCGGATAGCGGGGGATCCTTATTGTAATGTCCGAGCATGGATATAGTATATCGATGTAGAGTTTACATTACATTATTATCTTTTTGAGTTCATTGTTTAGATTCCTACATTGTTACCACTGAGCTAAAGTCAGTTCAGATTGATCACCCTATTACACACACATACACACTCACACACACACACATATATATATATATATATCCGGGCGTCCATTCCAGGCAAAGCGATTATCTATGTTTATGTGCCCCAGTGCAAATTAAAGATCTCATTCAAATTTCTAATTATAGCCCCGTATTTATTTTCCCGTATGGTACACATACAGTGTCCACGCTATCGCGTGTGCATGTGCGCGTGTGTGTACATCGTACAGAGAGAAAGAAGAAGAAGAGTCAGAATGACATATGGAGGAAAGGGACCACTGATCAACGATTATTTTGAATGGCATTGTCAGTATAAGAAAGAGAGCGAGAAAACTTTGACTAGACTACGTATTTCCTCTATGAAGCGAAATTTATATCTGCAACAGATTCACACTTGCGAAGTCAGCATTTTGCAGTAATTCCCTGGTGAATAGGCTTGGGTATTTGACTTTTCAAAAAGACTAACTTTCGGCTCCAGCTGGGTGGAATTTGAATTTATTGGATAGAAGATTGATTTGATTTTTTTCTCAGTTGCTATTCAGCATATAGAAATCTACGGTAAAGTTATCTACTTGGTGTAGCTTATATTAAAGTGGTCGGAAAGTGAATACGTATTTTCGTGCTCGGATTTTTTTTTTCAAAAAGGAGATAAAAACAAATGCTAGTGAAATTTAATTAAATACTATTTACCAACAATTTAAACGCCATCGTTATTAATGACAGCAGCCCAACGGGAGAGCGAATTTTCGATTCCTTGCCGAGAAAATTCTGCGTGTTAAAAAGATTCTGCTTCTTTTTTTTTTTTTTTTTTTTTTTTTGCTCTTTAAAGTTTCTGTCCTCCATGGGGTTAAACTTTACGTTACACTATAAACGACACACCTCCAAAAAGAATAGATGATCAACTTGATGTACACATTGTTTTGTACCATTTAACCCTGGTATTGTCGTAGTTAGTTGACGTATAATTTATATCAGTGAAATACGTAATTACTTTACCAAAATATTATGTATTGTACCCTTTTGTCAGAACTTATGAGAGAGGTTGCAGGGGGTTCATCATATTCGGGCCAGGGGTGTAAGACAAAAGATGCCCCCGGGACCATAGTGGAACCAAGGATTTCTTGGAATTTCATAAAACGTTTGCATATATTGAAGTGGATAAAAAGAGAATGACTAATGAAGAAAGGACAGGGTCAGAAAGATACTTTGTACTCCAGAGATATGGATGCAGTTTATGTTTCTGCTTACTTTTCCTCATAGCAATTAATCCTTAAGAGGTTTTATACTTTGACTAGAAAAATATTGATAAACAGATTTGTATTTAACCTTGCATGTGCAAGGTCTGTCAGGAGAGTATCTAGACATTTTATATCAATGAAAAAATTAGAGCAATGGCGCTTTAGCTCCCTTCAAATCAAGTCCCTTTAAATTATGTCCTTCACACACTTTTGGGGACAATCTGCAAAGTCTTCTTCGAGGATCGTCATCAGCTGTCTGATCACGTTATCCTTAAACTTGTCCACGGTCTGGAATCTCTTTGGGGAAAGTCACAAGAAACCAAATCTAGACCGTAAGTGGTAGCAGAAAGGCTTGAGTGATGCAGTATTTTTACACCCTACTCCGTAGAAAGAAAACCCTGCATAAGACGTGAAGAATGGACGGGCTTGGTTGCGAAGTTACATCAAGACTGACAAGCCGAGATATTGGCTGGATACTTTCCGGACAGACTTCATATCTTCCTTATACTTACATTAGATTTAGCATTTTCAAAATTATATACAATATCTATTTACCGAATCATGTCGGATGAGAGTAGTATAAAATAATTGAATATGCCGAAGTCGAGAACAGATATCTATCTCTCTGACTATTAATAATGGATCCTCTTATTCTAACAGCGAGTCTTTGGTGATATCCTGGTTCCATTTTTAATCCCTGCACATCGACGTTAGATTTCGAGGCACTACGTTTGTGTGGGGACCTTTGAACTGCATTTTTTTTTTCTTTGGTCATTATTTTTTTTTATCTTCTTTTACGAACCTTCGATGATTTAATTTTTCAAAAAAAAAAAATTATTTTCAAGTAAAATCAGAAAACTTGACCATTAAAGAAAGGAAATTGTTCACGACTATCCCCGATCGGATTTAGTAAAAGGCATGAGATAGATGCTGCTTTCGCTCACCTTTCAGCTCGCCATTGCCAAGTGCAGCGGGCCTATCATAGGTTTAGACCCTTTTCGTTACTTGTATTGTCTTCTTTCTGATCCTATATCAATATCTCTTGAATGTTTCTTACATGCTTGCATTGCGAATATTTGCGCTTAAATACTTTCTTGGTTATTTCAATTAGATGCATTGCTAACTCTTGCGCCTAGCACATAGATACATAATTCTTCTATCGGTGGCTAAAAAAATATTGTTGTTGAATATGTCGCGTGAGTCGAAAGTTGTTATCACTTTTAGTGGTGGCGAACAGATTTCGTCTGCATAGTTGAGCTCGTCTCGAACTCTATTATTAAAAATGATTTGTAAAATGAGAAGATCTTTTGCTTTTAGTTATTCGTTTTCTTTATAGACTAAATAACCAGCATTCGTCGCTCCCTCTGGCGAAAATGTAAGGCTACTTTTGATTACGCAGTGACGTCATAATCTCAGTGTTGGCTAATGACGTAAAGACGCTGACAACAGCATAGGCGCCATCTAGATTAGTTCTGCATTTTTGTAATGATTGCACTCAGGGGGGAATATTTCAGCGGTAAAAAGCCAGACATGAGTTAGAAAAATTAAATTTCTGACCTGGTGTGAGTTTGTGATGCTTGTTATCAGCTAGCAAAAAAAAAAAAAAGAAAAAAGAAAAAAAAAAGACAACAATAAAAGAAAATCAAAAGAAAATCAAATGAAAATGAAAAATGGATTTTCAAAATGTGAGGTCACTTTAAAAATAAAAATCCAAGATATTAATAAAATGTAATTGTTACCATCCATAATCATTGCCTTTGCAGACTTAGCACAGAAAAAAATGCCTCCCGTGTCGTACGACACCCGAGGCAATATCTCCACTGCTCGAACGCTCCATGAAGACCCAAATCACCGTTTGTAGCATTTGTGGGTTTCTGCAGCCGCCCGGGACTGCCTTACAGGGCAAAGGGAATCCAACTACCGCTCTATTTACCCGTGTTTGAGAGAAAAAAGTGAATTCATAACTTTCCAAAGGGCATTAGTGCAAAGTAAATGCATACTGTCCCAGTCGGAGTTTGAACTCGGCATGCAGATTCCATTTCTACGTTCTGCTCGTCGTTAGGTCGCCCGCGCCTCCACATTGGACCACCTGCACTTCGCGTTTGACCAGCCGCACCTAATTAACTTTCAAGTAGTTTTATGTGTCCATTTCATTTGTCATGTTCAAGAAAAGTTTACAAACGAGAATAAAGAGTTCTTGACCTTAAAATGTTAATTGAGCAACAGAATAATCCACAACCTGCCACGTACTAATTGGCCAGTCCTTGTTAATCTACTGCGATAATTTCTGCCTGGATTTCTGAGACGAGGAATCGCTCTAACTAGGACAGTGTCCATTTCAAAGGTGCATATTTGTAAAGGGCTGGACTTTAGGCGTGTGAAGCAGTCTGCCTTAATAGTCATGTAAATAAATTTTCTGTCCGACTTACGAAACTACAGCTTCGAAGTATTTCGGTTAGTTCTCTTCTGTGTTGCCAATTTAGATATTTTTTAAATCTAAATTTAGATCTATTGCCAATTTAGATATTTCATATTCGAATTTATATTTATGACTTTTGATAAAAAATCTATAATGTGTAACTTTTTATTTATTTTTTATTAGATTTCTCGAGAACCACTGATCCACAAAACTTTAAACTCGACATAGCACTACTTTATGTGCTGAGTAATATATCTAACGAATATCGATTTCATACAATGACCAGCTGTCTGGTAATCACAGTGCATGTACATATTTCTTCAATTGTAGTTAGATTATGCACTGAATTGAACTGGAGTCTGCATCTTGTTTGTTATAGTTACAATGTCATGGTCCTTGTCCCAGACTGTCTTCTCCAGATACTTGTCGTGTTTGGTAACGGTCTGGAAATTTCCAAACCGAACCCTCTATTCAATCCACTGGGATATGTTGCCTCCATTCCGTACGAATACCCTGGTTCAGTGGAAGGAGCAGAAGCGGACATTACAAGAAGAATTATTGAAATAATTAATGTTTTAAAACGTAATAATGACATAACTCATGTAAGCCGAATATCAATAAAGAAAGATTGCGCCCATTTCATCATTATCTAAGCATCTAACCTAATATCCGTAGTGGACTCGCCGAAATCTGATACATTCATGTCTAAGAGATAATATGGAATAGGGAAAAATGGAACGTATCCTGTTATAACCTTCCGATTATGACATAACAATGAAGATTACGCCTTATAAACTCTCAAGACTTTTTGTCTGATTTTAAATGAGACTAAAAAATCTTAAAATTAGAACATTTGAATTGTTAAAAAATGGATTGCTTAATAGAATATTTTTCTGCTCTTTGATACTGTATGTAAATAACCCCATCATTTTTGTCGGGTATATTCCCCCCGCCCTACTCCTGAAACCTTTAAAAATTTACATTTTTCTCCTATTGTTAAGAAGCCAGAAACTGAGACCCTTTTTCCTGATAAGTGCCTAAGGATTTACCAATACGAGTTATTCTCTCGCATGAGCAACAATTTATGTCCTCGAAACTGTTTGACTTATCACCACGAGTTAGCTGTTGAGGTATTTTGTTGCATAAAGATGATCCTCAGGATTTTTTTTTTTTGTAGCGATTCACCAAATATATGATACACGAATTAATAGCATTCTACGATTATACATATTTTCTCAAAAGATCCCAGCATGCATGGACATAAGTTTATTTGCACACACACACACACACACACACACAAACACACACACAAACACAAACAAACAAACAAACAAACACAATCTGTGCTCATGAATTATAAAGGAAAATAATGCACGTAATATAGTTACTGTAATAACCAGTACAGATTAGACAGGAAGTGTTTTCTTTATTTCCCATCCCCGCTATTAATTATCTGCCATAGAACGACAGTTAATGTAATGGATAACATGTCTGACTCACACACGTCCTGCTTCTGGTCCTGGGTTCGATTCCTGGTTTGAGCGAAGAGTGCTCACTCAGCAACTAATTGAGTACACTATCAGCTGTGCGATTAGTGTGGAGGTGTCCCTCTGGTGGAATTGCATCCAGCCAAGGGGGATGGTTATAAAAAATCACGAGTTGGTCTTATCCCAATCAGTACTGATTGCCTCTTAGGAGAGGTGACACTTTATCTTATAGAATAACGGTCAAAAGCAACTGAAATTGAAATAAATCAGAATGAAAGGAATAATATTGCTTGTATGTAGGGATGGTATTACACTCTCATCGTCTTTTGACTACAAAGTAACGTTAGGATAAAATCGGCGAGAAATTCGTAACCGGTCTATTTTTTATCGTAATAATCTTGAAGAATAAAGATGTAGAATTTTCTTGTATAGAAATTATTTGTGTGTACAATATAGATCTGGACATATTTGTGTTTGAAAACTTGTTTACATAAGTAAAATGATGAAACGTAATAATCTGCATGAGAAAAAATAGCCCAACATTCACTTAGTACTTAACTTTAACTTAAAATCATCTAATGATCTGATTTCAATACAAAAAAAAAAAAATAGTACTCATTCATTACGAACAAAAAAGGTGTTTCGGAAGGAAAACTTTAGGAAATATTTTTCAAGTCAATCCCCACCTTTTTTTGATTTTATGAAATCTCAAAAAAAAAAAAAAATCTCTTGCACTCAAAGAACAATTACCATTCCATGAAGATAAGTCCGAGGAGAAATGAAATCAATTAAAATTTCGTTCGAAAGAGCATTTTTTAAAAAAGTGGCCCTGAATCAGAAAGTAAGAACAGCAATAAACTGAAATAGTTTTTGTTTTAATTTTTTTTCAGTTTCTTTCATATCAAAATATAGAGTGCACTTTTGAGATTCAAAAAAACATTATCTACAGAAAAAAATCATTTTGAAAAACCCTTTTCACTAAAGTATCATTGTTTATGCTATTTGCACTCTTCTGAAACATCGTTAAGTAATAATAGGAATTCTGATTTCGTATCTACAGATGCTGGGATTATTATACCAACGGGAGCGCATGAAGAAATAACGTTGTTTGGCTCCTCACTGTTATAGAGGCAGTGCACACGCTCTTCCTCTCTCTGCATTACTCCACTTTCCTATTCCTCCCACCAATCTAACCGCCAACAACTTAGCGTACCATACCATCATAATTACTTTTATGTTTGGGAACGCTCGAAAAAATTTAATCGGTAGCTACATCCATGAAAAAAGACGCATTTGGAACAAACATGCTCTTATAGTTGTTATGGTATGAGGAGGGAAGGAACTGGATTATTCGACCTTTGAACTGTGATCACCCGTAGAGGATACGAATAGTAAAAAGATATATTTATATTTAACTGAATTTTCAATAGATGAGTAAGCAATATTTTCCAAAGCCCAATCAATTACCCAACAAATTAACAAATTGTCTTTGAACCGAATTTCTCTGAGATCAATTCTATTTTTGAAAGATTTTTTTAAAAAATCGTCTTCAAATTACTCAGCTGACCCATTATCAATCATGGAAGAATGGGTGTTTTGGTAGATATAAATATGAAAAATAAATGTAAAACAGTCTCCAACCCACTACGTCTACGTAAAAGTTTTTTTTTTTTTTAATTTTTATGAGCGATTTTATACTAATATCTTTCCGCAATACGTTATGTAACTAAGGTATTAGTATTTCAAATGACTATAGAACAAAAGTATCTTTTCTATTTTATTTTGCCTTCGTGTCTAAACGCTCCACTTTATGAAAGTTTGCTTTACGCTACTTTTTCGCTTTCTCAAAAAAAGGCAAAAAGCAAAATTGGGGTTTGTTTAGCAGCTAGCCGTTATAGAGGCAGCGCACACACACTCTTCCTCTCTCTGCAACACCCCACTCTCCTGTACATCCCACCATCCTAACCTCCAACAACTCAGCTTACCAAACTATCATCATTATTTCTTTTTGTGTTTGGGATACGTTCGAAATAAATTTCTATATAAATCAATGGTAATCGTTATTTTGCATTAAGTCACTTCTGCTCACAAAAGATTTTTTTTTCATTAGGGAACACTTTACTTTCAGATAGTAGGGAAAACATGTAATCTATCCTACTGCATAGTTTCCATCCAGAAGGGAAAACAATTAACTCTCATTAGTCTCTGCTAATCAGCTACGTCTCTTCAAATATGTTCATGCGCATGCGCGCGCACAAGCACATGCATCCAAGCACCTGCATAGATAAGCCATATTGTTTCCCTCCCAGCTGTCATCTCTTTATCCCTTCATCAAAAAGACACGATTATTTCAGTTCATTTAATCCTTATGTAAATTATGGATTGCCAAATATTTGTATGTAACCCTATGACAACCAGATCTTATCTAATTAGCATCTAGAGACATTGCTCGCATATTGTCCGATATTTGATGAACAATTAACGAAATTGGGTAACCTTCCTATTCCTTTATTCTGCTAAATTAACGGAATGCGTAACATCGTTATTCCTTTATTCTGTAAGTATCACAGCTTTTCCTTTAATCTGCTAAATTGAATTATTCAAGCTCCATTTCTGATGGTTATAGCATTAAACAAATTTATAACCGCTGAAAATGGACGGTTCTTTTCTTTTCTTATAAAAACGCCTATGATGGACAGACGAATCTAATATTCATGACTTGAGAAACCAGAAAATATGTTTATATTTTAATGTTCTCTGTAATTAAGTGGGATTTCTGAATCGCTCCATTTGATTAGGTTTGCCTCTTGTTACCGGAACGTCTTGATGACTTCTGTTCACTCAGCCAACCAGAATAAGTCCCAGATGGCAAGAGTAGGAGGGTTGATGAGTGATAAAATTTCTGTATTAAAAGACGCTGCTAGATGAAAAGACATAAGAAAGGAATGAACAAAAACAATAGAAAACAGGCCTGGTTAGTCACTCAATAAAAACTGCCATGCGATCTATGTCTTTTGGCAGCATTCCATATTGGGGTGATCAATTGAAAAAAATAGAAAAAGGGGGCCATCAGCTCTCGCCTTTTGTTTAGTAGTCCGAATTTTTCAAAAAACAAGTATGAATACCATAAATATAAGATCAAATAGCGATTTAGTATGAATTTACATTGCGAATTGAACCTATTCAGAGGGAGAGGGTAAATTTGAAGAAAACAAAAATATGATAAAGAATAGATGTTTAAATCTTCAACCGTCTTGCTCTTCCAGTGCAGATTGTACGTATATAGCTAGCCAGCCGGAACGATTGAGAAACTGGAGAAATCTATGTTGACAGTTTCTAACAAGCGTACCTCTTCTCGCTGCAACCCCTTCTATAATTGTAATATATTGCGATTGTAAAAGTTGTAAGGTAGGTAACTGTTAACTTTGCCTTACGAGTTATTCCTAGTAATACAAGACGGATTTTAACCAGCTTGGTTAGTTCAAGTCATTTTGTCAAGAAGAAAGGGGTTTTGTGCATGATATCTTTCTTCCAAATCCAAACCTCAAATAATTATCCTCTACCAAGAGTACAGCTTTCATCTGCTATCCAAAAGCATAGAAAATAGAGTGTTCCTATAAAAATGAAATAGCGATAATTGAATAAGCAAATACCATTAATTTATTTTTGGGATGTTTTTGAGTGTGCTCAGACACAAAAAAATGACAGCGATAGTCTGTTTGTCGTCAGAGGCTATGGTGGCGAGAGACTGTGATGTACGAGATATTTCAAGAGCGTGTACGCTGCTTCTTTAACGTTTCGCTGAGAAACAAACTCTGAATGCTATTTTCACTCCTCGCTTTTTTTTCGTAAAATTGAAATAGGGGGCTTAGAGCGAATTTTCGAAAATCAAGGGATACCTTTATCTTTGTGGGTGAGTCATTCTTGTGTTATTAATCGACCTTTGTTACTGATTAACTGGAATCTATAACATTCAAACGATGATATTTGGTTGATGCAAAAAGTTCCTGCATTTTTCACAAGATTTTTTATCATATCATGATTTGCCAAAAGTTTGTCTGTCTGTCTCATCGGTTCGTACGTACTCACCAATCGCGCGAAGACCCCGGTAAATGAGTTTTTGAAAACCATCCCCCAAAACATGTTAGGATGGGGGTCAATTTACATGATGATTCATTCTACTAAAATGATCTTTTACTTTTTAATGACATCATGAAAGAACATTTAATTTTTTTTTTCAAATCAATTCTCGAAATCAAAGTGTGATGTAAAGTTGTATTCTTTATTTAAGAAGAATCTGAAATATTTTTAATACGCTATTTATTGGTTGTACGGGGACATCTTGGATAGTGCTGTTTTGATAAGTGGCTGGTTTAATGTAGTACGGTTAAAGTATCGCAGTACAATTTTACAATGTAACTACATTTTCCCAAAACAAGAAATTTGAGAATCGGGGCTTATATAGAAAATATGGTGGGAACTTTTAGTTTCCATTTTTAGAGAGAGAAAATTAGCTTCCGGTTCAAAAGGTCAAAATCTAGAGGAAAGATTTCTTTTTCACTTTTAGGGTTCAAAATTGAGGAAGATTCTTTTTCACTTCTAGGGATCAAAACTGAGAGCATGTTTTCATTTCCCTCTCACGGGTCAAAATCGAGTGTGAATTTTTCCAATTTTGGTGGAAACTGGTGTGGAACCGTCATTTTTCAGTTTTAGATGAAAAATCGAAGGAAACCTTTTTCACCTCATAGAATCAAAATCCAGTTTTTTTTTCTCTGCTTTTATGGGTCAAAATTTAAGGGGAAGTATTTTTTCTCTCTTACCAGTCATAATCGATGGAAAGGTTTCTTTTTCAATTTTTTGGATTAAAATCGACGGGGAGTTTTTTTCTATTTCAGGGGACAACATCGAAGATAAACTTTTATTTATCACTTTTAGGTGTCAAAATCAGAGGGATCTTTTTGTTTAATTTTTAAAAAGAAAAAAAAAGTCGTATGGAATTTTTTTTTTATTTTACATTATTAAGGTTCAAAATCGTGGGGAAAATTCTTTTTCTCTCTTAAAGGTCAAAATCGAGAGGTGACCTTTGTATTGACTTTCAAAGGTCAAAATTGACGGGGAAATTTCTTTTTCTCTTTATTGGTCAAAATCGAAGGGGAATTTTTTTCATTTCAAAAGGTGAAAATCGATTGGGAAGATTCTTTTCTAATTTTGGGGTCAAGATTGAGAGGAAGATTTGCTTGTATATGTAGTTGTGAAAATTGAGGGTGATATTTATTTTTCACTTGGAAGATTTTTTTGACTTCAGGAAACATAATCGAGAGGGATATTTTTCACTTTTAAAGGTCAAAAGCAAGGGGGAACTTGTTCGAACCGCTGACCAGACAAGAGGAGTTGCATAGAGCAAAACAAGTGATACTCTGAATTGGAAACTTCCAGTGAAAATATACCACATGTGGAAGAACTTCCCATTCCAACCCCATGATTGTTTGCTGTGGCAGATTCACGACTTGAGGAATGCATCCTCTCGATAGTCACCTATGGAGTTGAAACATAGAACTTAACCAAGAGACTGACCTACAAACTGAGAAGCATGTAATGCGCGCACGAGAAAATCATGCTCAACCTCACATGGAGATATTACAAGACAGCACAGTATATTAGGAAGAAAATGGGAGTCTGAGACATCATAGAATCTATTGGGAAACTTAAATGGCAATGGGGAGGTTATGTTGCAAGAATGGTAGACAACCGATCGACATCACGACTCACGACATGGATTCGAAGAGATCACATGTGAAACCGAGGCCGACAGAATACAAGATGGAGAGATGAACCTGACAAATTCAGAAAATACTGGCTCCGCAACACCCACGATAGAGAAATGTGTTGGATCCTGGGGAAGGTCATTTCTCCAACGATGGACGATAAAAGACTAATTATGATGATGGTGATGATGATGATGTCATCCAAAAATAGAATCACCGGTTGACTTCCCCTCAAAAAAAAGTGTTTTTCAGTTCTACTGCGTCAGGTTGATTCGCCCATGGCCTCTGCAAGAAATTTCATCAGAGGATACAGAGTTTCTTCCACCCCCGACTTCTCTTACCGATGACTTACCAAAGTAGAAACAAGCAGTTATGGATGGATGGAAGACCAGTCACCCCCAATGGCACGACGGCTAATTGGATGGCTACGCATCAGCTAATCGCATGTTCGGCAACTGTTGTTTACTTCAAAGAGTATATCGGACGACTGAACACCTTGTTTATATTATTAAGACGGTGTTCCGGCTGATCCATTCTACGGTCTCCTCCAGCTGTACTATTCGTATACAATGGTGGTAAATAGGAATATTTTATCTTCAATTGTCCCAACGCTTATAACGTAGATTTCAAGTGTTTCCCTTTATTTTCTACAGACATTAGAAATTTCTATCATTAATATGTTTATAAAGAGTACTATATCTAAAAAAAAAAGCGTACAACGTAGCATTTGATAATTCGATATTATTTATTTACATGGTGAGATTTACATTGCATACAAAACAGAATTCTATGTCATAGTTTTTGACGGGTACTATGTTAGTTTTAATTCATAAACGTTATCATTAGCAGTCATAACAAAGGAAGACTTTCAAATGCTACTCTTTTTCAAAAATTTCATAACATCAAACGCCAAAACAATTTGTTATACAAAATTGACAAATTGTAATACCCGGAATCAATGAAAATTTAATGATCTCTTCTGGTCCCAGGATACAAAACAAAATTTAGTTTCCCAATAACAATGATAATTCATACGAATTCATATAAAAAAATAGAAAAAACTCCTTGCAATTTATCTAATTTGAACCAGAAAATAGAAACATAAATGCACTTGTATCGGACAAATACTTATTTTTTTTTTTTACATAATTCTGATTTGTGGCACTTGCTTTTTTTTTTCTTCATTGAAAATTATTGAATAAATCTAAATTAGCGTGTTTATAGCGTCATATCTGAATCGTCTGTGCATTGCAAAAATGAGAAATAAAATAGGAAAGGTTTTATGTTTCCATTTAACGTTTCAATTGAGACGTTCATGTTAAATATGGTAACTCTCTAAAAACGGTTTTGGCGAAACTATCACAAAAGGGTTCAAGAAACGATTTCCTTTCATTTTTGAATGTGTACTTGTTATGCAATTGTTTACTTAACTAAGAAACAGGTAGATTCATAGTTGTATTCTATTTCTTTTATTTATACATGTAATCAAAAACAGTGTTAAGCTTTTTTTTGTACACTTTCTTTTAGATTTTAGAGTATTGAAATAGAAGTCAAATTCAATAATGATGCTATTTTGCATTTAGCTGTGCATGTACCCAATTAACACTGCAAGTACGCTGTGTATGCTGTAAGTACCCAGTGAACATTGCAAGTACGCTATATATATTACAAGTACTCAGTGAACATTGCAAGTACGTTGTGAATGTTGCAAGTACCCTGTGAACATTACAAGTACGCTGCATATGTTATAAGTCCCCAGTGAACATTGCAAGTACGCTGTGTATGTTGCAAGTACCCAGTGAACATTGCAAGTACGCTGTGTATGTTGCAAGTACCCAGCGAACATTGCAAGTACGCTGTGTATGTTGCAAGTACCCAGTGAACATTGCAAGTACGCTATATACATTCGAACCGGAGCCAAACTCAATAATGATCCTACGTTACAAGTGTACTGTGCATGATGTGTATAAATCTTAGATCTTTTATATGCACCCTTGGAGGTTTTTATTTAGTAGTCAGTTGTATATATGTAGGGAAGGTTGTAATGAAAGATTCTCGGTGTAAATTGGACACCACTTGTGAACCCATTTGATTGATACTTGAACCTTAAAAAAAAACCCCTTTCTTCCACTATGTATCACTCGCAACAACTTCTACTTGACTCGCCAAAACGAGCAATACTTAAATCACTCAACTGCTGCTATTTATACAACCTGGCCCACAGCCCAACAGATAAGGTAGGAGCTGGCATCACAGAAGTTAGTATTCATTTATTTTTCCAGCAAATAACATAGTATAAGCACATGCTATATTCGGGTCGGAAATTGGGCAATGAGTTGCTAGATCAAAACTGATAGTAGTTATCACATGAGAACATTAGTTAAAATCAGTAAAAAAAATCATCTGTTGCGAAACAGAAAAAGTTCGAGTGAGTGATATCCTTTCATCATGAAGTATATAACGGGAAATATTTCATATTTCCAGAAATTATTAAAGAATAAACAGAATAGCTGAATGGGAATGGAAATAGAACCGGTCGTTTGTTTTGGAAAAGGACGACTTTTCAAATTAATGAAATATATTTTATCGATGAATCATTACCACCTTTCATGATCACTGATTTGACTAGTTTTGAAGCTCTACTTTGATCGTCGACAAAAAGCTGAAAATGATTATTGACCCGGCTCAGTCAGTACAAAAGATCGTCGGAAAGTGTTTGATCACTTAGATGCTGGTAGAGAACATTTAAACCAAGGCTAACTGGTATCCATAGCACCACCCTTTGTAGTGCAATATACCCACTGTATAAAAAAAATGATTTACGTTCCTTTTTCGCTCCTTTTTAGCTCTTCATTTTCTGATTATGCTGTTTAATCGTTGCCGTTGGATTACAGTCCGATTCAAAGTTGTGATAAAAAGCAAGTGAAAATCAGGATGAAGGTTAAAAACTAGTCAAAATTAATAATGATGTTGCAATACTTTATCAAAGAATAAAATCTGAAAAGTTCAAAATATCGTTGTACCATTGATTCGTACTGAAAAAATGTATCAAGGTTCCCAGACCCCAAAAATGGCGGTGTTTACTTTAACTTTATATGGAGATTTTTTTATAAGCATTCCCAGACATAATAAAATAACCTTGTGTGAGAGTGGTAATGTGCAATTATTTAAAAAAAAAAAAAAAAGCATGACTTCAATTTTGGAAAAAAACTGAAACATTGACCCTCAAACTGAGAACCATACAACATGCCTCGGATAATTACGCTGGACATCATATGGAGAGGTCAAAAGACAGCACTGTATATTAGAGGAAGACAGGGGTCAGAGTTATCGTACAATTCTTTAGAAAACCCCAATGACCATGGTCTGGTCATGCTGCAAGAATGTGTGGCAACGGCTGGACATCACGACTCACAATGTGGATCCTCAGAAATCATATGCCAAACCGTGGGTGGCAAAATAGATAAGATGGCGTGACAACTCGACAAGTTCAGAAAGTATTGGCCCCGCGACGCCCATGATAGAGAGGTCTGGTTAATCTTTGGGAAGGCCTATGTTCAACGATGGTCGCTACTGCTGCTGCTGTTACTGCTGATGGAACTGTATGAAAGGAAAATACAGTCAAACTTACCGTCGGATTTCAAGCCTCCTGCAATAACCACAGAACATGACATACCTGAAACGTTGACATCAAGACAGACAGACAAATCTATAATAATGTTGGTACCTTCGTAAGAGCGAAGTAACGTCAATGGGAACTTTTAAAAAGCAGGGTACACCTGAATTCTTTGGGATTAATTTTACTTTTTTTCCAATGAAAATTACAGCACTCCTCGAATAGCATTTGGAACCGGGACACCTTGTTATACCGTAATAGTTTACGACTTAATATACTATTACTACTGTGTAGCGAGTTCGATCCTCACTGATCGCACCTACCTTGTGCCAGACTGAGATAACTTTAGTCTTGAACACTGAAGTTGAGCAGCATGGGACCAGTACAGTAATTGTGGCATTGTCCCGGACTAGGCAAAACTTGATAAATAAAAGAATGGGTGGTGTACTAAGTGGATGGGGCGAGGTCAGTCCTAGATACAGGAATCTAGTAATTGAATTTTCGGTGTAGACTGTGATTAGTTTTGTTCCTCCGTCAAGGTTGGAGTTGACTATGCTCTCCCCCTAAAAACAAGAACAAGAATAATCCTCACCAAATTTAGCAGGGAGATGATAAACTCTTCATTGTTTGTGTAACCAGTCATGTTGAACTAAAACGGATGCTTAAAATCACGATTAAGTGATCGGTAGGCGACTCTCTTAACAATTGGACTAAACTGACAAGTCTCAAAAAACTACGGACTCATTATATATACAATGCAAAAGTTGCAGTAATCGTCTTCCGTCGGAATAGAAATAGGAGTGGTGTTTGACCCTGGGCCAACCAGGCTTGTCTTTGTTCTGCCCGTGTACTAGTCGAATCTCCGGTACCCATACTGTGTACATAAATACCACTTGATTTGATGCCACAAAAACACGAGCGTTTTAACATTATAATCACTTTTTCTCACTGTGTTCTCTCACTTGTCTTCATTGTTTTCATTGTCAATTGATTATCTTCTGACGACTGACTTCATAAAGAAAATAACTAATTCATTTTGTGCCTTTTTTTTTTTTTTCCTTTTTCCTTCTTCTTTTTCTTTTTCAACGCTTCGCTTGTTATTACCGGGGAAATGATAAAAGGAAAGAATAAAAAAAAGAAAAAGAAAAAAGGAAGGAAAGCAAAGGGGAAACAGTGTGTTGTCGGATCTGATGTATCAAAGATGGCAGCGGAGCGCTGGGATAATTAAATGAAATGTCCCCAGTTGTAATAATAAACCAGCGTTAATTGGCGGAGTGGGATTGAAACAGAAACGCGGGACACAAGCTCGGGCGGCAAAAGTAGCAGATAACATGGCGGTGTCATGGAGGTCGCCAAATCTGCTTAATCATCCGCCATCGCTCTTGTTAAATGCTGCGTTGGGAATTGCTTCCATAGTGGGAGGCACTTGAGATGTGGAGAGAGGGAAAACTTGTTTGAAAAAAAAAAAAAAATAATGATAATAATGATATTAATAATAATACAACAATGAAGAGTCTATCTTTCCCGCCAATTCTACTCGGATCCTTTGAGAAATATCGAAATATCTATCTATCTATCAATCCATCTATCTAACGCAGCTATTTTCCGATTTTGGTGGTACACACACACACACACACACACACACACACACACACACACACATATATATGTATATATATATATATATATATATATATATATATGATACCGTTTGAAAAAAAAAACAACTATTGAGCGTCTATCTTTCTCGCCAATTCTTCTCAGTTACTTTGAGAAATATCCATCAATCTATCTATTTAATGCTCCGGTTCTCTGAAATAATATATACATAGATACATATGTATATGACATCGTTTAAATAAAAACAAAAAAACAATGGAGCGTCTATCTTTCTCACCTATTCTTTTCAGTTCCTTTGAGGAATATCTATCTATCTAATGCGGCGGTTCTCCGATTTTATATACATATATATATATATATAAAACATGAATCTATCCAATAACAAATTTAGTTCTGTTTCGTGTTAATCACTCTTTCAGGCTGGTACTGACCCTTATTGGCAACATTTTAGATTTTAACGTTGAGTCATTCAAAATCAGAACGTATTTTCTTTCAATTTATCTGGTTCATAAAACATTCTTTCTAAACCTATTTATTTGAAAAAATATTTCGTTGATAAGTATTTCCTTGGCACATTTATACTGTTCGATACCTAATTATATTCCATCATACTTTATTTTATTTATTTATTAGTATTATTGTTGTTGTTGCTGTTAATATTATCATTGTCTATTTATTTATCTATTTTACACACACACACACACACACACACATATATATATATATATATATATATATATATATATATATATATATATATATATATATATATATATATAATTTTCATACTTAAAAAATGTATATTTTCATTTTTATTATCCTTTATAACATATTTGACGGTAAAATTTACTCTTATGAACATTTGCCTTTATATATATATATATGTGTGTGTGTGTGTGTGTATTTATTTATTTGAAATAATAATTAAAACGTTTTAGTAGGAACTGTATTTTGTATGGCATCCAGAAGCAAATCAAAAGACCCCAGATCGCGTACATAAATTACAAAATGAGTTACATGTGAGGTTCGAACCTGCATCCCCCAGGATACAGCCTATAATAGGCTCTACTTTTACCAACTAGGCTCCCAACGTCAGCCCGGATACCGGGAAGCTCAAATAGATACATATACAAACTATACATGTGTGTGTGTGTGTGTGTGTGTGTGTGTGTTCCCTATGCTGTAAATATGTATATCAGTAGATGGATAATTTTTATCCGACTGATCTGTATTTTTATGTATGCATGATTAGACATTCATATCTATCTATATGTCTGTTTCCGTCTGTTCATATCCATCTATCTCTATTCATTCCTGAGTTTGTTCCTATCTATCTATCAATGCCATCAGTATTATTCGTTTTATTTACATATTTGCAATTCCCCCTCTCTTTATTTCAAAGAACCTCTTTGTTATCATTTTTCCTTCTCTCACTCTTATTCTATACTTTTCTTTCTCTGTCTCTATCTCTGTCTCTCCCCCCCCCCTTCGTTCAAAAAAAAATGATGTCTCAGGGTTCATCAGATATATTGCACCCCAGATACCAGCGCCCCCACCAGTTGCGCGGTCTGCCGGCCCCACGCGCTACCCTGCACAAGTACACACCCAAACATGTACGTACATTCATTCAGATGCATTTGTATGTATTTTCTCAATTCAAATTTACTCGTTTCTATTCCTTCCCAAGTCTTCATGCTTTTTTTTTTGGTTTTATTTCGTTCGCTTTCTTACTTTCCTCCCTTCCTCCTTCCCTATCTATCGATCTATCTATCTGTTATGCGACGTAATTCACCTTACTTTCCACTCAATGTGATCAGATGACATCGCTAACAATATCCGCTAATTTTCTTTCCCGATCTCATTATCTCCAATTGATTATTCGGTTGATAATGTTCTTTCACATAAAAGAAATTATAGGACGTATCTTTGATATATATATATATATATATATATATATATATATATATATATATATATATATATATGTGTGTGTGTGTGTGTGTGTGTGTGTGTGTATGTGTGTAAGTATCTTTAAATGTTTCCTATCTTTCTGCGTCTATCTCAAAAGGACTTTTTTTTCTCTTTCATTGCACGTCGAGTTCGTAACTGGTTCCATATCCCTGCGCGCTACCTAATACAGCTAATGCCGTATCAAAGTACCTCACTCATCCAGGCTTTCTATTAGCAAGATTCCACTCCTGTTTCAATCACTCCCCAGCAAACCTCACTAACCTTCTTCCGCTGTTGGTTGCGAATCGTGTAGAAGAAATCCGATTATGCTATGGGGGTGGAGTCGCCTAATCAAATTGTGGCTCGGCACTAGGCGTGAAGACTCGCTGATTGTGTCGCCTGATTGGGGAATCGGTGGTTTACCGCTGCGTAGCTGGGACAACGGTAAGCGACAACGCAGGAGCGGATAGTCTGTAAAGAAAAGGCGGCAAACACAGCTGCTTCAGAGTTACACTTTGGTCTAATGGTCGGCAACCAGTTGTGAAAGGTTGTTATTTTACATAATATACTTTGTGATTATATTATCCTGATTAGTGCAACGAAATCGTAAAGGCACCCAGAGAGCGTATATTCCTCTGCCTACGCCATTGCCACAAAAATGTATGAAAATCAATTCATATATATATATATATATATATATATATATATATATATATATATATATATAGCTACGATGCTAGGGGAGGTAACTGTAAAGATATAACTGGATCTCCCCCCACCCCAAGGGCAACTAATTCTTCCTTTGCCCATGGTCCAACCGTCCACAAAATGTCTTTGGAATTTTTTTGAGAATTAGCACCACCTTCATTAGGCTACATAAGGACTCTGAACCGTTTCAGCTCCAAAAATGAGGTAGACAAGGTGATATCAGCACGACCAAACTATTTACAGCCTGCCTTGAGATGATCTTCCGAAACATGGACTGGGAAAATAGAGTAATCAAAATAGACGGCGAATATCTGAGCAACCTTAGATTTGCAAACGACATCGTCCTTTTCGCAGAGAACTTACACGACCTCCATCTAATGCTAGATGATCTAAACAAAGAAAGCAAAAAAGTCGGCCTACACATGAACTTTAATAAAATGAAAATCATGTGCAATAATCATGTTGAGAATAAGCACATAACTGTTAAGATAGAAAATGCAAAACTCGGCAAGGTAGACCACTACATTTACCTAGGACAACGAATCTCCATGAGACCCTCAAAAGAAGAGGAAATCAAGCGAAGAATCACTTCGGCAGAGCAAGCCCAACTTTCAAAAACCAGATGATCCCAGTAATCCTAAAAAGAAGAGTATGCAACCAATGCATTCTCCCAGTCACTTATGCAGCTGAAACATGGAACTTAACCAAGAGACAGACATACAAACTGAGAAGTATGCAACGTGCACATGAGAGAATCATGCCCAACCTTACATGGAGAGATCACAAGACAGCACAGTATATAAGGAAGAAAATGGGAGTCTGTGACATCATAGAAACTATATTAAAAACTCAAATGGCAACGGGCAGGCCATGTTGCAAGAATGAATGACAACCGAGAGAGAACACAACTCACAACTTGGATCCCAAGAGATTGCATGAGAAACCGAGGCCGATAGAACACCAGATGGAGAGATGAACTGGACAAATTCAGGAAATACTGGCTCTGCGACGCCCATGATAGAGAATTGTGGCGAATCCTGTGGAAGGTGTATGTCCAACGACGGACGTTAAAAGACTGATGATGATGATATCTAAAGGACAGACAGGTAGGCGGATAGGCTGACGGACTGACAGACAAACAAGTGAATATATATACCCCTTCCAACCATTGAAAATTTCTCAATTAATTGGTTGGTCATTTGCAGATAATTTAAAAAATTGCATAGGAAGTGCTTAATGTCTGATATAGTTATACATCTCCCACCAGCGCTTATTGTTCGTATATAAGATAACCACAATCACCTCACATAGCCTCATACTACAGTTGAAAGAAATTTTGAGATTTCTGAAAGATGGTGCGTATGTTGGTTGATTTTGGAATTGTAATGAGACATTGTTAAATTGTAAACTGTGAATTCCCTTTTCACCTGTGAAGATGTGTGCTCAGCGAATTCACTAATGAGATAAAAGAATCTAATGCATTTTTCAGGTCGCTTCCTGCGATGAAACAAGAGAATGAAAAAAAAAACAAAAAAAACCTGTAGTAAGACAGCAGATGTAGCAGAGTGTATTCAGATCAGCCCAAGGATGAGCGTATGGTATCTTCATTACATGGAATATTGTGGGGGAGCAGCCAAAAGAGAGCCACATAAACCACTCAACATTTTACAAAAAAAAAACAAAAAAAAACAGCGTACAATTGGAATCGAGACAGACATTTCGCGTTTTAGCATGTTGTAATCTTGTCATATATATCGTCATTTGCTTATTGGTGGATGTACATGGTACTAATGATTTAATAACAAAAATATCAGTTCAAAGTTCAGACCATCTGTAGCTTACAATGGTGATGGTGTGGTGAGCACTTCGGAACACTGATTATTCAAAGCCTCTGGAGTGTTGGGGAACACCAGTTGAAAAATAGTATGAATTTTCACATGAAATTCTTTTTTTAATATCCACTGACGGTTATTTCGAGAAAAAAAAAACATCACCATTTAATGATTGTTGCTATCTTTTTTGCAAAACGGACGACTGAGAGCAAAGTCTTGAAAGTCCTAAAATCCATTCGACGATTCATAATCTATTGATATGTTTTCTGTTGAACAGGTCAGGGCCAATTTGGATTGTGAAATAAGGAAAATAATCAAAACAAAAATAGGTCTGGTTCGTCACTCAGAAGAAACTGTCATGCGTCCCATGTCTTTTGGAAGCATACCGTGATGGGATGATCAGTTAAAAAATTGGGAAAGAAGAGTGATCAATGAATGAGTTACCTCTCTCGCCCTTTGTTGAACAATCATCACTCAAAAAATTCTAAATTAAAAAAAAAAAAACACAACAAAGGTGGATGCTGCCGGACGCAAACTAAGGGACCAATTTAGCATTAACTTACATTGAAAATTGATACCCCCACTGAAAGCCACGGTTGGGGTGAAAGAAACAACTTTTCAGAGCCATAATGAGGGATAGATGTTCAAAATTTCCAAAGAGAAACTCACGTTGACAGTTCTGGTTGATGTTTTCTAAAAAAAAGTCCAAAGGAACATTAGCTTCGTGCTTTGAATACAGTCCGGTTGTATACCTCACAAGAGAAAAGAGTAGGTCTATTAAATTCGATGCCTGAAAGAGTAAAAATGGATTGCTTTAACATTCTCCCCCGTAGAATGGCTATTTAAATAATATCCTCCCAAAGTTTTGGCAATTAAACATCCCTCAAAGCAGTCTGAGGAGGAGAAATGCTTTCTTTTATTGATAAAATTAAAGAAAATATTGTTCACCCAAATGTATGAACAAAATTTGAAATGCATTATCGCCAAATCTGTCACGCCACATAAATTCTTCATATCAATCCCAGTATAGTGTTTCATCATACAGGGCGAACTTCGCTTTATACTTCAAAGGTAGTTTTATTGTAACCAGTAAATAGCTGGCAATGGGCCCTCTGTAAGCAGATGACTTGGACTGTGTTATCAGCCGTAGATTCTCCCCGACTTAATTTTGCCAATTGAATATCCTTCCCCCGATGGACAAGGAAGGATGTTGAATCCAAACTCATCACAAAATATTCAATTTTACTCCAAGAGAAGGGTTCCATGGGAGAGATATTATGCTTGGGCAGGTTTTTAACTATATTCCAAAATCGATTACCTACTCTGGGACTACGCATCGTCTGTTCTGTGGTCTCGTTTTTTGTATTTTATTTCCTCAGTAAGTGATGAGGAGATTCCATAAAGCATCTTTAGAAATGTGTTCTTCCATTCAATTCCGTGGCCTTATTGGTTAGAAATTAGTAAAAAAAAAAAAAAAAAAATACGACAAAGCAAAAACAAACAAACACTCCTTCTCCCCTAGTAATCACGAAGAGTTGTATGAATTGACATTATTTAATTTCGTTTGAGGTTATTTCTTTTTAGAAAATATTTATTCTTAAGTATTTATTCGTAAGTTCACACATCCGTAAGCAATCCCTTCATTTTTACAACGACAATGCTACTCCAACAAATATAATGAGTTATTCTTTTTTGGAAATGCAAACATTGAACTGACCTCAAATTGATCTTTAAAGGTCATCAGATATCGGCACCAACTATCGTATGCTCATTCTGGGGCCAAGTTACCCAATGTACACAAATTTGTTATCCCTAGAGTACAGCTGTCTCCATTAGATTTGGAAAATGCCAAAATTGACCAGACTCTTCATTGTCCATTATACGTCATCGGAAATTATCACTAACCTTATGTTCGTACTCTTGTCTAGTTAATCTTGTAAACAGATTTGGGCCCATCGGTTTCAGCCGTCCCTAATAGATTTGATAATGTCGAAGTTGATTTCTTTTGAAAATGTCAAAATTGGACTGACCTTAAATTAGCCTCCAAGTTCCCTGGAGGTCAGTATCATCTATCCTATGAGTTGAGTCACACTCAGTGCACAAATTTGCAGCTTTCTCCCTTCGATTAAAAATGCCAGAATTGACCTGACCCTAAACTAACCGTTAGAAGTCACCTCAAGTCATAGTCACCTATCATATGTTCATTTTAGGGTCAAGTTACCGTTATGCACGTATTTTCAGCTTGCGGTGTGCAACAGTATAGGAATTTGTAAAACCTTAAGTTAGAAACAATTTGATAAACATTTCACGTCTTCATATATATACATATATATATATATATATATATATATATATATATGTGTGTGTGTGTGTGTGTGTGTGTGTGTGTGTGAAAGCTTTACAGCTTTAAACACGCTAAAAAAACTTTTTAAAGATTTCTTTTTGTATGACCTCTGTTTCTTATTCTCCAATATCTGTTAATGTAATTTATGAAATTTCTTTTTTTTTCTTGTTTTATATGTACTTCATTATTATGGCACTGTGTGTAAATTTTCGCTCGTCCATGTAACCGTTTCAGGGATTTTAAACAGTTGTATCAACATGACAAACCAGCAGCGTTGATAAAATAGTATCTCCCTTTCAATTTTGATTTTGATTTATAGCTTGTCATACATGTAGCTTGTTATTTTAATAGGATATATTTTGTACTGCGTATCATTTGATTTTTTAAAAAATAAGACTAACTAACGTAAGTTACCCTTAACCGCCCCCCAAGTATTTAACGATGATGTATTAAGAAGTATAACAGACGTGTAACTTCTATTGAGTTTTCCTCCATGTGAATATCAAATCCGTTATATCAGTTTTAATTTCAGACTGAAAACCAACCAATATATATATATATATATATATATATATATATATATATATATATATATATATAATAAATGCATCAGTGCAATTGCTTTTTTCCCCTCTTCTCTTTCGCTAATCTATTTATCATTTTGAAGCACCGTGGCTCCTTTTTCGGGTGATTACTTTTATCAATGATAAACGATTGATAATAAGTAGTAATTGAACTTGAGTTTGAATCCCTTTCCTTTTATTCATCTTTTCTGACTTGACGTACATTTTTAATATAAGTATCTTTTTTGCTTTTTTAAACACCCTTCCCCTGCCAGAAAAAAAAAAAAAAAAGAAAAAAAGGGTTTCCACTAGGGAGTTCAAATTACACATGTCTAAGCTAAACAGTCCCTTAATTTGTGTCCAGCAGCGTTCGCGATTCTTTTTTCGAATGATCGGACTTTTTTAGTGATCACTGCCCCACAAAAGGCGAGAGAAGTAACGTTCATTGACTACCGCTTCAGCAAACAAAGTTGCTTGCACAACTGTTCCGTTGCGCATCCACAAAGATTAATAGACGTGATTTTCGTGTGGTTATTACTCATTGAGTTTAAACTTGGCCATTGCGCTACTGAAGCCACCAACAACATAAGCAGTGCTTGGGGGTTGGATTCAGTTTCAAGACGGACTGTGCGTCGTAGTTATCAAAAATTCGCTTCTAGTGATATAAGTCTACGATTCCTGGTCGAGATCGCAAGTCGCCATTCGACAATGATGAATTCGGGGCAGTCATAGAGGCTGATCCAGAAACAAGCACTGGGACGTTAGGAACAAAGACGGTGGTGAGCTCTTGCAGCAGCTAAAAATCACCTAGCACAAACCGGCAAAGTAGACAAAATGTTGACATAGGTACTCCATGATTTGACTGATGATCAGCAACTTGCACCATTTGACACTTGCTGCAATTTGTGTGTTCGTATGGAAAAATGACGTTATTCTTGGCTGTGTGCTTACTGCTGATGAAAAGTGGATTCTCTATGATGGTCGGAAACCTGACTCTCTTGGAATCGATAAATCTGCTCTCCGCTCAACTTTCCCTGAATCAAATATTCACCTCAAAAAGATCCCCCAATTTGGTGGTACTGTAATGGATTACTCCATTACACCCTCTTGCAAATTGGCCAGAACTTCACGACAGAGTCCCATCATCGTGATTTAGAACTGACTCCCGTAATCCCAGGCTTTACAGTGATGGAAAAAATGTGTGTGTATGTGTATGTCTTTCCATGCACTCGTACACGGTGGTTAAATAGCTCAAGGGTCAATATTAATATTTGCCTGATAATTTTGCTTTATCAGATCCGTTGATATTGAATCTAAAGACAGAAGACAAGAGACAGTTACCATATAATATCAGAAGCCTACCATAGTTTTACCTTAGGAAAAGTGACAATTCCAAGATAGCGTCTAAGGTGGCTGCTAAATCCTTTAAGTGCCCATTACTCGTTAATTATTCGTCCTAGACAAGTTTTTCCACGAGAGAGCTCTGACGAATCTTAGGGAAGATCTATGTCTAAAGACAGACACTAAAAGGTTGCTGCTGAGATGATGAATAGACATTTAAAGAATTTGGTGGCCATCTTGGGTGGCATCTTGTAAATCATACCTTCCCAGTGGTGAAACTGTGGTAGACATTTGATATGTTATTGAGCACACTTGATACTACGGAAACATTAGGGAAAACTTGTTTAGGATGGATAATGAACGTATGATAAGAATCTTGGAAATTTAGCTGACATCTTGGACGTGTCTTGAATGTAATATCTTTACCGTGGATAGAATGTGATGCACTTTTGATTTACTATTGATACTACAAAAACTGTCAAACACACTGATCTAGGAGGAATAATGAACGAATAACGGGCATTTGAAGAATTTGGCAACCATCTTAGACGCCATCTTGAAAATTACACCTCCCTTAGTGTGATGCTGTGGTGGACTTTAAGTCTCATTGAGCCCACCTGATATTACTAAAAATCGTTGAGAAATTTTTTATCACAATTTCTTTGAGATAGGTTGTTGGTTCTCTTATAAATGCAGCCAACTAATTTGGCAATCAACTTGGGCGCCATCCTAAAATATATACCTTTCAAGTGGTCATACAGTGGTGGACATTTGATTTTTTTTATAAAGGATGTTTGATGCTAAAAAAAAAGGTGGAAAAACTTGTTTAGGATGGATAATGTACGAGTAATGAGCATTTTAGGGATTTAGTGAAAGTAGCAATACCTGACGTGGCCTGGCGGAAAGAAACGCAAGTATAACAACACCGTTCCTCTTGCTTTAGACCCTTTAAAAAGAAATAAATGTAAAAGGGGAGAAACTTCTCCTTGCTTTTGATACGCAGGAAGAAAAAAATGTTCCCGCACGATTTCGACCTCTGGAAGCGAAAAAAGTCTCCTTCGATTTTCACCCCTAATAGAGAAAGACAAAAATTCCTGTACCCCGATTTTGACCACAAAAATGAGAGAAATTTCCCCTCTATTTTGATCTCTGAAAGCAAAAAAAGATTCCTCTCGATTATGACCCCAAAAATTGAAAAAAAAATTCCTTGAAAATGGATAATACCCCTTAGATTTTGACACTTAGAATGAAAAAAATCCCCAAATCCCTATTTTGACCCCTAAAATTGAAAAAAAAAATCTTATTCTAACTACCCAAATTGGAAAAATTCTTCTTCCTCGATTTTGATCCGTGAAAAGAGAAGAAATCTTCGCCCTCAGTTTTGACTCCTAAAATTGAAAGAGAAACTTCCTTGATATTGAAAAAATCCCTTTAGATTTTGACCCTTAAAAAAGAGAAAGAGTCCCCGATTTTGATTCCTGAAATTGGAAAAAAAAAAAATTCTCTCGAATTGACTCCTGAAAGGAAACGAGATCACCCCTCGATTTTAACACCTGAAAAAAAAAAAAAAAGATTGTCGTCAGTTTAACCACTAAAAGAGGAATTTTTATGGAGATTTCATAAAATCAAGTGAGGGTGTTGAAAGGTGCGCTTGCATGTATCCTCTCCTCTCACCGGTTAGGCCAGCACACACTTTCAGGAGAAACAACTATAGGCCAGCGTACCTTGAAACCTAGAAAATTAAATTTTAAGAAAACTGAAAATTCAGGTGCACACTTTTGGCGTTAGTAGTTTGCGTGTCGAAACAGACCATGGTATTCAAATTGAGTCCATGTTTTGTTGTTGCATTTGGATTTGGTTTAGAGTTTGAGGTGGGGGATTCACGTTTTATGGGTAGGTTACTTTTAGATTACTTGAAAAAATACTGCGAAAAGGCGTAAGTATTAAGAGAGAGAGAGAATTTCAAATATATGGTAACCTATGACAAGTGGAAAGTAAGGATACAGTTTAGCTATATATAGAAACCCCTCTTCTGGAATCTTTAAAAATCCCATTTTTCAAAACTGAAAAAAAATCAAGAATGTTTAAAGGTCTCGACCTGCCAATTGCATTGACCGCCTTTCTCAATGTGAGCGCGAACGCAGACACCAAATATATATATATTTTTGTTGTTGAAAATTCGATCTGGAAATGTGTGCTGCGAGTAATTCGAAACTTACTAATTTCGAACATGCCTTTGTTTTTGTTTGTGATGCATAGACTGGACTACAAACACATACACAATCACTTTATTATATATAGAGCCGATGTTATATTGGCACTGACAGAAAGGAAATCCCCAGTTTTCCTATAATGAATGCAAATTGAGGGTCCAGTATAGTCTTATAACTATATTATAAATTGAACCCCCCCCCCATAAAACCTGAAAATTTTTTTATCATAATGATAAATTTCTGGGGAGGGGATGAATGTCAAATAGATTGAAAGTATATAAAATAGAAAGAAGAAAAAAAATTAACTCCGTCAGAGTTTGAACTCGGCCAACCAATGATATTTTTCATGCCTCTACCCCTGCGGTTATCGAGCAGCCATGACTTTGAAGCCTGCAAATTAGTGCCCGAGAAGAAATTTAAGAAAGAATTGACCCTCCATCTAACATGGGTGTAGTTTCAAATAAATAGTGAAAGAAAAAAAACTTTTGTTGTGTCGTGCTGATTCAAAAAATATATATAGTTATATGAGTCTAACAATAATAGTTTTTCCAAGAAAATCCTTGATAAAAAAGACAGACCTTTTTCAACTTAAAGACGTGCTGTATATAATTTGAGGTCAGTTCCTGACATGCCCTTGTTTCGGCTCTGTGATGCGTAGTTCTCGACATCTTAGGGTATGAAACGTATTCATATTTTAGCACTTTATAATATACATTACTGCTAATAATGATTTTCTTTTGCCGTACTTCAGACAACTTCATAATTCCAACATCCCAGAACTTATTTATCTGCAAAAAACTTCTCTCAATGCTCTTTGCAGTCACCCAGGGAATTGAATCTTTTAATTCAGCAAATTTGTAAAGACCAGAACAAATAGTATTCTTAAGGTGCAATATCTAGAGAATATGGTAGATGAGTAGAAAAATTCAAGTTAAACAGTAACAGTTTTTGCCTAATCACCCCCAAAGTTATCCTGATAAAATATTGCAGCCTTTCTCTTAACTGATTTCGGACATTCTTCGTCCACTGATGCATTCAAATGGTCTTATTGGAAGCAGTATTTATTCGAATTGATCTTTCGTTCTCCGGTGTGAACCCATAGTAGAGGAACCATTTCCAATGAGTCCATATACACAGCATCAACTTTTTGGGATAAAAACTGGCCTCTGGTTGGTCCAGGATCTCTTGCGGTTCCATGCTGTAGTAAGATATCCAATTTTCATCGACTGGCACACTTTGTTTCGAAAAATAGAACATTTGAATATGATCTAGCAGTTTATTTCGCTTGTGCAGGAACCAAACAAGAAAACGACTTACGTATCAAGGCTGCACAAATGACTTTTAAATCATGATTTTGGTATTTTGTGTTTGTAATCTTCCAAGTTGTGTTATATTGAATATTCTTCACAAACTGCACAATTTCTTTGGTTCGAATCGCATTTGCCTTTTTTTACACGTTCAGCAACAAAGGCTGTTGATTAACGTCCCTCTTTGGAAATTGTACCCTTTCTTCATTTTGTCTTCTGCACAGGGTTGTGACTAATACCTGCTTTCATGCAATGTTATTTAGTCTCTGGGTATGCCGAAAACTTTATTGTTCTATTTTAGCCTACTTACCCTTACGCTAATTCATACATGTTGATGCTGATGGAGCCAAATTTTAAAAAAAGCATTATATGCCAAAGATGTTGCTTTTCTTCAATGTCAAATGCTAGAAGCAGTGAACGTTATGACAATTCTTTAAATAGGCGCTGACAATGCAACCAAACGCGTTTTTATAATGGTCATTACGCAACAAAAGGCGAGAAATGAAACTAATTCCTTGATCACCCTAGTCACAAAATTTTCACTAAAACTATATGCTCTTAATGCCATATAATGACAAGCACAGAACAAACTTTGGGACTAACTTAAGAGCTGTTTGCTTTTACAGAAAAAGGCGATAAGCAAAAAGAATATTCAACGTTTATTCTGCGAACAGCCGTTAGATAGGCAGCGTACACCCTTTTCTCTCTCTTTCTCTCTTATACCTCCCACCACCCAAACTTCCGACGATTCAATCAAAACATACCATCATTATTTGTTGGGTCTGGGAACGTTAAAAAATCGATATGTTTAATGGTAGTTGCTTCTGTATTTTATGCTATTTCGATTTACGGAAGTTTTTTTTTTTGTATAAGAATGCTCTATTTTAGGATAGCAGAGAACAGTGAAGAGAGAGAGAGGAAGGCAAGTACATTCTGCCTCTATAACAGCTCGATGCGAAACAAACCCTGAATACTTTGTGCAAAAACGGAAAAGTGGCGTAAAGCCGAATTTCGAAAAGCAGGTGGTGTCTGTGTGTTTACAAAATTGACAGTTAAGAATCGCCGCTTTGTTTGATTTTGAAACAATTTTTGTGTGTCATTTTCCATTAGGTATCCCCCTTCACTTTCATCTTGTAACAATTTGACTGAACTATGTTTATGGTGTATTAGCGGGGAAGAAGTACCTCATTGTAAATAGATAGATGACTTGTATCCTTTTTTAAATTCGTTAAGAGCAATAATAAAAAAGCGCTTTTTACAAAGAAATTAACTATTTCTAAATCTATAATTATCAACAACGTAATTTCTGGCTTCGTAACGCAAAATTGGTCACGCTAAATGTATGTCTGTATCTCGTGCGTAGACCGGCTACAACTTTCATAATTTGCATACTTAACTCATAAAAAAACTCATTTAAATAAAGCAGATTTTAGACTCTTAAAAAATTCTGCAGATGGAGTGGGGGCTCAATAAAGTGTGGGATTGGCTTTCTATGGTTATGAACTGGCCCCTCCATGATTAATGTCCTAGTGGGAGATTCCACAGGCATAAAGAGGGGGTACATTCTCTATTGGCATTTAGCAACAAACTGATCCCTTGATTAATACATTCACCTATTGCTTCGACTGACAAGCTGAAGACGAGATACAAATTTTATATTTTGTATACAAATCCCCAAATTATGTCCGGATATGATACGAAAAAAGAATCATTTTCGCATTCTTAAAATTAAATCTAGCCTATCTTCTTCAACCAGGTGTGATTCACAGGACAATTACTTATTTTAATCAAATGCTTCATTAAATACTAACAGTTCCATTCAAATCAAGACGGTGGAGTCAAGTGATTTGCATAAATCTAATTTCTAGCAGCTATGATAGATTTTAAATATTATGCATATCAATACATTCAAATATTACTTCAAGCAGGTTTTATGCTGATTTTTAAAGTCTCTGTACTTGACATGAGGATCAATTTTCTATTACATCAAATGATAAACTGAGCCCTTCAATGATGAGTGAATTATCAAAATCTATAAATACCGTGGCCTGTTGCTTTTTAACGCCCCAAAAATGTCATGCTCTGTTTTCGATTATGTGTGTTGAGAAAAATATTAAAATCTAAATCTAATCATCGAAAAAATGAAGCAGCATTAATTAGGATTTGATGAAAATCAGTCAATTCAATTATTGATTAACTGGATTCTGAAATTTTTTTTTTCTTATTACTAGAAACAGGAAAATACATCTACTCATAGCGTGTGTATGTTACGTGTTAAAATCACTTTAATTGTGAAGTGCATTTTTGGCCAATTTCCCTCACCTATAAATGATGAAAGGCTGTTTCAATTTACTTGCTTTTATAGGACAGCTAAATATGGATGACCAGAAAAGAGAAAACATTATCCAAAATACATGTAATAATCATATAGTTTTTAAGCTAGTGTCACTGGCTAAAATAAACTCTTGGTGGTTTTGGTTTCATCTTTAAATATTTGTATAATTTTACTATTCGAAGTTAAATAGTTTATGGCGGATTCCAATAATCTGTTAGAGATCTCGGATAATTTTCCTTTACTGGAAATTATCTCCTCCAGAAGATTTCCAGGGTTATAAACAACTTAATTGGTAAAACGTTTGTTCATTTAACAAGAAATGATCCTTTTTGACTCGCTAACTTTCATCTGGTTAGTATTAGGAGAACTTGATTAATGCAGACATCATTACCAATACTGTTTCAGTTATCATTGATAAATGTTCTTGCGTTGTTACATAATCCTGTCTGATCATCAATGATTGGGTGGGAGGGGCATTTATACAACAATTTTTTTTTTCAATATAATTCAGTGAATATTATTCATAGATCGAACATTATAGTGTGAAAATTTCAGACCAAAATTCAGCTGATAGCTGCATTTCAGATTGCAGACATCATGATTCACCCTCGTATGTGTGAGTGTGTGAAATAATAATAAAACAAAAAAAAAATCAATACTTGTATTTCCCGGGTCAAATCATCGGGAATGGTTATTACAAAAGCTAAACTCGGTATGAAACTAGATTAAATTCGCGAAAACGAACTAATTTATAAGTCATTTAAAAATAAAAGTGTCTGAAAACTACTTTAATGGTTCAGTTTAGAAGTCAAATAAGACAAAGTAGTTACTTGAATACTCATTTAATGTCATAATACCGTTCGTGATACTTTAAATAGCATAGAAAAAAAATCACTTTCAAGTTCGTATTTATGGTAGGGGGAAATTGTCCCAGGTAGAATGGAGTTATCTACCTTTTTCGGTACGGTTGTTTCAAATTCTGAATCCTCTGTCAGTGACGAAATAAGATTGGCAAAACAAATTACGTTATTGGTGCGATTCTGACGTCAATCCAGAATTGATTTAATATTTGTTTACTATAAGAATAAATCATTATTGAAGCATCAATGTTGGTACTATTTAGTGTAATTATAGTATTTCTTTTAATTTGATATTCATTGTTTTCAGTATAAGAATGTATACAGAAATCGTTTCTTTGGTAATATTCCTAAGATTACATTCATCATTGACATTAGTTATTTTTTGTGATAAGCAAATTTATGTAGGAGATTTTTTTATACCTATAAATATACGTATGAGGAGTTATGCTGATTTATCATTACTTTATAAATACATTTCTCAAATGGGTTTTAGTATACATGCAGACATTGATAAATTCAGAAATAAAAAAAGACCTTGAATCAAAGAAATGAAATTATCTTTAAATTTTAATATTCTTAATTTTCCCCCTAGACAAGAATTATTTTGGAGTTTCGAGTTGCTTACAATAAACCATTTGACAAAAGGGTGTAATTGTTCATTTGGTGTTAGGAATATGTCTTGATTGTAGCAGCAATATTTTCATTGGTATTTTGATATTTCAGTGTAGTGTATTTTCTTTAATTACTTGGATGCTCAATTGTTTCGAGTTGCATTCCGTTCTGTTGTACATTCATTGTCTGGGGGTAATTTATATTTATTTCTACAATCACAGTTTTTTCTTTATCTTCATTATTGATAGCTTCAAGTATATTGTTTTATGCGAATTTATAATTTTGTTGATATCTTGATTACAAATGTAACTTATTTTTATGGGGTTTCTGTTTAAAAAAAAAAAAAAAAAAAAAAAAAAAAAGTGTCTGTGGGTTTTTCTATGCGAAATGTCTTAATTTTGAGAGTTTTTCCCATTTTAATGTTTATCAATTTACAATATACAGTATTGAACCAGATGGTTTTTCTATTTATCAGTTTCGAATTCATTGAATTTTATTTTGTAATTAGAGCCACTCTCTCTCTCCAAAGCATCGTTGTACATTTTCATTAAAAAAAAAAAAAAAAAATCAAATCTTTATAAATTACTTGATTTAGGTGCATTATTATTTACAATCCATCCCAATGTAGTCTTACCTCAGTTTTATCGATAATTCTTCTTAGGATGCGAAGTATATAGAGACAAATTACGCCCGAAATTTGGACAGAATCAAAGGCCCATATATACATATACAAAGAATACTCAGCTATATTTGTGTATGCGAAAGAGATACTAAGCTATAATAAAAATACAGAACTATCTTTAATCACCTTCGTGCAGATAGGGTTGCAAACTTTTCGGGGAAAATTCCATGAAATTCTTTTCATGTGGACCGCTCAAAATAAACATGCAAGTATTTCAAGCTACAAAATCTTTTCTTCGTAATCCTTATCTCTTTAGAAAGTATCAAAATACGATGTTTACCTGGAATAAAAGTTTCAAGAAGGTCTTTTTTTAAAATTTTTTTTCGTTAAAAGACGCTGCTATGGCGTTAATAGTTTTGTCATAACGAGGATTATTTTCTGTTCGATTAAATAATGTGGTTAACAGAGAAAACAAAAAAAGCGTAAATATGTAACTCATTATTTATTTCGTTCGTTTTTGTGGATTCAGTTTGAAAGAAAAACAAAATGAAGTTTTTTTTTATATCTCAAAATCACCAAAAGACTTGCGAAAATAAACCATAGTTTGAACCTGAGCAAAAGATGTAGAAGAAAAGAAAGATATAGGGAAATAAAGAATTTCTCAATCAGGTCAAGAATAGTCTTTAACGCACAATAGAAGATGATATTGCTCAAACCGACTCGTCTGTTCATAGATGAGTGTTGACAGCAAATTAGGTGTAATTTTTATGTAAATTCCGAAAGTCTTTACATCTTTAGGATTAAGAATCTGATGGTTTAGTTTCATTACTAAAATCAGAAATAAAAAGATTAACGAGAGTCCCAGGGTAAGTAATATTCTAATATACTACAAAACCCATGAGAATAAAAAACAATAAATTTTAAGCCTATATGCCGAGAAAATACTCTATAGTTGGAAAGGGATGCTTCTATGAATTTTCAGGAATTAAAAAATAAAATATTTGCTGCTCTGAATGAAAACAGTTGCAGGAGAAACAACAATTGGTTCGTTGCTTTGATTATATAGTCCTCGAATGCAAACCCTTCACAGGTATTTCACACTGACTTGTTCATTTGTGCCCAAGCCTCGAAGAACCCTCTGTGTGTGCGCATGTTTCTGTTTCTTTAAGAGAAGAGAAATTATTTTGCCCTTTACTCTGTCGTTATTTCAGAGGAAACATTTTTTTTTTTTTTTAATTCAGAAGTGCTTTTTAATATAACTGTAGGTAAGACCAGATACACTGGGAACAGAGGATAACCTAATTTCCACTCAAAGATGTTACGATACATGACTTGCATAACTTCAGATTGAGTAGTTACAACAGTGGTAAAACTAGTTGACACTTATATTAAGGAGGATTTCAGATCTATGTAACAGGCTATATAGAGCTCAAACGGAATGATTTGCATATTTTCAGAACTGCGTTAATTTTTTTAGTAGTAAACAGTCAACTGATTAACATCATTTGATCGTTTTAATCTGAAATGCATTATTAATTGAGAGAATTCGAGTATTTAGAATTTCGTTCGGTTCTATGAGGATAACCTTATTCTTTAGAGCGAATTCAATTCTTTTTTCCGAACATAATAGTTTTTAATACGGAGTAACGATAAGTGAAGGTTCTTAAAATATTTATAAACGCCTGCATTTTAGGTGTGTTATTCTAATCCTACCTAAAAACTAAAGGAGGCCAACTGACAGACGTCCAAGGAATATTTCAACGGATTTTGTGAAGATAAAATAAAAGATAACATTAATTTGCATGAGAAGACCAAGTTTAAATAAGTTTTCTGTCTCAATGAAAACATTGAGCCAAGACTTCTGACTTGAATCACTTTCATACGAATACAGAGTAGCAACATTTTTATGAAGACTTTTTTTTTTGTAAAAACATTGCAACAGATTATTACGGAGAATTTCCGTAAGATTTCTTTCAGAAGACGTGAGAGTCGCGCCGAATTAGGTACGCATGTCTTTCGAAGTTGCAGAATCGAAGATAGAGAAAGACAATGAAAACAAAACTCAGCATTTGGAATTTTTCATTTTTTTTTTCCGATCCTTTTTGGGCTGCGAGAGAAACTTTTTAAAACACCAACAAATGGATGAGGTTGAAGATGTAGGAACATGAATTAGCAAAAAGCTTGAAGTTTAGGGAGGAATATTTAAAGTTCAGCTCGTTCGTAGTCGTGACAAAAAAGTTTGAAACAAGGGGCGGGGTGGGTGGGAGGGATAATAAAAACTCACTCGCTTATGAAGTCTGCGCCCGTAATCTAAATGAGCAGTCTCTTTGCATCAATTAAAATGGAGCTGTTTTAAGAGAAAAGTGTGCAACTGCCATAATTAATACTGCTTCTACAGCAATATCAATTGTTCAAAGTGCCGGAATAGGTAGGATTAAAGGAGGAAGGGAAGGGAAAGTTTTTCAAGATGTAAAACCAGCCCCAAACCATGCACACACTCACACACAAAGAAATAACAGAAACACACACGCACACAAATTCTACCATATTCCCAGGACATAGTTTGGTAATGGCCGAGGGAGATCGTGGTAAGATGACCTTAAAACCGGTCTAACGTTTTCAGTTTCAGGGGAATAGGGATCTTTCCTTTTGCTTCCACAGACCCAATAAATCCATGTTTCGTTTCTTTTGTTTTATCCATTGAACGGCACTTAAAAAGAAAAAAAAAATTCACATTACTACTCAGTCTCGGTTTGGAACAGCATCGTGGGTAACACTTGAAAATTGTTCAATATTACACTCCGATTATATCAACAAATCACGTATTTTATTTAGGGAGTGTCCATTATTTTTTTTTCTTACAGGGACGATAGGGGATTTGTCATGGTAGCCAATATTACGGGCTAAACATTTTTTTCTTTTTTTTTTTTTCAATACGATTTCCCTTAATTCAGAATTAATTTTATCTGACTTCCCCTCCCTTTCACATCATCTTTCACTTTTCAATTAGGGGAGAAAAGTTGTATTTAATTTCTTTTTTTTTTTTGTTTTTTTGTTAAATGAAGACTTCTTCCGTCTTTAGATACATTTATTTGGAGTTTTGTTGCCCACACCGTTCAGTTCTTATTTCCCTGTTCCATTCGTTTGTTTACCATTTTTTAAGGATTGCTTTATATTTTTTTATTATTATTTTTTTTTTTTAGTAAACTTAGTATGGGGTTATTAGTTTCACTTTTTAGCTGCATTGACTTTCACTATTTTTTCCTTTTACCCGGTCTTTACTGTCCCTGAGCTTCCGTTACTTCCTCCATCAGCTGCTGTCGTCCCGGAATCACTACCAGCCGACTTCCGTCCATCGCTAGCGTTATGAGTCTTAACGTGTTTGCTAAGATGGTCGCTCCTGAGGAAGCGCTTATCGCATACCGGACATGCAAATCTTTTTTCTCCTGTATGGGTCCTCTGGTGACGCTGAAGCTCGTCTGAGCGGGTAAATCTCTTGCCGCAGAACAACCAGTTACAGATGAACGGCCGTTCACCCGTATGCCAACGCAAGTGAGCCTTCAGGTGAGACGTCTTGTTGTACACTTTGCCACATCCTGGTACGTGACAGCTGTGAACGTTATTCTTGCGCAGGTGTTCCCCGGCCGGTCCCAGCCTGTCGGCCTCTTGGCAGTTCGGACAGTCACAACTGCCCCGGCCAGAGTACCGCTTCTGGGAGCGGTTGTTACTGATACCAGAGATACGAGAAGGGCTCAGATAAGAGGTCACATTTGTTGAGCCAATCTCGTAGCGTGACGAGACTATCGATTTGTACGTGTCTGGAAGAATACTTTGAGTTGGTGTCAGATAGTTCGATTTGGTGCCCAGGGTCATCAAGTTACTGGTTGGATAACCAGTGGTTATCTGGCCGCACAAGCGGCCGGCCTTGTTGGCATCTTCAGAAAGCCACTTAGTTGGTGATTTCTGCAGGTCCCACCAAGCAGATGTCGAGTTTACTGAAGAGTTGTCATGTCCGAGATTGTGGCTTCGACTTCCCGGAAGGTGTAGTGTCAGGGAGTCTGGCTGATGGCTACGAATTTGAGAGACCCTGTGATAGATGCTTTGGAAGCTAGAAGCCCCTAGACCGTTGTCCTCGTTTAGTTTATGCATCCAAGCGGAAGAGTAGTCTCCCTCGGCGTGAGTAAAAGTTGTCGTCGTTGGACAACAGATATCGCTGGCATAGGTGCCAGAACACGGAGCCAATGCATTGTTTCTTGAATAGATCAGGTCCGTGCTGGCGTTGCTGAGTGGTGTGACCAGAGGGGAGACGTACGGTGAAGTGGCGGTTGTATCCACCGAACAATTCTCGCGTTTCCATGGTTGAAACCCCTTGCCAACAGTGTCTTCCATGATACCAGCACTGTTCACCGTGCCTAGTTTGCTGCACGAGGGTGGCAGCACATCGAGCGATAGATTAGTGAACGGATGTCGATCCTGAAAAAACAAAAAAAGAACTTGTTACAATAACAAAAAACAAAAAAAACAATAACAATTCAACGTAATTATAAAACATTCGAAAAAGTAGGTTCACAAGAACCATCTGGATTTTTTACCTGCACTGTTTACCCAAAATCTAAATCCGGGCATTTTAACAGATTTCAACAGTTTTTTGCCGTTTTGAGTTTCACGGGTTAGAATTTCATAGAAAAATGTTTTTTTAATCTATATATTGTTTGCTTCAAAAGTTATGAAATTTTCTTGTTGGTTGTCCGGGTTTGCACTAGGTATCATTTGGTTAAAAGAAAAAAAAAGTACCCCTGGGAACAGACAGAACCACAAGATAGACACCTCAAGAATTTAAAAAAAATGACAGGTGGCCTACTTATTCGACTGATATATTAGATAGATCAACACAGCAACCATGTATTTTAGTCATAAATTTTTAAAGATTCAACTATATCATTGCACCCATTTATGCATGAGATCATATTTTGGTTTATCTTCAACTATTCGGAACTAGAGTATTTTTTGCAACGTCCAATCATTTTCCGAATTCAGCTTCAATCCACAAAGAATAAAATAATTGGTTTCTTGATAATAATGATGATCATATTCTTGACACATGAATCTAGCCTTTGTGACATTTTGATAAGTTTTTATTCCATCTCCAAAATCCGATAGTACTTTTTTAACCATCAAAGTTAGGCCTTCAAGATGTGCGTATAGAAATAGAAAAGGAAAATAATCCTCATTTCAGATTCATGGAAATAAAATGTTCCTCTAAACAGTAATAAAACGTAATATCCAGGTTAATATTTATATTTTATGATTTTACTCAAAAACCGTTGAACTTCATATAATTAGATACAGTTAGTTTGTTCAACAATCAAGTTATGGATTATGGAGATTTTAAGATTATATTGATGAATATTGAAATTATTTGACCACTTGGGACAAGCATATTCAGTGAAATAACAGGACAATCATTGCTTTTATCATAGTTATCACTTATAAATATATAATTAAGATCCACTGCCAGAATAAGATGACCCAAGACAAATTGAAGGTCAGTCAGTACCAAGGGTTATTTAATTATTGGTCTTTTCATTTAAAAAGAAAAAAAGTTTTATCAGCTTCAGTGTACAGTGTATCTAAAAATCAGGAAAAGGGGATTGTCAGTGGTCAGGAATTAAGGCAAGCATTACTGACATATCAGGGCTATTCTTTTTTTCATGTACAGTATAGATGCATTTACTTCAGGGACACATTGCATGAGGATCTTTCTCATTCAATGTTGTTGTTTTTTCAAAAGAGCGCTTGAGTCTTGATCAACTGAAGATGTGGGTTAAGAGAATTTCTGTGCGCTCCCCGCCGCCACCTATTGTCGCTATCTATTTTGGTCTACCTCCTCTTTGCCCTTTTCTTCACGTGATCCCACTTTAATATTTCTTTAATGAAAACCTCCCCCTATTCTCAAACCACTTCTGCCTTCCTCCTCCAGACCTTTCTGTTTCACCTAAAGTCGAATGAAGCGACTAAAGAGGACGGAATAAACATTGGCCTCGATTCTATTTCTTAATGTCCCAAACGAGACCAACAAACGCAGATACGAACACAAATCTAGAAAGAGGGAGAGAGAGAGATTGGGAGGATGGTAGGAGCAGGGGGAGAAGAAAAATTATATGCACGTGATGCCCAAGGCTTTTCTAATCATAACGAGATGCGTATGAGAGAAGGGAAAGGAAGATGGGGGTGGGGGGAGAAAAAAAAAAAGGAAAAAAGAATGGAGTTATTTTCCTTTACGCATAGATATTGCCTACGGACCGGAAGTAATGATATTGTGCCTTATTAGCTCATAATGACATCATGAAGACAAGCCGGAAGTGGCTAATTTTGCCGCCAGTCGTTCCCCGCGTTATAACATCGGGAAATTTTCCTTTTATTCCCCTTAATGAAATAAACGGACATCAAAAGGACTGGGAATATGTGAAGTTTACAGAAAAGTATTACTTTACAACAAGATTCTAAACAAGGCAAATCAAAATGTCTATTTAGGTAGCATTGTCACGGAAAGCGGTGGTAATCACCGGCTTTGCTGCCTACATTTGATTCCCCGAAATCATGACGTGCGTTTACTTGAAGTTTACATGAGGGACGGATTGTGTTGAGCGAAATTGGTGACAGGAATTAAAGAAAAACAATGTGAATGAAGACGGGAGTTTTAAAACCTTATCTGGAAAGCTTTGTGCAAATAATGACAAAAAAACAAACAAAAAAAGCAAAAACAGGTTTTGTTAGTCACTCAATAGAAACCGTCATGTAAGCAAGGCCTTTCGGCAGCATGTCGTGTTGGGGTGATCAATTAAAAAAATGGAAAAGGAGTGATCGATGAATCACTAAAAATCCAAATTTTCTCGAAACAGAAAGTGTGAACCCTGCCTGAAAAACTGATGGAATAATTTAGCATAAACTTGCTTTGCTAATTGAAAATCACAAAACTTCGAAGCAAGATGACGGATACTAGTCAAAAATAATTGACGATGCTCTAAAGAAATTCTCAAAATATTACAACTGATATCAACATTGAGAATATATTACGATCTGGGAGAAGCGATAAAAAATATATAAATAAATAAACCAACGAGGAATAAAAGGTTTAAACTTACAGCCCTCAGGTCCCATTGGTGCGGCATGTATGTATAATAAAAAGTCAGTCAGCCAGACCAGTTCCAAAAAAAAATGTAGAAGCCTATGTTGACGGTTTCTAACAAATTTATATTCGTAACAGATATATAGCTTCTACGCTGTATATATATATATATATATATATATATATATATATATATATATATATATATATATATATATATATATATATATATATAGAGAGAGAGAGAGAGAGAGAGAGAGAGAGATTTATGCATCTAGGAAATCTAATTGCTCTTATCCACAACAAAAAAAAGCATAATGCAGTAAGCATCTACAATGTGTAACCTAAATCGTCATTCAAAACTAAAATAACGGTTAAAATCTCAAGTATCAAGAATGTTTTATTATCGGAGTAAAATAACCCACTTCACTACATCAAACTTGCAACCAGCAAAGGCAACAGCCTACCCCCCCCCCCCCAAAAAAAAAACCCAGGTCTGGTTAGTCATTTAATCTGTAAACTATCACGTGACCAACGTCTTGGGTTCGATTTCAAGTTTCATGTTATTTCTTCATTCCTGGTTTCCGCTGGTTTAATTTACCGACCGAAGAATACATCGAGTAAAAACCTTTTGCAACAAAAACGATAAAACAATGGACTAATTGAACCTAATAATAAAATATGTATCAGATTAGTTTTCTTGCCGCCATCCAGTAAAATGATTCAAAGATTTAGCGTAGGTGGGAAATTCTTTCATGAGAAAAATATTTGGTGACAGAGATGGGGATTTTTATTTGAACAAAGAAAGCAAAATAAGAGCATAAATAAATAAATAATAAAATAAACAAATAAATAAAATAAGAAGCCTTAGTAAAATACAAGAAGCGACAAGAAATTAAGCAAATTTTATCATTTATTAGCTGAAATAATTGTTCTAATCATAGAATAACCCAGACCCCAATTTATGTAGTGCCGTGTTTGTGGGGATCAATTGAAAATTGGGAAAAAAAGGGGTGATCAATAAATAAGCAAATTTTTGTCTCTTGTTAGTCAATAATTACTAGAAAGTCAAAATTTTCGAAGAAAAAATATTAATGGGAATGTTTATAAAAGAAAAAAAAAAAGAAGTTTTCCAGACAGTGAATGCTGGAATGTTCAGCACCTTAGTTCCGTTAGTGAAACCTCAACGCAATATGCATGCATAGCTAGCCAGAGCTACTTAAAAACTGAAGAAACCTATGTTGAGGTTTTTTTTTTTCCTGTTGCGATGTCTCAGTATTTGAAGTTCTCAGATGAAGGATCCGTACGCGAGTCACCAGCTTTTGACTAGCATCTCTCATCTTATTTCTCTCGCTCCTTGATTGTCATTCTACGATCGTTAGGTAGGCAGTGCCGACGGGGAATAAAGGAGCCACCGTCGAGATTTGAACTCCAAGTTTAAGGGGTGAGTCTTCATGATTTCGAATCCCACAGGAGTCGTAGTCTTTATTTCAAGCCTGCACTGCTCACTTAAGGATCGTAGAATGTCGATCTGGAAATTGCAATGGAGAGCAAGATGACAGACGCTAGTCAAAAATGATTGACGATACTCCAAAGAAATTCTCAAAATATTACAACTGATATCAACATTGAGAATATATTACGATCTGGGAGAAGCGAAAAAAAGCCACAGTAATGTGATGAAATAAATACTAAAAAAAAGTACTTTCCACAATGTTTACAATCTAGTTTTATACCAATTATTAGTGTTCTTAATTTTTATGTTAAAATTTCCAATCAAAACGTCAAGCTTAAAAACCTGACAACAGACTTCAGTTTTATAGCCATATTAACTTTAATGTAAAGCAGCTGAAGGAAATGTTTTTCTGACATTAATCGTTGTCAGTATTGTTTTCAAGTCTATGAACAGATATTTAGAGCTTTCAATTTCACTATTGTTGACTACGGTTTGGATGGAGATAGATCTGGAAGGCAAAATAGGTATTACTTGTAATATTAAAAGATATATAAGAATTAATTTAGGCATGCTGACAATTCAATAAAAGCTCTCGCCGTTTATAACTGCTATTTTTTTTTTCTCACACACATCTCGAGAACCGAGACAAATTGAGTCACGTATTGAAATATTCGGGGAATGGAAAAAAAAATGTTCGTCACCATCGGAACATTATGCAAAATTGATTCCGCTTGTTTGATACAAAAACAACTTACTTTTTTGCCTTCCTTTTGCTAAATTATGCGTTTCAAATCGTTGGTCAATAGATTGATGACAATATGCTTTAATGGAAGCGTTGTAAAATGTATACCCCCCCTCGCATACACACTTGTTACTTCGTGTGTGGTGTAATAGAAAAGAGAGTGAGAAAGAAAGAAAAGAAAAAAGAATGAAGTACAAGATTCCCTTCCCAAAGTGCTTTCAATCCAATTTATTGTGATCATGTCCCTATCAATGTTTATACAAATCAAAAACCCTATGGCTGTCTTTAACAGAGATCAAGTATATTTGCAAATAAATTATTCAAGATAAAAAGAAAAAAGATAAAATAAATGGAAATAACTTCGAACAAACATGACACTTAACTTCATAGACATCTAAAATATGTACCATGAATTTTCTAAATATATTCCTGTCCGAAAGTGTCTTGAATAGTACGTTCGTGATACTACTGCAGTATCTGTTCCAAAAGGTGCATGTCTGGAAGGGGTCGGACATTTATTTTATCTGTCTGTAAAGGACTACTGCAAAAGCCATACAAGATAAAGCCATGAAATTTCATCCATATCAATTTGTCCCTGGGGGAAGGTTTGTGGCAAATTAGCTTTCAAAAAAAAAAAAAAAAAAAAAAATCATCCTTCGATTTATAATGGAAATTCATGGTAAACCGATCCCTTACTTCAAGAAGCGTGTCGTGTAATGTGACGTCAAGAGACGTAAAAAAAAAAAAAAATGTATGATCTTCCATCGTTGCCATGGAAACGAGAACTAAAAAAAAAACATTGAAAAGAACTAAGATTCAGAGTTTGTTTATTTTCGGGGGGTTTTTTTAATCTTTTTTTCGAAATTTAAATTTTTTTCTCATTGATAATATTTCAATTTCATGAAGATATACTGATGTTCAAAATAATCCGAAGTAGAATTAATATTTTTTTTGTTTTCAGTGTAGATATTGGAGAAAAAAAGTCTAGCATTTTTCAGAGATCACTCTCAATGAAAAGAGGTTTTTTTTAAATTCAAGAAGCAGCAAGAATGAACGTATGATTAACAGAACAAAAACAAAACGAAAAAGAAAAAAAGGTTGCGATTCATTGGAGCAAACGTACGTAAAAGAAGTTGTGAAAAAATATTTTTCCTATGATTATTAAATTGAACATAGGGCGTGAATCGATCACCCACTATAGAGCCAATTCACTAGTTTTCTCTTAAAAACGAAACAAAAAAAACCAAAAAAAAAAACACCTCTCTAAAACGAAGAATTTCTGGAAGATTCAGTTACAGCAGATAATACAACATAGAAAAAATTCTCATTTTTTTTCTGCATGTTCGATGAAACGAATTTTAAGCAGTGTATACGTACATTTAAAATTTTCTGAGATCGTAAAAAAACAAAACAAAAAAAAACAAGCAAAAACAAATTAAACACTTTCTGATCCTCATCTAAAGTCTTTTTTTGTTTGTTTGTTTTTTTCTACATTTAACCCACCCGTTGGGGTGGATATCCATAATTTTGAATGAAATTGAGTGTAACCATCCACAAATAATTAGCAAAATGCAGATGTCGTTTGTCAAGCTAAGGAACGCAACTGAGATAATAAAATTGAGTGGCATTCATGTCCTGACATTGTAAAATTGCTGAATTTGAACATAATAGCAAAAATAAAAACAAAAACTGATAAACTAGTTATTGATAGTTTGTAAAAAAAAACGAACGTCTAAGGAAATAATGGAAACTATTAACTGTTTCCGTTTAATGTCAGTCATGAAGTTAGCTTTATAAAGAAATATTTATATTTGTCAGATTTCTCGAGAACCGCTGATCCAAACAACTTCAAACTTGACACTAATGTATTGTGTGCTGACTAATATCTGATGAATATCAACTATGTACAATGGCCAGTTGCCGAATAATCGCGGTGCACACAGATTTCTTCAATTGTAGTGAGATTGTAAGGGACTTGAACGAAAATCTGATTAATTCATTATTTCTTAATTACAAGATTACTCGCTGAACAAGTCAGCTGTTGCTTTCGGCACTATCAGGTGATTTGTTATGTTACACAAATGCAGAACAAGGCTTAAGTTTTTAATAATAGAAAAAGCGTATTAAAAACATTTGTGTCTAATTGTAAAAGCTGTTGAATTATTTTGGAAAGAAAAGGTAGCAACATCCGTAATTACAAGTTTATTGCGGTATTTAAAAAAAATTGAATCCAATTGAACAAAGTATTTTTAAAGCGTCTTTCAGAAGTCCTATAAACATTTTAAGACGGGTATAAATAATTCACTATTTTTTTTTTTGTACTCTTTATTGCTTAACAAAAACTGGTTCCAGTCTTCAAAGTAAATCAAACTTTGAACTACATGCCCACGTGAACTGCACCTATCCTTGTAATTAACGTTTACATATCCAAGTCTTTGAATAACGTATTAGTTCGTTCGCATGAATATATCAATTAAGAACTATCTTAATTTGATAAGCTGAATAAGACCGATTTGAAATTAATTTAAAATTGATTTTAAAATGTCTCGTAAAACATTTCACTGGCGAAAGGTTTTAGATTCAGTTTGAATAATTTTAGAATTCTAGTCTCACACAAACACTGTAGACTGTTGGGGAAACCCGCCCATGTACAATGTATATGGAAGGTTGAATTAGGTGTCTTGACAAGCCCCAGGACAAAGAGCACCTCAGACTAAACCCCTTCGGTTAAAATGCAAAATAGGACACTCTTACACTGAGGCAGGCAGTATTGGTATTGATCGTTCTTTCCCTTATACATAAAGGAAAGTTTTTACCTGGCCTCATATTCTAATCGCTTATTTTTCAAAGTTTAACATCTGCAAAATCCAAAAATTAAAGAATTTTGCCGCAATGAATTTTCGTACCGTCAGAAAATAAATGAGATGATCAAAATCTTTATGTCATGTCGTACCAGGGATGTTAAACGGCCACCTTAGCATAAATTCAATTTATGACAATAAATGTACTTTAAAAATCCCGCCAAACCCAGAGCTTTATAGATAAGTTATGAACATCAAGTGTAAACATTTTGGGTAGTAGTTCCGATTTCTCAAAAAAAAAAAAAAAAAGAAAAAAAAAAAAGAAAAAAAAAAAAGAAAAAAAAATGACCAATATTGCAACTCTTCCAAGGGGGGGGGGTGTAATTCCGGCCAATCAGTTCGATCATATCGGCCACCTAAAATTTTGGGAGTTAAAGGACTTGAAACATTAAAAAGGATAAATTTATTCCAGCTACCAGTTGAGGGGTCTTCTTTAATAGGGGTGTTGTGAGGTTTATGTACGCAACAATTTACACTGATCGCTTACTAACCGTCACTCATCTGTAATTGCTATGTAGTAACGATTCCCCTAAAGGTGTTGCAGAATTACCAAGTAACTTCAAAAATTGAATCCATTAACTCAAGCTAGTACCATATACTCTATGTTGATATTCTTTGATATTCATCCAAATTCATAAAACCGCTTTTTAAAGAACACATTGGGTGCTGATATTACCTGTACTAAACTATGCGATATTAGGGTCACCCTATATATTTTCTAAACTTTTGAAGGCTGGGATATGGCTGAATTTTGCTCCCAGGACGGTACTAGAGTGTTTTTTTTTTATTTTGTAAAATACACGTAAAAACCCATCTTTCTCTCCTATTCTACTTCATTCAGTAAAATGGAAAGGAATCAAAATATTGTGATGGTATTTCATTTTTCGATGCCTTAAAAAAAAAAAAAAAAAAAAAAAAAAAAAAGTTTGAAATGTATAATTGAAATATGAGGCTAAGTAAACACCTTCCTAAAGAATAAAAAGGAGAAAAAAATACTGCCAGTGATTACTAGAATTTTTGCCATGTCTTAATTTAACGAAGGGATCTTTGTCCTAAGCTGCACTTTAACCGAGTTGGGTTTCGTCTGAGGTAGTTTTGTCCTACACTCGTTAAATCACCACGTTGAAAAGATCTGGTCCCTCAACTAAAACTAAGTAGAATATACTCTGAAAGAAATAAATGCAATGGAAACATTGGGGATTTGGGCGAGATAATTTATGTAATCGTGCATATGAAATAACTCTTTTATTTGTCTTCTTGGGGTTGTCATTATTACTTAAAGGTACTGAATAAGACAAGCCCATTCTCTCCATTTTCAAACAGGCCGTTCACGGTGCTCCTCAAAGTATACGAGTAGGGTCGCGGAAACCAGGATGAAAGGCAAACTGGTGGGTCAGGACCGCCGACAACGAGAGCGGAGTACGCATCAGTTGGGACAGTGAAGCGTTTAAGCTTTCGCCCGGAGTATTTCCATGCAAGTAAAGTAAATGGTTGCTTCTTTTGAACGATCAGTGAATAAGTGCAACCGTTAGAAAGACATACATCATCAATGAAGTAGGAACTGAACCAAGTAACGCCCGTGGAAATAAAATAAAAAAATAAAATAAAAAAAATAAAAAAGGAGTTGGGGGGGGGGGGAGTCGGATCAGGAAAGACCTGATTTGTACCCCGATAATGCAGAGTTGATTTGGCGACGGGGTTGGTTGTGGAGAGGCAAAGACTTCCTTTGAAAAAGAAAATGTGGGGGCCAGTGGAAAGAAAGTAGAATCATTCTCGGCGACCACCTGAGCCGAGAGACACACACGGAGTGGAGATTCAACTGTCATACTTATTAATATTCATAGCGTTTAGAGATTTTGTCGACAGTCTTCTGATCTTCTCTCTGTGGATGAAATAACCTTAATATACATCATACACGTAACTTGCTACCATCTCCATTTTGAGTGGCCCACACAGACTCGGTTTGAATAAGTTGAACACAACGTGAATCTTTTCGTGCCGTGAACCACCATGGAATGAATGTTAGAATAAAGACTAGATTGAATAATTGCCTGTCTTTGGAATAACCGTGCAGAATTTCTAGCAGCACAAAATTCATTAACTAAAGTCTTTAAAATAACCAAAAGAAATTCAAAATGCATATAATACCTCACGTACAGAATTTGAGGTAAGCATCTAAAAAGGTGACAATATTGCTTGTAGGAAAACGTAATTATATAACGCTTGCAATCTCCCTGAATCATAAAGCTGAAATCAATGGAAAAAAAAATTAACAGAACTTTCTATTTATTTCAATAGTCTTTATCAAATTAGCAATTCACTTATCACTTCTCCAGGCGAATTCTCTACGGCTGAAAGGCTTACACGAACTCCCATACTCTACATGTGAAGGCGAGACAAAAGCCTATTGTAGTGATTTCTGAAGTGTATGCCTCTGCAAGGCAAGAGAGAATGAGTGGAAAAGGTTTGGAAACCACTTGCCTAGTGGATAAAAGTGTTGGTAAAGGATATCGAGTTACCCAGCGATTGAGAGTTCAATCACTGGGTCAGGCAGTGAATGACATCATTTGGTTCAGTTGAGAACACAAAAGCGGCATCCAGAGGACAAATGAAATAGGAAGAATTAACTGATACAAAATAATCCCAAGCGTGGAGGGCGAAATGAGAACAATTTAACCCGTGTATTGAGAGAAAAAAAAGGGGGGGGGTCGGTTCGAAGTTACCGAATTCGACAGACACTTTGGAACAGCCCTGGGTACATTGAAACATTGTGACAAACGACCAAAAGAAGACGAGTAGATCAGCATATAATTATTCATCTCAAAGAATAAGTATTCATAGAAATCGACTATATAGTGTGATGTCAATTCAAAGTCTTTTTCCCTAATTTGAAGCCATGTTTAATTGCTCCAGTGATAGGTTTAATAAAATGACAAATTCATCAAATTTCATGTTTTCCGACAGTCTCCAGTGTCAAGCTAATTGCCTAAATTAATTAAGGACGGTTTTCCCCTCCCATTTTTCATCTGAAAGTTTTAAAAGCTACGGATTTTAGAATCATGACTGTTCGCAATTGCAATCGTCTTTAACATATCGCTGAAAACACAAACATGCACCAAGCAAAGTTATAGTTTATGAAAGCGTAAAATAAAGGTCATTTGTCTTTAATAATAATTGAGTCTTTAACGCTACTGATTGTAAACAATATCAATCATGATTATTGCCAAGGATCCAATAAATCGACATATTAGCTCTTCAGTATCACCAATGAATCTAAAGGGGTTTACACCATGTAATTTTTACGTTCATATCAAATATACTTAGTTTTGATACTGTTGTATAGTAACAATTAGAATACTTGAGTTATTTCAACAGTCAAGCTTATGATCAAGGCGTTAAAACAAAAAATTGCGAACCTACAAGACGTATCTTGTACTGTGCAGTACGCTGGTATTATGGTTAGGTGGTAGATCTATAAATTTCGCAAACCTTAGAACTAATGGATCGAGGAATTACGATGGATAAATGCCCCGTAAAATCAGAGTCTTTTAGGCCAGAAAATAACGTAGTTTTGATTAGGTCGTATTCAAAGTAATCACAGTAAAGTGAGAGTTTCTTTCAAAAGAAAAATTAAACAGGTCTGGTTTGTCTCAATAGGAACCACCATGCGATCAACGTCACTTTGGCAACAATGTTTGGGGTGATCACCAAAAGGTCTGAATTTAACAAAAAACAAGCGTGAACGCTGCCAGACAAAAACAATTTGATTGTGGGAAAATACAGGATGTTACTGTTAGTCTTGAATAAAAAAAAAGTGGTTCTAAGTTATCACCTTTGCTAAAACAGTCAGGTTTAGCGTAGAGTCCTAATGTATTATAGCATTTGTAAACGTACTCCTCGGATTTATACCTGGCATAGCTGTTTTACCTCTTCTATATGCACAATTATATAATAGGTAACTGACAAATTAGAGATGGATATTGACCTACATTAATCAGCTAAGCTTAATAAACTGACATTCACAAAGCTAAAATTAGTAAGGAACAATAAAGGCCAATAAAGTGGACAACCTTTGAGAATCGAACTTTCAATACTTGTTTGCTTACCGTCACTATGCTCAGCGCTCAAACTAAGTTCATCATATATGGCAGTGGTAAAATACAAGAAGCAATGGCCATGTAATTTAAAGAAAAACGATTTTAGAGGTTCGTGGTGATTAGTTAAAGCATTTAATATCACTGTAAAATTAGTAAATTAAATTGCGTTAATGACTGTACAATGCAATGAATGCAACCAATGGCTTCATTTTGATCATCTCACTTGGAAAATAGTTACATCTTATGGTTATTTTCACGAGTGAGGTTTGTTGCTAAGTTTTTCCCATGACAAGTAATTGAAATAGCTTTTATACAGATGTTTGGAGTGATTAGAGAATCTAAGGTTGATTAAATCATACGTTAATTGCAATAAATGATGCCTTTGCTTCGCTTCTTTCTTACCATGATCCCATTAAATATGAAGGAGTTCATCTTATTCCTTACGAGTAAGATTTGTGAACAGTTTGGAAAACTTCATTGCCAACACTTGAATTTGTAAAGAAATTCATATTTCATGGTAGAATGACAATTTATATAGCATTTCTTAAAATACTCTTTCGTCAACATTGAGTATTTTGAGGTGGTACGAGGGATTGCTGAATACTTTCAGCAAAATCATAAGTACGGGACACTCTGGAGATAGTACTCATTTCTACCGAAGCTCGATATGGATAGTTATTGGGCTTGACCGAGTTACAGTGAGCAGCGTTTCCACCAAATACCCTTGAAAAATCATTTGTTTTATTGTCCGGGATATTCGATGTCTTATCACTATAACAGTAACCACAACCCAGTTATGGGATAACATCACAAAATGACTTGTGCTGGTCACTAATACTTAGCTCATTCTGGCAAAAACTCAGATTTAGAAGAGGTTACCACAAATACCAAGAAGTTCTGGATTCTACATACAATCACGAATTTGCAAAAAAAAAAAAAAAAAAAAAAAATTATCGAACTTTCTAGATTTGAATACTTTAGTAAAATGCTTATAGTTACCTCTTCCGTGTATTGCTGTGTACTGGCTAACATGGCTAGTTTTGTTATCACTTGGTAGTCCCTTGGTGGTTCCTGGAAAGAAAAGAGATTTAGTATTAAGGTTGGTGGGAGAAAAAAAAAAAACATTATTCTTTATCATTTCAAACATTCTTAGAAATGTACGACCGATAAGATTATTACCACAGCAAAGGATCAATCTCGGAAATTTTCCAAACGAAACTGTCCAATTATTTACAAGAATTATTTGTCAGGATTATCAATTCTGTACTTAAAATTATACACATTTTATTTATTTATTCATTTTTTTTTTTTGTAGAAGAGGTAGTGCAATGGCGCGTTTATATGGAATTTCGCTTATAGTTTCAATGGTAGCATTTTATTCCGATAAAAATTCGGCTTTGGTAAACATACACATTTTTGTAGAAAAGTGTATTTCTATGTTTGTAGAGGAGTTTTGAATGAATATAACCTTTTTACTCAGGGAAGTTTTCATTTTTGTTAGAAAAAAAAAAATTGCTAAACTGGATCCTTATTTTGTTTCAGTTTTCACGCAAATATGGCACTGAATTAATCGGTTAGCTTCTTTTTAACAATCATGGATCCTGCACGTTGTGAATGTAGCTATTTAAACTTTTGATACCAACAAACAGTTCTACAAACACGATGTAAATAGAAAAGATTTCCCGAAAAGGCCATATTCATGGAAAACAATTACAACCAAGACGGACATAGCAAAAAAAAGAAAAAAAAAGTCAGACGTGTGTATATCAAGACAAACACAAAGTAAGGGTCTAGTTAAGCATTATATTTACGTAAGTCGACAATCCCCTTTTAAAAACTGGAGTTAAATTTTCTCAAAAAAAAAAAAAAAAAAAAAAAAAAGAGATAGGCAGAAATAAAGGACACATTCATCTTAAGACATTACAAAAATGCACTATCAAACCCAGTGTACACTTTTATTCCCGATGATAAACTCACTTCAGTTGTGCATACAAAAACCAACGACAGAAAATAAGGATTCTGATCGATCAAGTCATACATGAGGGCTTGAGATACCTTAAATAGACTGCATTCCGTTTCACTAGAACAATCAACCAGCCTAAATCCATACTGTTCGGTATTGATGCAGTTACAATGTTCTTTTTGTCAGTTATAAGACAAGTTCAACTTGATAAGCATTGTTTTTTTTTCTTCTATTTTGCAAGAGCTTTAAATGTAAACGCAACTTCATGTATTAGTTATCCTTTAATTCAAAATATTCACAAAAACACGTGGGGAATTCAGATAAATTATTTTGAAAGTGATAAAACAAACCAAGAAGTGTGCTATGTAGCGTTTTCAAATATTCTGAATTCCTCAGAGACATAACTTATTGTGCTGATGTATCTGGGTTCTGCTTGAGGAGCGAGCGCTTATCGGGGTCATCGGTAAAGCATTCTCCAAGGACATGAAGAAGACACTTCCTTGTTGCATTCAAGGTGAGAGCTTAAAACGAAGCTGAGAGTTTTGTGTGGTGCTGTACCATAATGTAATATTGAGGCATACCAATTAAAAAGTCAATTTATGTTGTCCGTGGGGATAAAAGAGTGACAAGTCTAAATTAGAATTAAAAGGCTTAGCACTTTGAAAATATACAAGATTTGAATTTTTACAAGAACTTCGAAATTTAGGTTGGCAATATTAGAGGTATTTTCAACTCAAAATTAATTTTTGCATACCGAGTAAAAAAACAAAAAAAAACATCACGCTTTACTGAATATTGTTCTTTTTTTCGTATATTAAGATCTTACCGTATCCACTGTCAGATGTAATGCAATTATAATTATTATGATTTTTTTTTTTTTTTTTTTTTTTTTACAAAAATCAACTTCAACGAAAGGCAGTAATTATTAAAAAAAAATCGGCATTACGTTCTAAGAAGTGTTCCAGCTTATATAACTGTCCATATTTGTTTACCAGTATCAAATCGCTTTGAGCATCAGAAAGGTACATTATAACTCGAGGTGTGCTCAAACACAGACATACACACTATTGCACCTACCTCATCCCAATGGTAAGCAAGCCAGTCTCACAGACCAACTGTCTAATGTAGTGAGTTCGATCCTGTCTGGTTCGATAACAAGCAAATATATCACAGCAGAAATGATCGGAATTATTTTACAATAAATAAAATAAACGTTATTTCATTATCTACACCGTTCTGTGAGAAAGCACTGGAGAAATTATGCTGATTCTAATTTTGAGTCATTCTAAAAAAAAAAGAAAAGAATATAGAATTAATTTTTCCGGTATTTTCTAAGGATAGAATAGGCGTGTATTCTCTCTTTGAATTTTTCGTTTGAAATTGAATCTTGAAAAAATTCTCCACCTTTATTAGGAAGAATTATAAAATCTATCTTATACAGATAGATGTTCTGTAATTCTCATTGAATATTATATACGCATGCGCACACGTATACAGCAGCCCTAAGCTGTAACCTATTATCTTACGCCTAAATCCTGCAATGGATGAATGGCTGCCTGGACGGACGGACTATCCATCTGTAATAATTCTACTACTGAACACACTCATAATGCATTCATCAATATTGAAATAAATAACGAAGCTGTTAAGATTAGTTGTGGGCGTGTCAGCGACTTAACTGAGTGATGACATCAGTAATGTTGCATTCGGATCTCCTCCAATGAAGATTAGTTGTTTCCTCCATCAAACAAGCCAAGCGAATCGTTTGTGGAGCGAATTAACAAATGAATTGAATGATCATGGATTTGATCAGATATGAGTTATTACCATTCATAGGCGTACCAACGTCGGGGTGGGGGCTTGACAAACGCTTCCCCTCCCCAAGGCAAAACTGTGTAACATTTTGGGTGAATCAGTATAATTCGGACAAAACTGAGTAAATTTTCGGGCAAATCAAACCTTCTGTCGCCCCCAAGTCGCCAAATAACCCCCTATAAAGGCACAAGCATTTGGAAATACAGAGTTGGAATTCTATCGAATGAGATAGTAATATTTCATCTAATTTTCGAATAAACGTAAATTTATTAATTTCAAGATTCGCAACTTCAGTCAAAGCCAAAAAGCCAATGAAAAATGTTTTTCAGGGAAAATTTTGTGCTTTCAACTAATAAGACCTCAGTTGATTTTGGAAAGGTGTCAATTTTGAGGGGAAAAAAAGAAAGGTTTTCTTAAGGTTTCGTTTACAATTTAGCAATAATGCTGAAGCAGACTCTTATTTTTGGCCCGTCACACGAAACTACGGCTTTGAAGTAGATCCATTACATCCGTGGTGATTATTTGTTCTTTCGGGGGGGGGGGGATTCGACTTTTTTTTCTTACAACTTGATTTTTTTATAGTAGTTTCTGCTTTTTATGCATTGAATTGAATAACAAATAAAAATGTACAAAATAGAAAGAATGCCAAGTACAGAATAAAATAGATATTTGATCTGAAAATAAGATATGCTTTTACGTCATTTTCTTTTGTTTCGGGGCTTTTCCAATCCATAATCGCTTCGTTTGCAGGCCTGTCCGAGGTTGCATAGGGACCTGTGTGGTTCTGTCCTGATATGAGTGAGAGCGCACGTACACCTGGGCAGAAAACGTTTGCCATAACCTTGTTCAGATAATCAAGTACTGGAGTAAATAGAGGCTAAGTAAACTAGTTAGCTCAATACTTCTTAAACTAGTGAATGAATCACCCAAGGGCGAATGAAATTATTTTGGAGGTGAATGAAACTACAGCAGTGAATAAAGGGTGAATGACAATTTACTTGGATATCTATATTTATTTCGATACGTAAAAAGGCACGTCGCTTATATTCATTTCACACTGATGCCCTTGGGGAAGGCGCAAATCCTCTCTTCTTACCAGCTATTTGTAAATAACCGATTAATTGGGGCCCTTTTGCACTGTAAGTCAGTCCACCTTAGGAAAGGTTACTCAAACAGAAAAGAAAAAAAAACTCAACTTGGTAGACGCCGAAACTGATCTGAAGCTCGACTGAAAATTAGAGAGGGTTGAGAGTCAGGTCAGCACCCCAGCCCCGTAAAAACCTACAATTGCTACTGAAAAATGTATAAATCTTTAATGAACAAATCTCATATCGTTCAAAAATGGAGACAAACATTGCCCGATATGATTTGTCGAATGGGGGGACCTGTTATCATTATTGATATTATGAAAATGACATTGCCGTTAAAGTGGTCGGTGAGCTTTTCAGGTAGAAATTTTTCAACGTATCTAATTTCAAAGTGGCAGGATATTTCCCAAATTTACAGTACATAATAAATCCATTCAAAGGAGAGTAGACGATCTTATGATACAAGACGGGAAATGTATGACATTTTACACAAGAGAGAAAAAAAAACCCAAAAATGATCAAAATCATAAAAATTTAGCCGAGACTGAATAAAATATTGTGATAAAGCAAGGGTCGGCAACCTAAGGCCTGCAGGTCAGATCAGTTCCGCAGGGAGATTTCGACCAGACCGTGAGCTAATATTGGAATACTATACTTACTGTTTATGTTTTTAAAGAGTCTTTGTGAGGTTGTTTTCTCGAAAATTTAGAAGATGCCTCGATTGAAATAAATTGCAACTAAATTGAGTTCTTTGGTTACAAATTGGCATCTTTAGCAAAATAAAAATGATTTTCTGGCATGCGTTATTTATCGATTCGAGGCAAAATACAACTAGATTTATTCAAATGGATAATTCTCATATTTCACGCTTTTTATTGCATCTACCTGTCTTGCCTTCCACTCATTTTCATGCGATCCGGTCCACAGAGACAAAAAGGTTGCTGACCTCAGTAATGAAGACTCAAGAGTGAATGACACTAGTATCATTCAAGAAGGCAGCGTACTGTGTCTATAAGCAACTGACACCGGAGTCGTTCTTCTCAGCATTCTACATAAATGATAATGTCTCTGCAACAATAGTGCTTGATCGCAGTCTATTATTTAGTGACTGACATTCTAAAGATACCCTCTTCCAGTTTTGAAATTCAATAGGGATTCACCTGCATATCGAACAGCTGCAAGTTTAACGTTACACAGCTGAATTGTAATAAGCTGGTTCAGATCTTAAACTTATATTAAATGGCAACCACTCTAAGGGAAAATGTAAAAGAAAGCAAGAACGATTTTTCAGGTATATCTTGTTAGCTAATAACTGCTTTGGTTCTTACCTGAAAGTTAATTAAACCCTTTAAATGAAGAAAATAGATAAAATACAACATTTATTCTTTCTTATGGAATGATTTCAAAAACTTTCAGGTAAGCAGATATCAACAAACGAACTTGTTTATATTTTTCTGGATTCCGTTTTTCGTGTCTGAGAGTACGACTTCCACCCGGACACACACACACACACACACACACACACACACACACACACATATATATATATATATATATATATATATATATATATATATATATATATATATATATATATATATATATATTCGCTACTGGTTTCTTTTGCTGTTCAAATGTAGAATATGCTTATGGAAACTTTCATAAAACAAAATGGCGTGAAGCGAAGAAGTAATCAACATCAGTTTATAAGTGAAAATTTCAGTGTTCCCAGAACCAAAATAATCTTTTTTTATCTGCTAATTTTATGCTAAGCACAGATGCTCACATACACAGTTCAAAGTAATGGCAGCTCGAGATCTTTCGTAAAAGTGAAGTGGTGCAAAGCGAGCTTTAAAAAAGCGGGAGATTTCTGTATAAACAACATTTTACAATAAACAGTATTTGGCCAATGTCATTCGATATAGTTTAACCCCCACTATCCGAAAATATACCGTTCTTATAAAAACTTTTCGCAAGTTGAAATGGCGAAAAGCAAAGGAGCATTTGTCATAAATTCTATGGAATAAAAATTAACCGTTCCCAGACCCCAAAATGGGGTAGGTGGGAGGCACAGTGGTGTAGGGGAGAGAAGGAAAGGGTATGCGTTTACTCTGTAATATCTTCCTGCACAACAACGCCGAATGTTATTATTATTTGTTTGTTTGGTTTTTTTATAACAGTAAAACATGATGTAAAGCAAAATTTCGTAAAGCGGGGGATAAGTGTACATTTGATGCCCAAGTTCAACTCTGAAATGAAATATTTTTCTACAAACTAATCTATTAAACAATAAAGCAGTCGGGTAATTGATTAACGCACCAGGGAAAATAGATGAGCCGTACAAAACAGAAAATTTATCACCCACAGAATGTTAGCTCTACAAAAGATAACAAGAACATCATGAATATAAAATATAAAGCACAGTAGCCCAATGTCAAAACAAGTGAAACTTATACACTTTTATTTTAAATCAATATTATTAATAGACTTTTTAAATGGCAAAAATGAATGGTCTGCATACAAAGTAGAGCTCAATGAATGCTTACAGGAATTTCGACCGTGTTTTTCCTTTGACTTAATAGGTGAAAACACTGTTAGATGGGAGACGAATCTACCTAAACAAGATGGATTTAAAAGGAGGAAAAGAAGTCAGGTTGAAGTTGTTACACGAAGCACGTCTGTTTTCTATTTCGACTGTGTGTGAAGAAGTTAGTGATGAATTGTCTTTGTGTTATATCAAAGGAACGGCCCGTGGGAATGTGGACAAAACGAAAGCTATTGGTACGTGGACGTTGGTTGATTGCCGAGTAACGGTGAGGCCCGAGAGACAATTCCCTGTCACCGAATCGGTAACATGGTTAAGGATTAAAGATCGGCGGTTTTGAAACAGGGGTTTGTGGACTTCTGGAATGTCCGTCAAATAATATTTGGAGACCCGCAGCAGTCTTCCCTTTAAACCTGACATTGTAAATCTTGTAGCAGAGAAACAGTATATTTTAACGCACATCTATTAAAAGAGCATAATTATTGCACACAGACCTGTACTACGTATTAGAATTCGGATAAATGTAATCCATTTTACACACACACACATATATATATATATATATGTGTGTGTGTGTGTGTGTGTGTGTGATTTTTAAGGGTCAAAAATGGCTTTTTATTGAACTTCACTGATTAGTCAAAAGACTAAATGCTGAAAACAGATAAGTGGGGTCCTTGGGTTTTCAAAGTTTCGGAAACACTACATTAGAGCGAAATTTCGATGTTTTACAGGCTCTTATGATCGGAGGCGTGCGAGCCCGAGGACGAATTTAGGCAAAGCAGTGTAAAATTTGGGGTAATTCAAGCCTTTCACCCGCCTAAACGAAAGATTTCCCATACTTTTACTACTCTTTCAAATGGAAAATTTAGTCACCAAAACAGGCCACAATTATTTTGTCTTATTTCTTCATGTAAGTATGTATGTATATATGTATGTCTTTCTTCATTGTCTGCCGAATAAGCGCAGTCTCTTCAATCTTTCCCCTTTCCTTTCTTTCTTTCTTCTTGCTTCCTGTCTCAGCCTCTTCAATTCTGTCCTTATGTATCTCTTTATGAAGGTGAATCAGTAAGTTCGTAGCCTGACACGCATTTATTAGCTCGATTGTTATCAGAAACTTTCACTGTATGATCTTCGATGATCTCGTATAGATAAAAGAATGAGAGCGAAAGCAGGAGAGAGAAAGAGAAAGAGAAGGATAGCAACGTGAATCTAAAGAAGGAACGAAAAAATATAACAAAAACCGATGCAAAAAAAAGATTTCATGTTCAAAAAGAAAGGAAAACAAAAAATCACTCTTAGATTTGTACAGAAAAAAAGGGGAAAAGAACAAGTAAGAAAGAAGAAAAACAAAACTGAAAAAGGAAGAAAGAAGAGAAGCGGAAGCAAAAACCAAAAGAGGAAGAGGCAAAATAAGAATTGTTGTGAATTTGAGCGGCAAGTTGTTTTGTATATTTGTAAGCCCCCAAAGCGAAGCGTAGTATATCCCTGTCTAATGATAATGAATTTCCAAATTGACGTGTGAAACGTTCGACAAACAATTAGTATATTCTTGAACCCAGGTCAAAGTCACCTGTAATTCTGTTTTATCAAACAGCATAATCAAACACATTTCGGCAAGATAGAGAGAGAGAAAGAGAAGAAAAGAAAGGGTGTGGATAAATGCAAAAGAGAACAAAGAGATGAAAGGAGATATAGAAAGAAGTAAAATATGTATAGAATAAAAGATGGAAGAAACAAAATTAAAATAGACAGGGAAAATATTACATTGCAAGGGAAGGAAAATTCAAAAAAAAAAAAAAAAGAAGAAAGAAAGAAAAAAATGAGAAAGCATTTAAAATGAAATGCTGAAGGCTCCAAAAATGATATAAATTTTCAAAAAACGGAGACGTTAAAAGATATCATCAAAAAGATAGAAGTAAAGGTGGGTTTGACAGTCGAAAAAAGAATAAGGAAAAGGTAATGACGTAAGGAGCCACATATAGTTGGTAGGAAGAGAAAGTGAGAGAGAAAGATAGAGAAAGAGAGAGAGACATGAAACAAGGACAGGGGAGGGAAAGAAGGGAGGAAGATGGTTGATGCAGGTCGGACTTTTATTAGCTTGAAAATAAAGAAATAAAACAAATACAAAAGACAGGAGCTCTTGAAGCGTTGGCGGGGACCGCTTGTCATTCATTAGTCGCCAGCACATTCCACTCTGATTGAATGCTGCTTGTTAACATTTTGTAGCGAATCACTTAGAAGCCTTCGACGCTCACAGATAACCAACCATATTCCTTCACTGCTTAATTCATTTTACTCCTTTCCTTCCACACGTTCCCACGCCATTCCTTCATTTTTGTGCTCTTTCATCTTCAACAGCCAATGATTATCAATAAGAAGTCTTTTCTTGGTTTTCGATATTTTGTTATTATCGTTGTTGTTGTTGTTTATTTTACTTATTTATTTATTCATTTTTTTCTCTCTTCTTCCTTTCAGCTCATTTCTATCAATTCGGCTCGTTCCTCGCTCTTCTTCCTCTGTTTTTCGTAACGCAATTTATATTCATCTTTTCTCGTTTTCTCAAGATGTTTCGCTACGCATTTGTGCCGTTCTCGCTACGTTCGGAATTCATCAAGGGGAATTACTGGGGAAATACGCAGTTCGCAACTGAACACAATGTAGGTTAAAGAAAGAAAAAATGGCGGACAAGATGAAAAAACAAAAACAAAACAAAACAACATATCTTAATTTAATTTATTTGCTATGTTTATTCTGTTTTCCTTTGTACTTTTTTTTGCGTGGAAAAGGAACCAAGGACAAGAAACGAAAGAGATAAAGAAAGAAAGCCTGACAGCACAGACAATACAAAACACACTAGCAGCATTATTAATCAGCTGAAAGTAACAAATACTGTCTTTGCCTATCACGTCCAGGTGGACCACCATCGCCTTTTATACAAATTTACGCCACGCTACAAAGGTTGTTGCTTTATTCTCTTGAAAAGAGGGGAAAAAAATAACATTCGGAAAAAAAGTACAGACGGCTGTCAGTCAGCCAATAAAAAAATAAATAACGAAAACTTTTTAAATTCACAACAGTATTGTAACATCATTCTTGTCCTTTCCTTTCAGGAGATAAAAAAAAAGAGACTATGAAAACATTACTCGCGTGATCTCTGATCTCAGGACATTGAAGACTTCTGAGAAAGTACACTTATGCCCAGACTGACATATATTTATCGAACTTGCATTTGTATTTTCTGATTAAAGTATAGTTACGATCTTAATTTTTGGACATCAATTACCACACGATGGTTAGTTATCATCTCATACAAGTCATCAGGCTTTAATGTTTGTAGACTTCAACAGTATTTTTTCCAATGAACACAAGCAATGACTATTTCTCAACGTGTGGTCTTTATAGATATTGACTAAGTTTAATCTAGTCTGACAATGTTGCGACAATTTTTTTGGATGAAGTTGCTCTTAAAATCAGCATTCAAAAACCTTACTTATATCTGGGTTTAAAACCGACCACCGACGCCGGCAGGAAATTCACAACCACCTTTGCCACTATGCACTCTCTGATATTTGGTCTTTATAATTAAAGAAGAGAAGAACATAAATTGGAGCAACCTGAAGGTCATTTTCCCAAGCAATGACTGCAACGACCAGCAATCTTCTAGTTTGATGGTTAGGAGAAGAAAAATACAACAGGAATCGATGTTTTATAGTTGAGAACCTTTGATTTACTTCATTCGGCAGAATAGAGACGGAGAGAGGTCAAACAAGAGATGAGGTTTCCTTGTTTCAATAATGTGGGTTGTTACGTCTGTATCTGCGTGAAAATATATCTTGAATACGTATGTATAATCATTCGATAAACCCCTAATGTAATGCACACATGCGGATCTCTCTCTCTCTCTCTCTCTCTATATATATATATATATATACACACACACACACACACACACATATATATATATATATATATATATATATATATATATATATATATATATATATATATATATATATAAATATAAAAGCTGGATTCGAGTAAAAACATAATTATCTTTATTACCAGAAATAAAACAGAAGGAAACAAATTGTCAAGTTTAATTATATCATCTTTCGATCTTCATGTATTTTTTCTCACTTTTGCGATATCATAGACACACAAGCAACTAAGAGTAATTTCAATTTGTCATGATTCCGTTCTCTTTTTTCAAAACTACGTGTAAAAGACTGGAACAAAGCAAAAGAAATGAGTAAATAACGAATTGCTAAATTCAGGTCCAAGAACAAACAATTTTTGAGAAAAATCTGTTATTCAAAAATCAATGCAGTATTTATTCTGTATTCGTGGACTTGAATACGAGACATATTGGAGAGTAGGGGGCAAAGTATGCTTGTAAGGGTTTTATCTCCTTTGATGAGGAGAGATTTACCTGCCACCTGTCTCGTTCTTTAACTACCAAGCCTACCAAGCTGTTTCCTGGACTTTTTATGGAATTAAGCAGAAATATATCGCTATTAATTAATTACATCCAAGTCTGTACACACAAATGTGTACGTCCGTATCAAGTGTCCATCAAAACTAGCTCTTTGTGAACCCCGGGATATCACGAGTAGGACTTATTGAGCAAGTACATCAAAAATTTAATTCACTCTTTATTTATAGCAACGCAGCAAAGTCAGGCGATCGAGCAAAAATGGAACAATAATCATTGTTGTATTTTAACACCGACCGTATTTGAAGACGGTGAACGTTCACAAGGTTTTGTCTCTTCTCATCGCTGCTCCCCCTCTACCCATTTTTACAATAGGCCGGGGGTTGCTGTGCTGATGAAGGGCAGCATTTTACTCTTCAAGAAAATAATTTTTTGCCCGTCCCCTGCCCATTTATACTGAGGGTTGGGGGTTGCCGTGCTGGTGGAAAAGGTGATGTACCGTAGTCACTGTTTTTGTGCTTCCATTTCTTTCTTACAGCGTGGTCTTCAGCGTTATATGATAAATAGAGAATAGTTGTTACGTGTATTAATAGATAGATTATAATTATCATCATTATTACTACCATTATTGCTGCTATTATCAGTATTTTGAAATAAAGATAGAAAAGATCAGATGATATGATGTAGTGGAAATAGTAGTATTTTGATAGTAAAAAAAAAGAGAATCAACTGGATTTAGTTTTGACTGGGCTAGTTGCGATGCAATAAACTGCACAGAACTGTTTCCAGAATATTTTTGTTCATGAACAACGATTAACAATTCTGTTTCGATTAGAGCGTCTCCTTCTTAATTCGTTTTATTTTTGTTCAGAAAGGCTAAACCATTCAGTAAATAATAATACCATAGTTGTTAAAGAACATGGATCATCTTTTTTTTCCCAATTTCTCGTCAATTATTATTGATTTTTGACAAGTATTTCTTTCATCTGGTGATTTTAGAAAATAATGAATATATGGTTTGATTTGGAAAAAAAATCGACAAGGCAGCGATCGCATAAGGACAGACTTCCTTAGAAAGAGGGATGCAATTTTGAGTCTCGCCATAGGATCTCTGATCCATGTTGTTAACTGAAAGCCGTGAAATTACGATGAGAAAGTTGCGATAAAAGACAACTGGAATTAAGATGAAATACAAGACGAAAAATGAACAACAATGAACAGAGATCAGTTGCGATTTATAGGTCAAGTTTACCCGTCCGATAACCATCCTCCAAGAGACAAAAAGCAATGAATTGTTATGGTCTAAAATACAAATTGATTTGGCCCTCGATGTCGGGAAGCAATAATTATTTATTGCCGTAATTGTTCGTGGCGAGAGGATAGAGAAACTACATTGCAGACACATTGCGAGTCTTTGTTAATTTCTCTCTCTTAACTCGGATTCCCACTTTTGCGAATGTGATTAGAGCGAATCCCAAGTTGGAGCAACGGACGAATTAGAGAATTAACTATGAATTTATCAAGTGAGGGCTTGTGAAAGGGACAGGGGTAATTACGAAAGAACTGGGCCAATTGAGACCGCCCGACACCAGCGGCCCACAACCAAACCCGCCGGTTAGCGGGGAACCCCTCGAGCATCGGTATGACGAAAGGGTGTGACGGTGAGGAATGGGTAGGTGTCAGGCGGGCGGACAGATTGGGGTTTCTTTTCTTTCTTTCATTTTCTTTACCTTTTTCTTTTTTAATAAGCAGCAAATTATGTTAAGCCTAACCAGCGGCAGAATGTAATGCAAAAAGAAAAAAAAAGAAAAAAAAAATTATAGTGACTGCGTATAAAAAATATAAAGTGTAAGTATATAACGCGTTTAAATACATATTAATATGTGTACGTATGATCCAGTCCCACGGTGCGCGCTAAGCCTTCGGATGAGAATATGGAGAAATAGCTATATATATATATATATATATATATATATATATATATATATATATATATATATATATATATATATGTGTGTGTGTGTGTGAGATGCTACACAAAAGTGCAGAGACTTTGACCATGAAAAGAAAAAAATACTTATCCTGATATTTACTTTCCATCATCTCCTTCGAAGTAGTTCCCTTAGGCATGTATACAGCGACCCAAAGGTTACTGCTCACAAAGGTAGCGGTAAAAGCCCGTACTATATTCTGTTCTTGCCCCCTCTTAAAAATTCCCCGAATCTTTGGATAGCACCTCGTATAAGTCCAATCTGTATATATCTGTAAATTAACATTCATATATATATATATATATATATATATATATATATATATATATATATGACCTAGTTCTTTGAAACCAGAAAATCATATGACTTATGTATTCCTATATATGCGACTTACACCTCTGTGCACGTAAATATGTATGCGAATGTGCAAATAGATATATCCTAATTCAAATTTTTGTGTAAATATTTTCATATACCCAAACGTATGTGTCATGTTGATGTAAACATATCCAACCTTATGGTATAAAATCTTTTATTCATATGAATTCACAGCATCGTTATTGAGTTGTTGAACTAATTTTGCTAAGCTTCACTAGGTTAGAACCTTACACGGTCTCTGTATCAAATTGTGCATTCCTGTAAAGATCGATTCCACTTTTGATTCGATGAATTTTTCGATGATTTCTCCGCCATCTTGAACCTGTTGGAACCGCTGAGCACACAAGTACATTACATGGGGCGAGAAAAGCGTCGAAAGGTGATAGGTATGGAGAATACGCTGCGCTGAGTGTTGAAGAACAGCCTGTTGCAACTGCACGGTGATTTGTTTCGTCGCATTTGCAACTTGAGGACATGTTTTATCACACGGCAAAATAATCGGTCGACTTCGTAGCCCAGAAAGATATTGTTTCTTTTTTTCTAAATATCATTCTAACATACCGACTGCTCACAATAGCACTGCGCAACTAGTTTGTCTATGTTCCAGCGATTCGTTATAAAGCATTCCCTTTGAACCCCACCAAACACAAAGAAAAATGTTTTCCCCTGGTAGATTCCGTTTACGTTGAGATGATCAAGGCTGTCCTGAATCTAGACACAATTTTGATCGTTTTGGATTCTCGTAATGAATCAATTATTCATTGCAAGAGACTATCTTGCTCAAGATGACTCTTTCATGTATCGAGTTAGAATTGCACAAGCAGTAAAGAGCTAAATAAACTTTCGAGACGCTTTTAAGATGTCCTTAATATTTCGTTAAAGATGGCGTCGGGAACCTTTGCGTCCATCTAATATTTCAGTGTGTATGATCTGATTTTTTTTTCAAGGGTTTGATTTGTGCACTTGAAAGAAAAGAAATAATGTCCAAAAATAATTTTAAATATGAAATATTAATAGTGTCATACCTAATTACCTCTCTAAACTTCCCCCTTTCACCGTCAGGCTTACGCTCAATTAGAGGAAGCCGGTCACATAATTCAGAGTACCTTCATGTTTCAACTGGGTACCGTGCTCAATAAATGAATAACAAAGGTCATAATGAAAAAAAAAAAAAAAGAAAAAACCTTCTCTACAGCAGTCCCCCATATTTGCAACCAACTAGCGTTATGAAGTAGGAGTACCTCAAAGACTGGAAGTGAGAAGTGGCCCAACAATTACCAGCACAGGAAAGGGAATCGGCAAACTGAATTCAAATTTCCATTTGCAGTAATGCTCTTGGGAGAGGCATGAACCAATTCCCTCACTACTACCTAACATGCTCAGACAGTGGCAGCAAAAAGCTGCTACCGCAATTGTTAACCTTGAGTTTAACCTGATAATCATAGCTCGACGAAAAGCCCAAGACCCGATGAATATACGTTTGAATAAAAATCACGCTGGAGTGAGCGGGTGGCCTAGTGCTTTTAACCAGCGAACAGATACCAACATTGGAACTGAGATCGCAGAACACATACTTGAGATATTCCGTATTTATGTCGTTACTTGAGACATAAATCTGAAATAATTTGCTCCTTTACTTTTTCGAAAAATTAACTCCAAAGATTCTGAGATCTTGTATTCCAGTAAGAAAAAGGATTGTATTATTTGCAAGAGGAAACTAACCTAAATTGATCGCAGAAGGCATTCTTGAGATTTTGACCTCTGTGCTTCCTCTTACGACGTTAAAACAAATCTATCAATAATGTAGAAAATTATTAATCACATTGGAAGTATATGGGAGTTGCTAATATGGATTACTACCCGACATTCAACAAGACATAGAAGATATCTTAGCTTTAGTAGACTTATATTCCAAGCAATCTGTATAGTTCACCTGATGAAACATTATTTGTACTTGGATGTACTCGAGATAAACCTTTTTTTTTAATTGCATCATTAACCCAACTTTGGGGTAGGATTAAACTAATAAGAAAATTGGTAGTCAAATTTGGGATACCCAATATCAAAATTAAGATCATTTAAAAAAATACTGATATCCTCATATGTGACCGTCTTTTCACTTGTTCTATGCTTTTGCGTCTTGATTTAAATACAATAAATATCCATTTTAGCAAATTATCAGAGTCAAGAGGCAACAAAGACATTTTTGCCTCACAAAGCTAACCTGGGACTGCAAAGAGTTTGCCGTTACCAAATATTTCGTACTGGTAAGTGTTTTTGTGGAGTGATGCAAGGATAAGGTAGTAACTTATTACGAAATGGAAAAAAATATCCTGCTGAAAAGCATGAAAACAATACATTTCATCTACTGCATAATCTTTTGACAGGGGGACTAGAAATCGATTCCAAATATAAGTTAAGCAAATTATGTGGAACGTCATCAAATAACATTTTGATAACTGATGGATAAAGAGAGATCAAAATGAAATAATTAATCAGTAAAAGGGCAACTATTTATCAAAGAGATAATTTTACGACGGCTGTCTTTCTGTCTGTCAGCCTCTCCCCCTCTTTCTCTCTCTCTCTCCCTCTCTCTCTCTCTCTCTATATATATATATATATATATATATATATACATATAAATACATATATATATATATATGTGTGTGTGTGTATATATATATATAAATACATATATATATAAATACATACATACATATATATATATATATATATATATGTGTGTGTGTATATATATATATATATATATATATATATATATATATATGAATACATATATATATAAATACATACATATATATATATATATATATATATATATATATATATATATATATATATATATATATATATATATATATATATATATATATATATGCCTTACACAACAAATATTAATTTTTCAACATAATCTCCATCCTGTATATATCTTGATTCATTGGTGAATATTAATCACGTTGATCAATCACTGTATACTGGAAATCTCAGATCAAAATTTAGCTGATAACAACATGTCAGGCGATAGACCTATTTACCCAACTTCATATATATGTAATTGAGAAAACGAATACATTATCCGACAGAATGATTATGAATTGTGTTATATCATATTGAAACTCTTATTTGAAACAATCTCCCGTTATTAGACAGGGAGTGCATCATTTGACTTAGACAACGTAGATAGAATAAACAATTAAAGGAAATGGGGCTGCTGCAGGAAATGAACCTGCGACCGATTGGGCAGCCGCTTCAACGTAGCGTTGCACTCATAATTGAACTGGACATCCGCCGGTAATGTAGCAGCCCCATTTCCTTTAATTGTTTATTCTATCTACGTTGCCTAGGTCAAATGATACACTAGCCGTGTGATAACGGGAGATTATTTCAAATAAGAGTTTCAATATAATATAATGCAATTTATAATCACACACACACACACACACATATATATATATATATATATATATATATATATATATATATATATATATATATATATATCATTTTCTTGTTCTTTAGGTAGGTTAATCATTTTTAAGTTTTACTACTTTTATTCAATTAATGTGTGTGTAGTCTTATTTTGTCTAACATGTAAAAAACAATCCGCTTTCTTCGAATGGAATTTTTGGTTCTAAATTGTTACATCGTGGGATTTCAACTGTTTTTTCCTTTCCTTAGACTCAGTCAGATGACAAAAAACTTTAACCACTACGTATTTATCTAATCCTTCGTTCTTTTTCTTCTCTTAATTTAAAGTCTCCAATTTGTCAGGAGTCGTGTTCATACTTTTCCGTGTTGTGACTGTCATGTTTGATTAGCTCAAGGCTATAAGGCACGTGTGTGTCTGAGAAGGGAATGATATTAGTTGAGATTAGGCGAAATTTGAGATCAAGGATTATCTCCTCCGTTTTTTTCTTTCACCTCCTTTTTTTGTCTCCTTTTCGTTCTTCCTCGACCACTCATTCAACTGGATTCTAACCCCGAATAGGACAGTGACTAAATAAGTGTTGAACGAGCGCTTTCATAAGAAAATAGGCTGTAATTAAAGATGCCATTTGGAAACAATAATGAGATTTTTCTTGTCCTTGTATTTGCCTCGATTTTGGATAGATAGATATGAAAAGATCATGATAGATAGATAGATATGGAAAGATTATGACAGATAGATATGTAAAAACTATGATAGATATGAAAAGACTACGATAGATATACATGAAAATCATATATAAATAGATATATTAAGATTACGATAGACAGATATATATGATGGCTGTAATATATGGACCGATATGATAGATAGATAAATATGATAAGACTATAATAGCTAGATTGAAAGAAATAGCTAGATAGATAAATAGACAGATAGATAGATAGGTGGATAGCTAAATAGATAGTGCGTGGGTGCGCTAGTGATCATTTATACGGAACTATACATATAAACATGATAATTGTAGAAGTATTTTATGTGGAAACATATTTCGTTCGGCACTGGAATTAACTGAGTGGCAAATTGAACTCACCATGACATTATTATTGAACAATACTTTTGTCTTCGTTCTGCTCATCTTTAAGCCTACCTTACTTTCAGTGAATACATTTTGTTATTCTTCTGATTCTCCAGACACAATGGAAATATCATGGGAACAGAGGGAGTTGGGGGGGGGGGCAAACAATTTCATATTTTTCAACTACTTTTTTCATGAAAAAAAATCTTTTTGACCCCCCTCGGTGTTACAAGTTTGTTTCTCTTGCTTAAGGTGAGTAAGCTGTACCCGAATTCACCCGGTACCTCTAAGTCTACAATGAATTCGGAAGGCCTAAAAAAAAAAAATAAATATATATAGCAAACGTTCAGGTAAAATCTATGGTGGCTCAAGTGCTTAACGTTGTTCGAAATCGCAAATGTGGTACGTAATTATTGTCTGTTCTGTACCGACAAAGCAAGGAAAAAAGATCACGACACGAGGAAGGGAAAGGTTGGAAGCGCCGGTCAGAAAACTAATGGTATTCCGCAAACGACTTTCGAGCGTATCGAAAGAATTCACTTGTTCGGTGTGTGTGTGTGTGTGTGTTTTCTCACATAAGGTCCAATGACAGGGGCCAACTGCCCCAATACGCAGGATCTATATCTTTCATATAAGTCGATCACGTGTGTGCATATGCGTCTATGTGCATCAGTGATGGAGTTCGTCAGACATGTTCCCGTATATATATATATATATATATATATATATATATATACATATATATATATATATATATATATATATATATATATATATATATATATAAGGTGATGAAAATTTTCGAGATGTAACGCATGCTTTTCTCCCAAGTTTTTTCTCTTCCCTTTCCAATCGTCACTTTCATCAATATTTTGTAGGATTATCACTCACCAACAGAACAAACATTATATATATATATATATATATATATATATATATATATATATATATATATATATATATATATATATCTCGCAGTAAACAACTGATGATCACAACTGGACAAAATCCATACATAGCAGTAAACAGAAAAGCTATTAAAAAGCTTACATAAATTGCATTGGCAGATATTTGGAAATACTTGACTGAAATGACATAAATTTAAATTAAAAAAATAAATTAGTGTTTAAAACTGTAAAGCTTTTTAGACTATATATATATATATATATATATATATATATATATATATATATATATATATATATATATATATATATATATATATATATATATATATATATATATATATATACCGTTTTTTGGTGTTGCTCCATCGATTGTGATTGTGCTCGATATTTCAAAACTTTTAAATAGAGTGAGACTAGATAGATGAATATTCATAGTTTTTGTTGTACTGATCAGTTTCACGTAGTCATTGCAATCAACGGACAGCAATTTTTTTTCTCAATTTTTCTCTTGTGTGTGCATGTGTTTTACCCCCTTTTCCTGTGAATAGAAATTGTGGTTAGGGAAGGGGTTGCAGTCTTTTATCATGCTGGTTGGGTTTCAATTTAGGCGGAACATTTGGATAAAATTACCTAACACATTGTTGACTGGAGTGGTTGTATATTTCGCACTCTTATCTTAGAGGATGGGGTGTTTTTGCCGTAAATTGGTGTTGTGAATGAACTTTAGGGTAAAATTATTTTTACTACTTTTGTGTGCCGTTTACAACATTGAGTGATCGAGTGTGCGAAAAATTAACGGGAGGAAAACAGAATGTGATACATTAGAATGTTATTGCTTTGAATATCATCCGTTGCAACAACAGTTCTTGCCCTTTTCTGCATCCGTAGTTGATTTTGTCGGTAGCTTAATTTTTTTTCTGTTCACAAAACAATGATTTCCCAATATTATTTTACAAAAAAGGGAGGGCTTTTTTCCGTCGAAAGTACGTTGCACTTTTTCAGTAATTTCTTCTGCTTTAGAAACTTTTTTTTTTAGAGAAAGGATATTTACACTCAGTGGTGTTCTCGCTTCTGTTATTTCATTAATTATACTTTTGTTCTTTAAAGAACCTATTCTTTTGGTTTTAAAGTTCGTAAAAATAGAATTAGATTTAAATATAAATTAATAAATATACATAAATAAATACTTTCCTTGTGTTATGCCGAATTGGCAAGTCGTTTGATTTCATTTGATTTTCACATAAATTTCTGATTGTTGTTTTGATTAAATCAAGATACATATTTATCGTCCTTTTTTTTTCTTTTTTCGCAAAGCAATAATTTTCTCCCTAACAATTTCGGTAAATACGGTTACTTGAAAAGACCAGTTTACATACAACTAACGACGACTTGATAGCCATTGTTAAGAATGTCTCCGTGGGACAATTGGTAGAGGTGTTCGCCAGATCTCAGATAGGTCGCATGTTCAAATCTAAGTTTCGGGCACATAAATGTTTGAATATCTCTTTTCTTTTTTCTATGTGTGCACGCGAGAATGGTGACGGGTTGAGGGGGCCGAAGCACCCCTTCCCTGCTCGAGCAAAATACTATTTATTTTTTCTATATCTGGAAATGAATTCATAAAAAGAAAGAACAAAAAACAAATACTTCAAACTAATCATAATTTAACATTAAAAAGCAAAATTTATTATTTCGTTTTTCATCTAGTATGAGTAAGATGTCTTATTCTTTAGATTTTTCATTTATGGTTCTGTGGAAAATTATATTGATCAACTTTCCACTGTACTCCTTGGCCAATTCTGGTGCAAATAAGTTTCGACTCAAATGCAAGTGGAAATGCCTGATCACATATCACTTTCATTTTTTTTTAATTTGTGAAATACTTTTTCCGTCTGGACACACCCTGCTCAAAATATTGATTTATTCACGGTCTCCTTTGTTGTTGTCCCTTTTAGCTGTTCGCGCACAAAGAACTGCTCACAAACGGTAGCAGCAAAAGTCAATACTACTTTTGGTCTTTGCTCACTGTCCGAATTCCCGTTTGGGTAGTATTTCGTTTATGTTTGTTTCTTCACATATATATATATATATATATATATATATATATATATATATATATATATATATATATATATATATATATATATATATATATATATATATAGGCTGTTATTAAGTGCAAATATGGAAATGTATTTTAGCAATCACTATTTAATAATGTATTAATCATGTCTTATTTATTCTATGGTCTATTTGTGTAGTGTCTGCGTATAAAGTTATGTATGCTCATCATTAAAAACTTTTTCAAAATGTTTTTGTATCACTCCAGTTTCTTATTTCCCAATATCTGTCAATGGAATTCATGTAATTTTATTCAGTATTTTTCTCCTGTTTGACATTATACATACATACATACATATATATATATATATATATGCATACATATAATTGTAGACACAGTAGTACATACCCCATGCATATATACGTACATACATGTATTTGTCTACAATTATATATATATATATATATATATATATATATATATATATATATATATATATATATACATATATATATATATATATATACATATATATATATATATATATATATATATACTGTCTGTGGACGAGCATTGTTTTTCCCCATTTCTCTCGTTTGTCTGTCTCCGCTCCTTTTCCTTTCCTGTCTTACCCACACTTTCTAATTCTCTCTTTCCGTATACCTCTAATTTTCTCTCTTTCTCTCTCTGTCTCTATCTATCTCATCCCCCCTCTCTATTCATCTCTACACGCCTCTCCAATTCTTTTCTCTCTCTCTCCCCATCTCTCTCTTCCCATCTCTTTCTCCTTTGGTCTTTTTTTAAAAATCTTTCACTCCTCTCTACTTCTCTTATTTATCCATTTATTTATTTTTATTTCGCCCCCTCCCTCTCTCTCTCTATCTCTCTGTCCTTGCCTGCCTATTTATCCTTCATTTTCTGTGTCAACTGAAGCGCCTCCAACCCCGGGAATTCATGATCTCTCTAAGAAACTAAAAAGACGAACAACGCCCTCCCTTCCGCTGCCTCTGCTCTTCAAACTGCGACACAGATGACCTACGCTTTTCTGCAAAATTATACGTTTGTCCTGATCGACTGGCTTCGGACTGACAAACACCGTCAATGCCGGGCAAAAGACAAACCGTCAATCCAAAATATTTCTATTGATTTACTAAGTGTCTGGGTTTTTATCGAAACAGACGCCCAGTTTAAGATTAGCCGAGTTGAAACATTTATCAGCTAGTATCTCCACGAGTCCCCCAAAAGAAGAAGAAATCAAGCGAAGAATCACACTAAGATGGCAATCCTTTGGCAGAGCAAGCTCAACCTTCAAAAATAAGAAGATCCCATTAATCTTGAAAAGAAGGGTGAATAACCAATGCATCCTCCCAATAGTCACTTATGGAGCTGAAAGGTGGAACCTAACCAAGAGACAGATCCGCAAATTGAGAAGCATGCAACGTGTACATGAAGGAATTATGCTGGGCCTCACATGGAGAGACCACAAGATAGCACAGTACACCCGAGGAAAGACAAGAGTCAGGGACATCATAGAATCTTCAAAAATCTCGAATGGCAGTGGGCTGGCCATGTTGCAAGAATGGCAGACAATCGATGGACATCACGACTCACCACATGGATCCCTGGAGATCACATGCGCAACCGAGGCCGGCAGAATATTAGATGGAGAGACGAGCTAGACAAGTGCAGGAAGTACTGGCTCCGCGACGCCTATGATAGAGAAGTATGGCGAATTCAGGGGATGGTCTATGTCCAGCGACGGATGTTAAAAGACTGATGATGATGATGATATAAAATCATAGTCCACTCGAATAGCGTAATGGTTGGCACGTCTGACTCACACACAGAAGGTCCTGGTATGAACGAAGAGTGTTGAAAAATATTCATAGCGATAAATTTATCTATGCACTCAGTAGCTAGTTGAGTAGGCTCTAAGTTGAGTGATTACGGTGGACTTCAGTGGACTTGCATCTTGCCTGGGGTGGGGGATGGGGTCTAAAAACTTGTAAGAATAAAATCCTTGTCTCGAAAGGACCTGAAACTTGCAAGGATTACTAAACCGACACATGCAAAAGAAACCAGAGCTTAGTCACCGGCTGTATCTACTCTAATTGTAGCTGTTAAGCAATGGACGCTTTACCTTTTTTTGTATGAAATCAGCTCTCTTGCACATACACCTATTTTTATTCTGGTAGGGGAAAACAGGTGTCTACCGCTTTACGAAAGTTTATTTTCCACTACTTCGATTTTACGAAATACCTCAAGCCGCCATAGTTTGAAATGTGTTTGTGATCATTTGTGCTTTATCTTGATTTATTTGGTGCCTCCGTTGGCAAGATGTGTCCGAAGGTATCAAAATAACCTAAGAAAACTAGAAAGAGTTCCATGCTTAGTATAAAGCTGGCAGATATAAAAGAAAGTTATTTAAGGGCCAAACATTTCCAATTGTAAACTCTTTACTGTTCGTTGATCCCGTCACGTTGAAACGAACAGGTTTATAATATTGATACCTTGATTTCAAACCACGGCCAAGTGATTGCTAGGCAGCTCCCTTTCCAACTGAGTCAAAGTTACAAATCTCATATACTTTCGAATTTATTTATTATATATAAAAAACAAAAGTTGCGGTAATTATCTTCGGTTGGAATGGAAGCATGAGGGGCCTTTTTACCGTCCAGCAGACAAGCTCGATATCTTTCGATGTGAGGAGATAACAGAAGTAAAAATTACTGAAAAATTATAATTATTCCTCTCATGTTTTTCAGGTATACGTGTTGGACGTTTTATTTTCTTTTATGTATCTCGGCGCCTCTTACACTCAAGTTGATTGAAAGCAATCGTTTAGATATATAGCGATGGATAAGTATCTCTGTGGAAAGAACAAAAAATTTAAAATTTTGCAAACGGGCAAACATATGCGAAAACCTAAATTCGTATTTTATTAGACCTATTGGTAAAAACAAACTAATTAGTAGATAGATAATGGATAAAGAAAACGCAAGACAAAAGAAAAGAGAGCAAAAAAAAAAAAGAAGGCCAACTTGGAGAAGAGAGAGCAAGAGAGTGATTTTGGAATGAGAGTGGTTTTGGAGTGAGAGAGTGATTTGGGAGTGAGAGTGAAAGAGAGGGGATTCAAGAGAGAAAAGAACCAAGATACACGACTACTTGACAGATCTAGAGTATTTCTTTGTCTCTATCAATAATAATAACAAGTCTTGTTTTTGTATGCAATTTGCACGTCTTAGTAACGACGCCTGCCTGGCCAGCGGCGAGTGATTTTCTTTCTTTCTTTCTATGAATGCTGATCTCGTAATTGTGGGACGCGAGATGATATGCCATTGTAGAGGAGATGGTTGACAGGGAACTTGCCCATAATCCTTTACCTCGGAGACAGTCCGGACAGTTGACAACTCAGACACGACACTAGCACTACCATTCCTAACATTCAATCACCACATTTTTGGGGGTCTGGGAACGCTTAAAAGTTGCCCCAGTATAAATTAATGGTGATTATTTTCTGCTCTAGGCTATTTCGACTTACAAAAGATTTCATAAGAGGAATAGCAGGGGAGAATCCTATAATAAAATTACTATTTTCTATTGTGTAAGATATCGTCTAAATGTTCAATTATTCACCAGGTTTTGATCGAGTACCCTTCGGCCTTCGTCGGGTGTTCTTGGTTCTATAACATAGAATCTATTCGTAGAGGGTATACCACCGAATCGATGTGAATATAGACGAGGAAAATAGTCCAACCACATCATCTACAGTGGTTAATAAACCCCGTCGAACAAAATCAAGACAAGGATTTTTTTGTAGTTTTTCCTCCAAGACTCGATCCAACCTACATAATTCTTATTTTCCTACTTAGGAAATCGATCCTTGCAAAATTCAGAACTCCTTATCACTCTCACCAACTTCTTCTTCTCCTCCTCCTCCTCCTCCTCCTTTCTTTTACGACTCGGCCTAACACACAATTCTCTCCACTGCACAACGCATCCCTCTTCCATGAACATGTGATGTGTTGAGTATTATTGCTCAACAACAACAACAACGACAACAACAACAACAACAACTAAATTAACAACTCTTGAAGCACCGGAAACGGATGTGTGAATTATCCGATTTCTCATCTTCTCATCGGCAAGATGTCAACTGACACATTCGATTTACCACAGGACAATCGTTATTGCAATGACTACGACACTCGTAATTCCACCGACCATTTCACCTGCTTCTTGTATCTGCTGATTCATGCGGACCGGCTCCTGCGTGAAGAGCTGACGTGCAAAGATATGCTAAAAATGGATTTAATAACAAAACAATAAGCACCAATTCATAATGAAGCATAATCTTAATGTGGATACTTGTATGATTTTCTTCAAAGCGATCTTTATTTGTATTCAGCACAATGTGACAATCGAATATCAATGTAGATTTATAAAGATGAATGCATTTTCTTATTATTGTATAAACAGAGAAATCAAATACGAATTATGACCTGAAGAAGAAGAAAAAACACGCCTCAGTGTTGACTTTCCATCGGAATTAAAATGACGTCATTTTCCTTTCTACGATATCCTCTTTCAACAAATGTGAGCGAAATACGTCATTTTTGTTTATGTCATTGCATAATTGCTCATTATATTACTAAATGAAATTAGTTATTTCAGTTTTTCTTAAGTGTGAAGATAGTGACCGTACGATGGATATGGCTCTATTTTACCCGCAGCTGGGGGATGAATTCATGCCTTTCCCAAGTACATTAAGACGATATGAACACAAACTGTCCCAGTCTGGATTTGAACTCAGCTCGACGAGTCAATTCTCTGAACCGTTATCCTCACTTCCTCTCTTGATTTAAAACAAAAAAAAAACAATCGATGTCAATCCAGAAACAAGGGTATCCTTTCTCCTCTAACCTGCTGAATATTTGTATGATATGAGAATCCCCCCCAAAAAGAATATCAAAATAATAATGTCAGATCACTCGATAACGTAATGATTCAAATCATATCGTAACGAACCAACATATTCAATGTTATGAATTATATAGCTATTTGTATATGATGGCAAACGGAGAAGAATATAATCAAGTCAGGGATTTATGAAATTGAATTATTTATTTTGACCACGTCTCTGATAAAGCTCCTTTTAGGCTCCAGTAGAATAATCCCAACTCCATGTATTTCGGTCACCGTAACTTTAAAAAAATGCAACCATTCTTATTCATTTAACAAAGGAGTCCATTTCCCTGGAACGATGTTGGTTTCAGCTGACTTGTTACTTGCCAGATTCGGCTGGAGGCCAAATTTAGTAGATTACCATTTTAGGCATACACACACATATATATATATATATAAATATATATATATATATATATATATATATATATATATATATAGAGAGAGAGAGAGAGAGAGAGAGAGAGAGAGAGAGAGAGAGGGGAGAGAGGAAGAGAGAGGGAGAGAGAGAGAGGGGGAGAACTGGAACAACTCCTACCTATTTTCAACTTCTGACACCGCAGACAGTTTACAAGGAACCTAAATGATGTGCGTAGTAGATTCGCTACAAAGAAGAAGTGACGTCATAGCGACACAGAGAATCACGATCCGTCAACTGAACGAACGCGTTGTAGATTAATAAATCAAGGCGAACAAATTTTAATTGCGACGACAGAGTGAATTTTTCTCGTGATCCTTTGAATAAATTCCACTACACTTATATTCGAGATAATACGGATCCCCATTTCATCAGCTGAAACATGGAAAATTATCAACTTGAGTTATTTGTTCGTCTTTTTTCCATCAGCTAAGTAACGTGAAATTGAATCGGTGGAAAGGCCACTTCACTCTGACATGAATTTTATTGTGTATTTTATCTAAGAAGCACCTGGAACTGAATAATGAACTTTAGTTGACCACTTTACACCATCATAAATGAGTTAAAATATATTTACAAGCTATCGAACCGTCGTAACCTGAACGTTTGCGATAATTAATTCGTTTGCACGTGTTAGTAAAAATAGCTATCAATGAATAGACTCGATAACCTATCTTCCAATAGAAATGCTTATTTCTTAGCTTAGCTAAGCTTCACAAAGCCACAAACGTTGTAACCCCGTGAGGATCGAACTCATAACTCAGTCGTAATAACCTGCGAGACCAGCTTGCTAAACATGACTCCACGACAATGCACCTCTGATACTAGGCGTGGCTTAGTTTGACACGTAGCCACGATGAGAAACGAACTCACTACGCAGTAGTAATGATCTGTGAGACTAGCGAGCTATCCATTACACCACCAAGCGCCCAATCTTTCGATAGGGTATATAAGTGATTAGGGTGATATTGCTCCCTTTGAGAATGACTACCCAACATTATCCAATGTCTTTAACCAAATAAATACTTACATCAAGATCTTCAAAAAGGAACATTGCTTTCTATTATATAATGCCTTATCTCGGCAAAGCTATGAAAACTCCATGATGAATTATCAACAGTGTATAATTGGAGCTTCGGAACGACCTACCTATGCCTCCATAATAAACTATAACGAAAACAGAAATTAATGATTAAAGCATTTTTAGGGAAAAAAAAACTTTGCTTTTTTTTTGTAATTCACCAACTGAGAGTTGCCTCCCCTTGTTTCTTGACATCAAAACGAAATGTCACCTATTTTTATTTATAAAAAAATTACTATTCGTTCATGTCAATCTATTGTCCATCTCAAATCAACTTTTGCTTCCCTGGGGACAATATTGCCCCCCACCCGAGAATGTTTGGTAAAGCTATATGATAGTTATATGATGATGTTTGTTATAGCTATATAATAGCTATATGAAAATGCTTGTTATGGCTGTGTGAAGCAGAAAACAATACAAGTCAGTATGACGCAAGTTATCATTATATAGGATCTTTGTATATCAATATGGAAGCTATTGGGAGTCTGTTGTAGAGAGGTAGTAACGAAGCAAGTCTAGCAAGTTCGATCCTCACTAATTACCCCACTGGTGGTCTTGAGTAAGATTTTCTTCAGCTGAAGACGCATTTCAGTATCTACCGTAGAATAATAGTCAGATAGGGGCCTAGTTAGATCATTTACTATGCTCAGCTTAATTGAACATTTCACCGTGTATCCCGCTTCAGTGGCTTAACTTAGCTATTCATTTGCTATAAAGGTGCCTGACAATGACATAGTTGGTGGGGAAACCTGTGCGGTTATTTTTCAAGCTCAAAGTGGTCCATTATTTTGGCCTTGTGTCAAACTTACCTCAAGGGAAGACATATATGCAATATAAGTACTAAGTACACAACATATACAAAAACAAGCCAGTCTCGAGAGACTGTAGTGAGTTTGACGCTGACCAGATGCGCCTCGACGGCGGTCTTGTGTCAGACTATAATAAGTATTTTGTATGAAAGTTGTTAAACGATTTACTTTATCCCACAAAGAAGTTTTCAAAATCGATAAAATCGTCTGAGGTCCCGAGTATATTTTCGGAGTAGATTTGGAAGAAAATTCGACATGAATTTCGTGAATAAAAAGATGGAAAAAAGTCACAGCAGTGCAAATAAAACCAATCTGCGATGTAATATCGGAGTAAAAATGAATTGAAACTAAATCAGTAGAATCGAGGCTCATCTCTGCGCAATTTCCCAAGAAGCAAAGAAGACTTACCACATTCTCGTCTCCAAACATAGAACATAATTATATCAAATATCAGATCTCAGACAGCAGATGTTTGGGCATTACTTTTCAAAGTAAATGATAAACCACTGGTTGGCCTCACCAACTGAATATTGTCCTGTTGGTGATCCAAATTGAGATACAAAATAATTCATTAAATTTGATCCATTTCAGGATTTGTGACATCTTTGATCAGACCCTCCAGTGCTTGTTAAATATCAAATTTTGATGTCAAGCTATCGATCTATATAGTGAACAGTGTGACTTTTCTGTGTCTGTTTTTCTGTATGTAATAATGGACTCTTCCACAATGATCACAATTTTGCCAATAGAAAAATTTATCCTAACCCCTATTTAAAACAATGAATTCTTCCACTTGAATTGGTTCAGTCACTATTTGAAAAAACCTTGGACGAAATTGATAAGATGTAAACAATTAGCTATCTTATTAAACAGATTTGAAGTTGTTAACTGTTAAATCGTAAAGTAAGAGAGGAAATATGTAGAAACCGCTCAGTGGGTATATATTTTTATCAAGTGCATTTCAGCCTATATATATGAATGTGTGTGTGTACATATACATGTAGATATTCATGTATATATCCATAAATATATGTGTGTATGCGTGCGTGTATGCATATATACATGAATATACATAAGTATATATACGTATATACATATGTATAAATATATATATAGAAAGAGAGAGACAGACAGGCAGACGGAGAGGGATAGTGAGAGAGAAAAGGAGGCGAGAGTTTTTGTCTATAAAAAAATCTCGTAGAAATTCGAATATATTCGTGATTTAAATATCTGATTACTGTATATCATTTGACATTTAATCCGCGAACGGAAATTGACAAAGAGTCCAGAATGTTTGTCTCATGGCTATTGTTAAAGGTCTAATAACTTCTGTAGTTGCATCTAATATACCTTTGAAATGTTCCCGCCAAAGATGGTGCTTTACAAGAGGGAGGCTGAAAGGAACGATTGCACACAAAGAAAATGAAATAACAGTATAAATGTTTGAAGAGAAATAAGAAAGTGGGAAATATTTTAGAATAAGGAACGACTTCTGGAGTTTTGATTTGACTGACAAAAAAAAAAAAACAATACACAAATGCACATAAATTGGATCTCCAAAATCATTAAAAAGAAATACGGTGCTGGGCGAAATGAAAGATTACAAGACAGGGAAAAAAGTGGAGGAAAAGGGAAAAGAAGAAATAAAGTGAAGGAATTAAAAGAACGAGAAAGAATTAAATGTGAAAGAGATGTTCTGAAAACCTGGTGGAAGAAAGGGAGAGAATATTTCTAGTATGAGAGGCAGTAGAGAAGGGTTTGGAATGTTGTTTGCCAGATTTCAGCAGAATTCTAATTCCTCAATTTCAGTAATTGACACAAAAACAAGTCTTAGCAGCAGATCAGGAGGACAAGAAAGTTGCTAAGGTATAATTACTGTGGCAAGGAAAAGCGAGTGTGCTTCGTGAAATTAAGTCAGACTCATTAAATGACTAAGATTGAAGGTAGGAAAAGAATTACGGGGGAGGTGGAGGGACGGAGGGGGGGAGAAATATAGAGTAGGAGCAAAGGAAAGAGAGTGGGAGGGAGAGCTATAGTAGGAGGAGGGAAAGATATAGGAGGGAGGAGGGATAGGGTAGACGGAAATGGAAAGGAAGTTGAGATCAGGAATGAGGGAGAAAGGTGGCAAGATGGATAGAGAGGGGGTAGTTGGGATAGAGAAAGAGAAAACAGAGAGAGGGGAATGCGGAAAGAGTTAACGAGACGATGAGAGAGAGAGAGAGAGACAGAGACAGAGAGAGAGACAGGGAGAGAGGGGGTTAGTTAGAAAGAAAAGGAAAGAGGAAGAGAAAGAAAAGGATATTGACAAAAATGGTGTCAGACGTTTAAATAGAAAGAGAAAAAGCAAGTGATAGAAAAAAAAGGAAGTAAGAAAAATACAAAAGAGACAAAATACGGAAAACAAAGAAAGGGATTCAGGGGAAAAAATGAAGAAAGAGTGTTTTGAAAAAAAAGAAGAGGGAAATCAAAAGTAAGAGAATGGGAGGGGGTGAAAAAAAAGGAAGTGACGACAAAAGAAAGAGAAAAAGGAGCAAAAGAGATTGAAACAAAGGGTAAGATAAAAAGAAGAAGAAAAAAAGGAAGGAAGAGAGTGGAGGGATCAAAGAGAAAGAAAAGAATGAAAGTGGGAGGAAAAGAAGACACAAAACAAAAGAAAAAGAAAATAGAATAAAAGAGATTGAAGAAAAGAGTAAAATGAACGGGAAGAAGAAGAAGAAAAGGTGAATAGATTAGAATGAGTTATACACAAAGCAAGGAAGAAAGAAACAGAAGACGAAAAAAAAAATGGTGAAAGGAAAAAAACGAAAGATAAGTCAAAGTATCTCAAGGGAAACTCTAAAGAAAGACAAACAAACCGAATGACAACGTAAAGAATAAAAGAAAGAATATATGATAAAAATGTGTAGAAAATAAAGCTTGAAGGATGTATTCCATTGGTTGGAGGTAATATAAGTACCCCTGTGGACGTTGTCGTTGTACTTATGTTCCGTAGAGTCAGCGTGTAGCCACGACGTCAAGCTAACAAAAGTGCCAACAGAGATTTTAAAAAATAATAGGCGCCGATTTTTTTTCAATGCTATTCTTTACATTAATGCCAGACACGTTAAAAACTTTCTTTACTCGGAACGAGATAAGCTTAGGTTGAAAAAAAAAAGTCCTTTTCGTCATCTTGCTCTATTTTTTCTTCACTTTGCAAATATTTGTTCATTCGAGACGGTTTTTCATAATTTTTCAGCAAATATATTTGCTTTACGGTCATTTACTTCTACGTAGCATTATTAGCAAAGACATATACCAACTTCCCTACTTGAACTATGTCGCTCGTAAATATGTCCGCACATGTTTCCTTCAAGGGCAGAAAGGAATAGTTACCGATAAAAATTATAGCAAATATTATCTTTAATTTAATGCTGACAGAATGTCACTAATAAAAAAAAACTAAAAAAAAAACAAAACAAACCCAGTTCTGGTTAGTCACTCAGTAGAAACTGTCACGTGATCAACATCTTCTCGCCATTTGGGGGGATCAATTGAAAAATTTGAAAAAATGTGGAACAATGAATAAGTCATAACTCTCACCTTTTGCTGGGAAGTAATCTCTAAAAGATTCTGAATAACCAAAAATAATAAAAAACAACAAAAAGCGTGAATGTTGTCTGATGCAAACCAAGGGACCAATTTAGCGGAAATTTACTTCGAAAATTGAACCCCACTTCTACTGAAGACCTATTTGGGTGGGGTGGGGGGTAAAAACTTTTTTTTTTCTATACACCCTGTGTAAATGCTAGCAATTTCAGCTCTGAAACTCTGTTAGTTCGACCTGTACACGTGATACAAATATACATACATAGCCAACAAGCCAGGCCAACTTGAAAACTGAAGAAACCTATCTTGACAGATTTTGTGGACGGTTTCTAACATTATACCAACGCGTACAACATCAGAATAATGTTGGCTCCTTGCTGCCCTTCTAATTTGCTTTCAAATACAACCACAGACATAAATCAAAATTTATTATTCTTACTCTGCTTGGACACAGTTGGCTTTGAGGGCATATTTATTGAACACCTAGAAGAGGTCGGTCTCCTTCGCAATTGCTAGCGAAATCAGCATGTTTTCCTTTTTACAATACAAACCGGTTGGTTGGTATAAAAAAGGTAAAATTTAGTTAGAAAAAAAAAAGCCAAAGTCTTCCTATTGACTCTTGCATTTGTGCTCAAAAATTCCTTCACTGTTTATTTTGTTCACGAACAGATAAAACAGAAATTATTGCATCGAACAATTAACTTACGCTAACTACCAAAACAACTGAAAAAAAAAGATGTCTGTTTCTTAAATCAAAAGCTTTTTAGGTGCGATTTCGTTTTACCGGTATCCCCCGCTTTAAGAAAGTCCGCTTTACTACTTTTCACTTTTATGAAAGACCTCAAGTCGCCATAATTTCGGATCGTATTTATGAGCAGTCGTGATTTATCTGGATTTATTTTATGCACGTAGTTATCAGTTGAATCTAGGACTGAAATTTTCATCGTATAATGTTCGATCTTTATCGAGTTGATTTATACATACATACATACATATATATATATATATATATATATATATATATATATATATATATATATATATATATATATATATATATATATATATATATATATTCCCAGTCATACATAGGTAGCTAAGACAATCCACAGGAAGAGGAAAAAGCACACAGACACACACGCACACGCACACATACATATATACATACATATATAGAGAGAGAGACAGACAGACACAGACAGACAGACACAGACAGACAGACAGACAGACAGATACAGTTTTGTTGTTACTGATCTGGTTCATTCCATTGCTATCAAGAACAACTTTTTTCCTGTTTTCATTTTGCCCTTATATACAACTTGGGCGTTGTTTCATAGGGAGATTTTTTTCTCTTATTTCTTAGTTTTCTTATTGTTTTTTTCCCCTGTGTGTGCTGATGCCTCAACAGTTGTTCGTTGATAGCAATCAGTAACATCAAAACTGTAAATATTTATCAATTTACACTTTTCAATCTCAAATTTTGAAATATTGAGCAATATCGCCATAGATAAGGCAACCCCTGGAATATATATATATATATATATATATATATATATATATATATATATATATATATATATATATATATATACACACACACACACATATATATATGTATATATATATATATACACACACACACATATATATATATATGTATATATATATATACACACACACACATATATATATGTGTGTGTGTGTGTATATGCGCGTGCGCGTGCATGTGTGTGTGTGTATGTGTATGTGTGAAGTGCATGTGTGTGTGTATGTGTATGTGTGAATTTTTGCTATATTATTGCTATTTTATGCCTATCGACCGAGATCTCAACGTTGAGACATTTTAGATCTTGTAATAGAAAAAAAGATACAACTAAACAAATGGTTGAGTATGATTCCAATAAGTTGAATTCTTAGGAAAAAAAATCATTTTTCGTTAAGCTCTTCGTTTAGTGAGAAAAACCACTCTTGACAGTGCGAATAGTTGGATATTTTTAAATGTTGACTGACTACATTTTCAGTTCAGTCACAATATTAATTAGCTCGGAGCTAGCATTTTCCATGGCTCTCACTTCTTTGTACAAGAATAATTAAAGTTTTTCAACACTTTTAAAAGATTTCGCAGTCGATGTGATAATTACAGAGTAAATCTAACTGGCCTTAAGTCACACTTACGCCTTATGATGGGTCGTATTTTTTCTATAATGATCTCCAAGGCGAAACGACATTCTCTTGGTCCTGATGACAGAGAAAACACAATTTCAAGCCAAGATGAATCAAACTTCTGTTTTAATTATTTTCCACATAGATATAATTATACTCGCACATACATGCGCGTATACATACAATATATGAGCGTACGTGTGTGTGTGTGCGATTGTGCACGCCCACGAGAAATGCGAGTGCTCATATATGCATGTGTGAAATAACGTTTTTGATTTACAAATATATCATCTTCTATGATATAAAGTGTCTGTTTATATAATTCCAACGAGTGTAAGATTAAACGGAGATGTATGTATTTATATTCGTTCTCGCTCTCACACACACACGCACGCCTACCAGATCATCACGACTACTAACTCCGAACCTTACTGAGTACCCTTGCATGTGGCCTTGTGCCCCACTAAGCTAAGCGTAGTAAACATGAATTAGGTGCCTCTCCGCCAAATAGTTGATGGTGAGCTAATTCTCACCAAGTGCCCCACACTTGTAACTTGCGCAAGACTAAACTATATATATGTATATATATATATATATATATTGGTAATTTGATAATAGGAAAGTGAAGTTAAATTAAAGAGAAAAAGTGTTCAAATCTTGAAAACAGCCTAAATTTCTCCTCACCTTCCAATAGTCAAATTACCAACATTCAATCTGATCACCTCACATCCGTACAACACACACACACACACACACACACACACACACACACACACACACACATATATATATATATATATATATATATATATATATATATATGTATCGCATGTACATGCAGTAACCGTGGACTAGTTTGGCACAATGCACTGCTATATCAGTGGAGCACCTAATGCAAATCGAATTCATTGGTAATGGTTTCCAAGACAAGCTAATTAATCATCGCGTCTTGCACAATCACTGCATCTAAATAGAGAGATTTTTTAGCTCAGTCTGGATCGAATTCATAAGTAATGCTCTGCGAGACTAATTAACGCTCTTCAATAAACGTCTTTTCCTGTATGCATTTCGAATAAATGAAATTTCTCAAAGGAATTCTGCTCTCTATTTTCTCGTCAACTCTGTACAGAAACATATCTATTTCTTTTTCAATAAAATTTCGTAAATCAAATATTGGGACAGAGAGAAAGAGATAAAATATATTTTGATACAAGAATTACAAGAAGAGAGCAGTGAGAAATTCAATAAGAATCAGAAAATACGCGTATAAAACATTAAGTTTGCGTTGTTTTCAATTCAAATCCTAAATGGTGAAAACATTAGATTGAAACAATATTTTTTCTTTCTGTCTTCTTTTTTGCTTTATTGCGCACTTATTTCGTTGGCTCGAAAAGCTTTCGTTCTCGCAATCAAAGGTGAAATGAAAATTAGGTCTGACCCACCAAGCAGAAAAAAGCCGAAATTTCCATTCGGCTACTTGGACACTTTCGATGTCTGCGCTGATACTGACATTTAAACATGGAGGCTAATAGTATAACTCATAATGTAAAAATGGCTTACGTCCAAATGTTATTAAAAATCATATTAAAAAAGTCGCCAAACGAATTCCACTGGCCTTACGGTTCGTGCTTTCTTTTCAAAAGTCTTCCAATACTGGTGAAACCATTCATTGCATTTGCACAATGTATATAATTTGTAATTATGACATAGTTCTGGAAAGACGCCGTCCATGGCAAAAAGTTTCGCTTGTAGAGTGCGTTCGACCCTCACAGGGTGCTCTTAGAAGGCCTGTCCAGTTTATGCAGTGCTGCTTAAGAAGATATCCCTTTTTGCAGTTTTGATGGATTTAAAAGTTTTGACACATGATTAAGCTGTGGTGACATCTAGTGACCTCGAAGATCAGCGTCACCTATCTCATATTCATCCTCGTGTCAAGCTACCCTTATGGACTATTTTTTAGCCCTCAGTGTCCAGCTGTTTGGCCGATCATAAGACGCATACAATGAAACAATCGACAGTTTTATAGTAGTTGATAAATGCTTAAATGAATATGCATTTGTACCTGTGAGTGCATGTATATATAACAGTGATTATATATATATATATATATATATATATATATATATATATATATATATATATATATATATATATATATATATACACACTTGTACATGCTCGGAGGTTCTGCCTAAGGGGATAGACGTGCGTAATCAAGATAGAAAGAGAGCGCAAGACTGAGGGAGAGAAAGATAAAGATAAAGGTTGTGCGTGTGTATGTATGCGTATGTGTTTGTATGAATGAATGCGTATGCCTTTGTGTGTGTGTGTGTGTGTGTGTGTGTGTGTTTGTGTGTGCGCATGCATATGTACGTGTGTGTGCATGCGTACATGTGTGTATGTGTATTTGTAGGTATGAGTTTGTATGTATTAGTCAGTATGCGTACACGTATGTATGTGTGCTTGTATGTATGTATGTGCCTGTATGCAATTAGAAAAAGGATTGTAACGTAGTAATCTTTGGGAACGTACTTCTGCATCATAAAGTCTGGATGTCGCCATCACAAAAAAAAAAAAAAAGGGAGTAAGTAAGATAAAAAGAATGGAATAAAACGAGAAAAGAATTTCGGATAATTTTACTTACTCCCCGGTATTAATGAACGCAATGGAGTTTAGCGGTGCTGATCAATGTGCGAAGGCTTAAAAGAAAATGTCGCCAATTGGTGGTTGAAATTTCTGCGATAAAAGACTCGTGCCCGCCCATTAAGAATTGAAAATCACTACTTTGCATTGCTTGGAAATCGTTCTCTTTAAAATGAATGAACGTATAGCTTTAAAAACACTATATATATATATATATATATATATATATATATATATATATATATATATATATATATATATATATATATATATATATATATATATATATATATATATAAACATTTTATATGTATAAAGATATGTACACATAAAGATGTGTGTGTGTGTGTAAGAGAGAGACATTGCAATGATATGAAGAAAAGGTAAAGAGGTAAGATGTGTTTTTCTGGGTTTATTTTCTGCTTTTTTTTATGAAGTCGAGCAAACGTTTTTCAATAATTCACTCAAACGAAACTAGAAAAATTAGATAAATCAAGCGAGATAAAGAATTCAGAAGTGTATTTGTCATAAGCCCCCAGTATATTTAAACCATTTCAGAGTCCAATTCATTTTTGTTTTGTTTTGTTTGTTTTGTTTTATTTTTTTCTTTTAGTTTGATTCTTTGGATCTTTCACGCTTTTTTTCCATCCATCTTCATATGCCAATATTCTTGGAGTAAAATCTGCTTTGAGAATTTCATGGAGTTTAGCTTACTTTCGCTTCTTCTAAGCATCGTTGGCACGAACGCTGTAGTATTTTTTTCTTCTGGTAGATTTCTTACAAGTCTCCCTCTTTGAGTGTACTAAAAGTCAACTTGCAGATGTTATTCCTTTCTTTCGAACCTACCTTAGGTTTTCTTTATAGAAGTGTCGAATGAAATATCAACTACGTGTGCAATAACTGTTAACACCATGAGGGCGCGCTGAACTAAATTCAGATTAAAATGCTAACCTTGACATCTAGCTGTGAAAAGGTATCGAGAGATAGATTGATAGAGAGACAGACAGAGAAAGAGAGAGGGAGAGAGAGAGGGAGATTAGAGGATGATTGCAACGTAGTTATGTATCTTCGAAAACGTACTTCAGTACCATATATTCAGAAATTACTGCTTTGTAATACAGTTGCAAAATAGCGCATTGATAGCTATAATAGGCAACACAATTAATATTTATGAGTTAATATTTCAAGTTACTTAAACCTGATTGTGTAATATTTTAAAAAAATATCTGCAATACTACTTTATATTGTAAATTTTTTCAGTGTTTAGTATAACACATTGTAATTTTCAATTGCACTATTAAAAGGAAAAAGGAGTCAGAGATTTTCTGTTAGTTGAAACTGGTGCTACATTTCTTGAGACGAAATTATGACTCACGTAAAAGAGTCCTTAATGTGTTCTTTACTTTACGGTGTTTTCAAAAAATCGTCTTTTAAATACAAATATGTACGTAGAGATAACAGGTTGATTTCATGAAAATGATGTCAAACGAGAAACATTGAATAAATATTCCAGTTTTCATGCCCGCTCCGATTCGGAAGTGATTTGGTAAGAAAAGAAAAGATTTCAGTTATTTTTTTGTTAGTCCCAATCAAAAGCTAACGTCCATAATTTTTAATTACGGAAGCATGAAAAGAAAAAAAAAAGGCCAAAAAATACTGGATCTTTATCGTTAGTCCCTACCACGAAAAGCATACAAGCGTAAAAATATTGTACGCGTGTCGAAACAAGCACGAAAACAACTTCGACAATAAATACAACTTATATTCAGTTCGTATCACAACTTTATTCACACACCTTATTTACGTGGGTAGTGAGAGTTTTTTTTTCCATTTATTTATTGTTTTTTTTTTTTTTAGTTTAAGTATAACTTAGGTAATATATTACAATTCGGAAACCCGGTAAAAAATTCTCAGCGAATTCAATGCATGAAGTGAAAGACTAATGTCTAAGTCGGAAAGAACAGGGGTCGGCAAACTACGGCCAAATCTGGCCCACGGCCTCATTTCATCTGACCCGCTGACTTCATTAAATATTTGATGCTGCATACGAATTCTTTGTTTTTCGATCAATTCGTTAACGAGCATTAAAATTAGGGAAACTAAAAACAGAACGAAGCTTTACATCAAAAAATGTTTTAACACTGTTCGATTAAAATACACAAAATGTGAACCACGATTCGATTATGTTTTGTCTTATCAAAAAGAATTCCCATTGATTAATAGTACATAGAACATAATGTAGGTATATTATATACTCCTATAATGGAAAAAGCAGTGACGTAGTTTGAGAGGAAAAAAACAAACTGTTTCCATAGCATTGTTTGATTTTTTTTATTAGCCTTGACCTGTAAGGCATAAAAACATTTTTACTCCGACCTACCTCCCAAAGGGTTTGCTGATCCCAAGGCTAGCAGACCGAAATGGTCAGGTAACACCACGATGAACTTGAAAGGAAGAGAAATTCCACTATTCTTCAACTACTTTCAAATGTACGAGGTTTACCATTTTGGATATCTCAAGAATCGGGTGTACGGCCTTGAATAGAATTGACAACCAGTCCGAGGTAACGTTACAGCACGTGCCTGAACAGACACTCTCGTCTGGCAGTGTGACACCGTTGAGTGAGCTGGTGTACTTTGCGAACATCACATTGATAATAATCGGGTCCATTTTCACGTCTTGTGCCTAGATCTGTCAGTCCCCAACATTGCCAAGATTTGGCTTTCTGTGATCTCTGGTTTTCCTCCAGAGATTTCAGACCGTGTACGAGATAAAGCACTGATGGTGATCCAGGAAGAGGACTTGACTGACTCTTTTGAAACGTGGCTGGGACTAAGGTGTCATTGCCCTACGGAGGCTGAATACTTTCCGGCCAGATGTGGTATAAAAGTAAAAGATGGCGTCTGTATTCCAAACCACCAATCATTTACACTAGAAACGTGATATCAAAAGCATTGGCTCTGTGCAGTTGATCAGGTGGATCACTTCATATTTTGTACATCTTCAGAATTTAAAATCATTGTTTAAATTTACTGGACATATCTTTACATTAGACTGGCAAGAACTGACATATAACAATTTTCATTTAAAAAAAAGGGAGGAAAATGCATTTTGAAATACAATACTATCTTGACTTATACTATAAAAAGGGACGCTGATTTCCTCACGTAATTTATTCTATCAATAAAATATGTAATAAGGAATCATCATCACAGTCGAGTGAACGTGGGATTTGATGCACAAGAGATCATGATTGCAAAAACTATATAGAAACTGAAATCTGTTTTACGGCACTGCACAGATAACCTGCAAAAATAACAGTTTCATGATCGTAATAAAAATATCTGGTTCAAGGATTACATTGGCTATCCTTGCTATTTTTACGCAAATATTTGTCTAATAAAATGTTTTTAATTCAGTTTTCAGACTTTCTCGTCACTTATTTTTTCGCCTTTGTCCACGATGACCGACTGCTTAAACGCAAATATGAATGAATTATAAAAAGTTGTTTCAGTGCGTAATGTGAAATATCTTCAACTGAAAAATAATGACCAATCTGATGAACCGGGTACACGACAAAGAACAGCAAATTCTTAATTTCCAAGGCTCGATTTGTGAATAAAGAAATGATAATACATTTTGATAAGACTAGCATAATACTTCTAAGAATGACGAAATTATTTATCCATAGATAGACTATGCAAATATGTTTTTGTACAAATGTATCGTTTATTTATTAGGATGAAATTAACTTGCAAATATCAAATTAAGAATTTGTTTAGTAATGTTTGTAATTATTTGAATTTGTCACTTATATTTCTTTTCTCCAAAGATTATTGATGCGTTAAATTCATTTAATTCGGTGAAAACTAAATTTAACTTTCTTTTTTTAATTATATATCTTCATTACATTTTAATGATGCGACCGTAGCTTTGAAATTTTAAATCTTTCTCGGCCTCCCCAATTATTCTTTTCAACCAATACTTAATTTCATTTTGAGGATATTAAAATCATAGAAGGAAAAAATTCCAAAACATTTTTTACATACGCTGTGGGATAAATCGGATATCAAGTTGACAGGAGAAAAGTCCAAGCAGGCAGTGTAAGAACTTTATTTTCTTAACTGTTTCAATTCACCATATGTGAAAAAATGTCATTGCATCTATTTTCTTTATTTTTTTATTTGTACTAAATATAGTTTCCGTGGTTTTAAAATAATTTGATACATCGGTATCATAAAAAAATTGATTACTAATTCAAGTAATTACAAATATTAAAAACAAACATCCCAGCATGGTATTGATGAGTCCATTGCATCTACCTTAAAGGTTGCAATATCGTTGCCTAACGTATAAGATATCTAACCAGTAATCGCTCGGTCGAACTTTCAAATTTCGACTGGATTCACTTTATTTTGTATAATCGTTTGCTTCAACGTGACAATTTACGAAAAACAAACAAAAGTGACAAGGGCTTTTACATTATGCATAGACTGTCTACACTCACAGTTTTCTTTATAATCTTAAAAGTCTAGTAAAAAAAATACACATTCGAATAAGTGCAGCAATGCCTAGTGTGTATATATTTCAAATCTCATCAGTTACAGCCACACGTTATAAAGTGATTATTTTGTGTCTTTTCTGTATATCATAGTACGCATTACTGTTTGTAGGTGTCTGTATGAATTTGGTTATCATTCTTTATGGCCCCTGTGTGGAAATGAATGAGCACTTTTTTTTTTCGTGCGTGTATCTGCCGGAAAGAATTCTTAGGCAAAACGAAGCCGCCAAGACTTACTAGTCTCTTGTTTTCAGCGGATGACTTGCGCTCACCTACATCGTCTGAATTCCATCATACAACAAATCGGCACGAAGAAAACGCCAAGTGCAAAACCACGATAATTTCATCAACACATCAAGTTATTTTATTGTTAATAATACAACAACAAGAAAAATATTAGTAAATTGCAAGGGAATCGGAAAGAAAAAAGTGGCTATTCTTGCTGAGGAGAAAAAACGCCCTTCAACATTTTTTGTTTTTTTTGTTCTTGTTTCTTACAAGTAAAACGGTTTTTTTCCAAGTTCCTTACTCACTAACTAAAAATATCAGCTCACTTTTTTTTTAACGTTAAAGTTATTTTATTCTGATTTTGTCTGGAATTATTTATTTTCTCACATACTTATTCCAGTGTTTATTTAATTCCTTGTTTGATTTTCTTTTGGATTCCTTGGATTCTGAAAGTTCGACCAAATTTAGCCATTAGGTCTTCAAAATATATCAAATGTAACGTGGAATCAAAAAACTGATTAGACCCGAGAATTGACTTTTTACTAAAATAGCTAAAATGGTTCAACCGACTGTAAGCCATGATCTTTGCTCAAATGCTAGAAATTTGCGTGTATTCAAGGATCTGGGGAGTCCAATCCGAGATCCTACTTAATAATTCATTTTTTAAGTATATCGTGATAACTTATTCAACATCCTCATTCACCAATCTATCTATCTATCAATCTACCTATCTCTCTCTCTCTCTATCTATCTATCTATCTATCTATCGACTCCTATGATTTGTCTGTCTCGCTTTTAGCACTGCATTCCATTGGCTACACTTTCAAAAAGCGTCTGACTAGCATTTTGTCCGTAAAGGAATAGACTAATTACTCCTTACTGAATACACAGAGAAAAACCTCTCTTGGTTATTGAAGATCACTTTCTCTCGTTAAGCCTTTGATAGTTGATTATTTCGGGTCTTATTTGTTGTTGTTTTGTCTGTTTTGTTTTGTTTTGTTTTTTCTTTCCGAAGTATTAGATAGTAGTACTACTGGTAAATGTTACTCACCGATACCTCTTGGATAGTACCATGGCTATAATCACCCGCATAGTAGGCCATTGAGTTCTGGAAAAAGTTAGATCAAACAGATAACTATAGTGAAACCCCGCACAAAGTATCAGAGACAGAGAAAAGAAGAGAAAGAAACTGAGAAAAGGAGAAGAGAAAGAGAGGTAGTTTAATATACTTAGTTTACTTATAGGGATCGTAAAATAAGGATGGGAAGGGGGAGAGAGAGAGACGGACAGACAGGTCGAGAAAAGTCTTTCAGTTTGTTAAAATAGATCGAATATGAGAAAGATAGGACGTTGGAATGAAAGCAGATTGAATCAAACGAAAGAAGAGAAGCTAATACAATCAACGTAATATCGCCGTACAGAGATGTGAAATCTTAATGACTAATTAATGAACAGCACCTGCTTTTGTAGCTTTATTTGTTTCTACTGACTTCAATCCTTAATAGTCACAATTATTATAATTGTAGGAGAAAGATGATTCGTTTAGCCTGACTTAATTATTGTACTAAATTCGAGAAAGAAAACATTTCAATTGCCTCGTTTCTTCCATGGACCTGACCATTTTGCTTCAAGCTCATTCACACTGAAAAATGTCACAGAACGGGCAACCACCAATCTTATTCAATTTCTAGAAATTTCAGTAAAATATAATTTGCTTTCCCGTGTTGTAATATGTGAAGTTTTTTTTCCCACGCAACGGGATATATATGAGGGTAGGTCAATAAGTTTTTTAGCCTGATAAGCATTTTCTAGCGGAATCCTAAACTGACATTGTCACTGCATAATATTCGATGTATTTGATTTATATTCATCACTGAATTACACGCATTGACAAAAAAGGAAACTATGTTGCAAAATGAATATTCGTTGTATAAAATCAATGCATTTTTTTCTTCAACAGACACGGACTTAGTGATGTACATACGTACATAAATATATTTATAAACTAGATGCCTTGTTAATTTACTTGAATGTATTACGAAAAATCAATATAATTTCCATAAAATATATATTATACCAGAGACAAGGTTAGACCTAATGTTTATGTGTAATTGTCATGTTAATGTCAGAACAAACAGTAATATTTAAATAAATCCATTGATAGTCATATTGCTGAGTGATATCAGCTAATTATACAATAATAATGTCTCTCATATGCATATAATATATATTCATATGTGAATATTCTGAAAAGTTTTTTTTTATTTGTGATGTGAATACATATGGGTCGGGATAGCTATTGTTCAATTCCATTGGCCTCACTCTTTTGGGCACGCCAGAAGCATCAGGGAGTGACCGGACCTTACCCCTTTTAAGTGCAAAGAGGATATTCAGCCATGAGAAGCAGTTCCTGGACATTGTACATTTTTTGGGCGCAGGTCATTTGGATAATAGCTTGAAGATCTAAGAATCAAAATACTATCTGCACTTCACTACTTCAATAAGAATATTTTGCAGTCAGTACCTACTTATATATATATATATATATATATATATATATATATATATATATATATATATATATGCGTAAATCGTTGGCCAATTAATCAAACACACATACACATACACACATACATAATACCTACGTATATAAGGTGTTTCAAAAATCATGCAGAGGTTTAAAAATCTAATGATATTTAAGCTTTTTAATTATTTTCCTTTACTTATTTTTCAAAATAGAATTGTCAAAATAGAGATAAATTATGATTATGCAGAAATTTAACCTATGTGGCAAGCATTTTCGATAATATATATATACGTGTGTGTGTGTGTGTGTGTGTGTGTGTGTGCATGTGTGCGCGTGCGTATGTATGTTTGTATATATACATATATATTTGTAAATTATAAATTGCGTTATATCATATGAAAATTTATTTGAAATGATCTTCCGTCGTTATACAATTGATATATCAAACAATTCAGACAACGTTAATAGAATAAACAATTAAAGGAAATGGATCTGCTGCGGTAATCGAACCTATCCCCAATGGTAAATGCATCGCTATGTTGAAGCGATAAGCCTATCGGTGGCAGGTTCGATTCCTGCAGCAGCCTCATTCATTCTGTAGGACCAAATATGTCTTTATCTCAAATGCATATATCTGCGTGTGTTTGTGTTTGCGTGTGTAAAACTTACAATATTTTTTTGCAGAAGTTGGATTTAAGTGCCTTAATTAACACCTTGATAAGTAATAGTGGAACTTCAGTCAAAATTTCGGCCAAGCGTTGAAAAGAGCAAATTTTATTTGCCAGCTTTTTAAATAAAAGTTGGTTAAGAACAGACATTGGCGGAGAATTTGAAGAGTCAGCCGACCAGACCAGAATTGATTGCTCAGAGCTGTTTTCAACACGAGGGTGAATTAGAAGACATTGTTCATGCAGAAAGTTTTTGTTAGTGGAAGAATGTTAAAAAGATAAAGACGGAAGGAAACACAACAAAAAGGATATTTCACAAACATGAAAAACATAATGAACAATAATAGCATAAAAATCGAAAATAAAACTTAGACATAAGGAATCGAATATCAATTTCAATAATTAGATTGTTGTCATAAATAAAATTTTATCAACCAATAATGGTAAAAATATCATTAAATGCGTTTTAGCTTCCGATCCTGAACAAAAAGAATGATTAAGCGAACAGCACAGGATTAATCATCGTGAAATTATCACAGATGCATACAAATGATAATTATTCGGATAGATAGATAGATAGATAGATAGATAGATAGATAGATATTTTTCAAGCAAAGTTTTATCTGGAACGAGGCCATATTTTATAAATGATTCGACAGAATTTCCTAGAGAATTTCAGAATTGGTCTTATGTTCAAAGGCTCACTAATCATGAAAATGCTTCATCTGAAAAAAAAAATTGAATACTATTAAATATGAAACTACCAGTGTAAATCGATTCTAATTTTCGTGCTGTTAACCACTTAGCTGAAAATGTTTGCATACAATGCAATGAAGCCAACAATTAGGGAACTCTCTATGGTCTTTACATTGTCGCGTAAAAAGATGCCTCTTTTGCAGGTTAGATGGAAATTGCATTTTTGACCATGAATTGATCTCTGATTACCTCTAGTGACCTCAAAGGTCAACACCACCTCTCCTATATTCATCTTAGAGTTAAGTTATCCCCATAGACTAATTTTCAGTCCTCGGAGTCCTGGCGTTTGATTGGCCATAAGACTTAAACAACCAAGCAAAAGAGACAAAAACAAAACAGCGTTATATTGATCCATGATAATTTTAATGAATATTTCACCGAAAAGCGAAAGATAATCGATAAACAGAAAAATAAGTAATTCTCGATTTATTTTATCTTTATCAAGCATCTGGAAATATTGAGCAACTCTTCCTTACAGTCTTTATTAAACAATCCATTCTTAAACTTGAACATCGAAAGTTGAGATAAATGCTACCATGAAGTGTTGCGTTAAAGAGAACACGAAAATCAGATGGTCACAAGATTTCCGACGGTGCCGTCTGTTTTCAATCTATGCCTGAAGACAGAGAATCAATCAAAATGTATTCATCATGACAATTCTTGCTTCTTACTTTTCTCTTAGGTTTGTCTTTCGTGAATACGACCCAGAGAGTACAGGTCTGATTATTTTGTGTTATATTTCTCCCTACTCTCTCTCTCTCTCTCTCTCTTTCCCTCCCTCTTCCTCTATCTATCTCAGTCCCCTCTTTCTAAATGTTGTTTTATTGGCTACGCGAAGCGTAAGCAGGTATATACGAACAAATATACATATGTATTCATATTCATACTAACACGTATATCTGCATTTATTAAGTGCACTCAGTGACGAAAAATGTGATCGATTATAAGATTATAAGAATGTTTATTGTAGAGGGAATACGCATATGTTATACAAAAGAATAAATACATGCATGTGTGTTTGTATGCTTTATATCTCACGATGCGTGTATGTGTGTGTGAGAGTATAATTTACTTCGTATATATTAGTGTGTGCATGCGTGTGTGTGTGTGTGTGTGTGTATGCGTATGTGTGTATGGTTTGGGTCTAAATCTGTGAGTAGGAATGGGTGGACCATCAAACAAAAGACGGAGGGGGAAAAGAAAAAGGAAAAAAGGGAAAAGAGAAAAGAAAAGAAAAGCATTGAGAGAGGTTCTACGAACGGAAGAAAGATTTTACTATACTCTTATGGTTTCTTTTCATGATGTAAACTATTTTATACATTTTTAGAAAATGTCGAAGATATTGTTCAGCCATCATCAACAGGGACCACGTAGATAGCGCACAGTATGTCTCTACACTTGTACCAATTGTATGCGTATGTGTTTGCAGCATATACCCCTGCATAAGCATGCACATGTGTTTATAGAAATATGAGTACTATTACTTATCTATGAAAATAAACAAAACATTAGACTCACTCGCAAGAAGAAGAAGAAGAAGAAGAAGAAGAAGAAGAAGAAGAAGAAGAAGAAGAAGAAGAAAAAGAAGAAGAAGAAGAAGAAGAAGAAGAAGAAGAAGATCATACGGTGGAATGCAAAATAATGGGTAGAAAAAATATCTCATCGGAAAAAATCGAGTGAGATTTAGAAGAGGGCCAGAGAGAGAGAGAGAGAGAGAGAGAGAGAGAGAGAGAGCTTTGTGAAGCATGATATATTTTTCTGTTCATGTGCATGAATATTGCGAACAAATGTACGTATACATTTTGGAGAGAGAGAGAGAGAGATAGAGAGAGAGGTACAAAACCTTAGCAAGTAATCAGAGGGAAATGCATACAATGCATACAAACACAAGCCTATAGTTATAAATGCATTTATCTGCTTACGTTTAGAATGTAAGAAATGGAAGATGTGTATTTCAGGGAAACGTTTAGTGAAGACACAGTATGTGTGTACATGTGTTTGAGAGAAAAGAGAGAGAAAGAGAGAGAGAGAGAGAGAGAGAGAGAGAGAGAGAGAGAGATATGTCTCTCTTTGCCAATTGCCTCTGAAGTTTTTTTTTTCTAAGGGCAACACGAACCGAACGTTCATTTGATGACTGAAATAATTCATTTTGCCGCCGAAATTTCACAGACGTCATTATTCCATATTTTGACAAATGAAGAAAGACTCAGCGAATAATTGTGGCAGGGTGGATCCCCCCAACCCATCCCCGAGCCCACCTTCCCCATCCAAAACATTATACTACAATAAAAAGAAGAAAAAAAGAAAGAAAGAAGGAAAACAGTGAAAGGAATAAGTGTAATGAATTAAATTATCTCAAACCTATGATGTTGTCAGTTACAAAAGCAAGACAAACGAAGAAATCAAAAGAATGTTTTTTTTTAACTCTGTAAAGGAGGGAAAAAAATTTAAAAAGCAGCATTAATCGAGTCTTTAAATTTGCAATAAATTTTTGGTTAAAGAATAAATAGAGCACTTAGGAGAATGTTTTAGATATGAATGAGGAAACGATACTTGTAAATGGGCGTGCGTGCATTCAAGAATACATATTTATGCACTTTTTATGTTTAGGTACACATAGTGAATGAATACGAAGTGGAAGTGTACGTCTTGAATAAACATATGTGACACTTATCGAATACGATGGGTGACATTCAATAGCAACTATATATCTGATTATGATAGCAATGATAATGATAAAAACTCTACAATCATCATTATTGCTATTATCATTGAACATCAGTTGTAGAGCTAGCAAGAGGGAGCTTCCGTTATTTCTGAGTTTTGCAGAAGTGGTCGTGGTGATAGAGATGCTATTACTAATAATAGTACAGCAAACCGTGCCGAATTTTTAATGTTTTTTGTCTGTTTTTTTTTTGGGGGGGGTATTTCAGATTTTGCATGTACATACATGGAATACTGACACAAACATATGTATATTTGGAGAATACAGCAGATTTTTCAAGCACATGTATGGGGTGCAATACAAAGATCTTTATACTTTGGGGGTACAGCAGATCTGGCATGTACACGAATGGAATACTGCACAAAGATCTTTATGTTTCTTGGGATAATACAGATTTGGCAAGTAATTGTTTAAGATACAGCGAAAATTATGTATGTTTCTGGAATACTGCTTATTTTACAGGTCCATATTTTGATATCCATGTGAAATAGAACAAACGATATCAACGAGAAAAAACAATCGCTTTTATAAGATGGGGCTTCCTACTTTCCTTGATTGGAATTAGTAAGATATTGCAAGCAAAGTAAAGTCTAGTAATAGAAAAAAAAATAGAGGACTCTATCCTTTTTACCTGGAAATCAATATAAGAGTTAGCTTGATACCTTGGAGTCGTATTCTGGGAAGAACTTCTCCTTTACTCTAACTGGCTGGGGTTAAAGTCAAGTCCTGACGCCTGTAGCTAAAGCTTGCAGGACAGGGAAATTTTTGCAATTACTCCCTCAACACTCACACACACACACGTACACATGTACACATGTACACAAATGAGTGGGGCCTCACATGAAACTGACATTTTGCAATATTTGCCTCCGATTTTTATGTATATATGTGTGAGTTATGTGCAAAGGTTCCCAGCACCTTTCTTTTTGTAAACTAGAGACAGAATACACAGTCTTGAACCAGTTTTCGCTGGAAACTTCTGTACACACTAGAAATATATGTATACACGAGAGTTTGGACACAGAATGCAAGCATAAACACAAACGAAACGATCTCTCAATATAAATGTTTATTCTAATGGCTCTTTATTATCTTTGCACTTGCCACAGTATGTGTTTTATTTTCACTTTTATTCGATTTCTTTTGAGAAGAAATTCTCATCCATTTATTCGCTAGTAAACTCCACCACGAGCGCCATAGTCCTGAAGCTGGCATAAACCTCTTTTGGTTAGACTTGATGTCCTAGATGATGAGAGAGGCAAGTAACTCGATACGTTATGGCCTTTAACAGAAATATGATCATTATAGGATTTCAAACACCTAAACATTCACAGCTATTAACAGTATAACCATGCATAGTGTATGTATATAAAATGCCAGCCTCTGGGTCTGAAGCAAAAGTTTCGATCCTATCTCATGGTACTGGATGGGATATTGGATAGTCTATAGCCACAATACGACGGATATATGATTACAAAGACAATTTGTTGGAACTCGTGTTCGATCCCCGCACAACGCCCATTTCTCAGGTCGCTCGATTTTCTACTGAGCAATATTGCTGTCGAGCGAAAATGTTCCTGTAAAATGTCTTTAAATTATATATATGTATATATATATATATATATATATATATATGTGTTGATGAAAACAAGCTATATATCGAATAAAAAAAAATATGTGATGTTTTTCCACAACAAATCTACTTCGAACTCTAAACGAACTTATTACGAAGCAGATTTGTTTTGGCAAAGCATATATCTACTTATTCAATTACACACACGTATATATATATATATATATATATATATATATATATATATATATATATATATATATATATATATATATATATATATATATAACAATTATATCTCCAGTAATCAATGCAGTCGGCGAAATCTAATTAGTAAACATTTCTCAAGAGCAAAAAAAAATAGTTCTTCATGGCAGAATACTCGATCTTTGCTGTCTAACAGGAGAATATACAGAAAGAAAAGATAGATGCACTTGTAACATGAAACCAAACAAATTATAACTTGTACTAATGTATGTTGGTGTATTTTATATTACGTAGACGAATACAAAAATCATCCAATGGTCTATGAGGCTATATAGCTATATATACATATGTATGTATATATATATGTATGTATGTGTCTATGTTTGTTTGTGTGTGTGTGTAAACATAGGTTCAACATTCTTTTGTAAAAGAAAACAAAATTGAGCATCTGAAACATAAATATAACATTTTTTAAAACATTTTCTTTGATATGATTTTAAGTCATCCTGCTTTGCATAGCTTCTATACAGAGTTTGCAAAATGTTCCCAAGAAAACTTCAAGTGGTCAAACAAGGTCGATGTATTTGTAGGAAGTTGATAATTTGGACGATGCAGTCATCCTAAAGCCGAACTTGATGGCGATCTCAACCGACCAATTCCAATATATATATATATATATATATATAGATATATATATATGTATATATATATATATATATGTGTATATATATATATATATATATATATATATATATATTAGGGTAAGTAGTTTATTTTTTTCTTTAGTTGAAATATTTGAAGGTTCACTCATTCATGTTACTGACACCGAGGATCCCGGGGCAACCAACATCATACTAACACTCAGCCATCAAGTGGCAGTAAATTCCAAATAATTAATCTCTTACATTGCCTTCCTATTCCACCATTTTTGTGAATCCATTGAACACTTTGTAACGATTTTCCAAGTGGATAAAATTCCCATGATATTCTTTCATATATATATATATATATATATATATATATATATATATATATATATATATATATATATATATATATATATATATATATCTGAATTTGATATTTGCAATTATTATTTATTTGAATATCTTTCGATTGCAGTTGATGATCTGAAATTTGAATTTATGTTAATTCTACTTACACTTAGGTCTGGATGGTTTTGTGCGGCGAGTGCGGTTTCTGCCGTAGGTTCTGACAAAATATCCATGTGTTATTTCTAAACAGTTCGGGGGGGTTTAGTTCACTTTACTTCTGTGTATCTATAGACATAAATGTATCAGAAAAATAGGGGGTTAAGTATTGAGTTATTAGAGGACAAATGTTATTTGTCACGTCATCATTATCATCATCATCATCAAAATAATCATCGTTTGAAATTGCATTTCCGGATAATAACCGTTTCTGCTTAATTTTACTGAGGCAAAAAAAAAAAATGTAATTATAATTCAAACATGAAACAATATAATTTTTTTAAAAAAATGACACATAGGAAATTCGATGTTAATACAACGATTATATTCTAATTTACAGTGTTGTTCTTCGTATTTCGACTGTCTTATTCAATATATAATCAGTCTTCTGCAGCATCATATTCTCTTCAAGAGTAAACAGTTTTAATGAAATAATAATAATAATAATAATAATAATAATAATAATAATAATAATAATAATAATAATAATAATAATGATAATAATAATAATAATAATAGTGATGATAATTATAAACAAGTTACAATTATTGTTCATTTTCGACTTGTATTTTCTTTCGTCTTGATTTTTTTTTGTTGTTGTTACTTTTTATCGAAACTTGCACAGACTGTCAATTCATGATTGGGAAAAGACCGAATCTAACCCTTGAACACATCCTTTATCCTCCCCCGGGTCGGGGCCGTATTTGTTTTTGTTGATATTCTGCCAGTCGTGAGAGATCCAGTAGATCTCTCAGTTAGAGCAGAGTCATGCATAGGGAGATTGCTGGGGTTAAAAGGATCGCAAGTTTGAGTCTCATCTGGAGCTTTGGCTTTATTCTCCATTTCCCGATCTGTGCTGTTTACTCACTGCCGCAGATTGACAGTCCTAGTAAGTTGCAACAAAAGGCAAGTGAAAAAATTAAGATGCAAGAAAGTTCTAGTCGAAAATGATTAATGATTGACAGTGCTTCATCTAATGAAAATATACCAGAATAACTAACAAAATATGTTGAGTTATTTTAGTTTAGGGAAATTAACAACTGTCTCTTTGATGAAATGTAATAACTTTTTTCTTTTGAATTAAAATGCCATTCTCCTATTGGATTAACAATAAATAAGAAAAACAACAACAATAACAACAGCAATAATAATACCAACAACTATTACTACAACAACTACAACTATCATTATTTTCCTCTAATGTCTTCTAATTGTTGCGAATAAAGAAATAGGAAATGCATCCGGTCAAATTATCCTGTTAAAAATAACAAGTGGAAAATTCTAATGATTCGGTAGTTACTGAATTAGTTAATAAATTTGTTATCGTTAATGCAATAAAGAAGGAAATTTGTTTTATGACATAAGAATAAATGAATAAATAAATGGCGTCTGAAGGACAAGAGGTGAATTCACATTTTCTAGACTGGGCCCCCTGTGGTCTGACCTTGAATCTAAAATAATGATTCTATATCCAATGTACTATTCTGTTTGTCCATAGTACGTACGTTACGCTTTCCCACCTAGAATTACTGTACGCTGATTGGCAAAAAAAGGAGACCAATCAGTAGGAAGAGAACTTGAAATCATGGAATCCGAATGAGGACCAATTGAAAACCATGCGTTAAAGTAGTTGTATCCAGAAATTAACGTGCAAAGAATTTCTTTTGTGAAACGAATCCTCTTCGTTTATTTATTCATTTATTTATTTATTTTAGATTTGTTGCGTTGCAGAATAACAAGTTTGTAAGAAGTCGGTATATAAACTGTGTCCAGATATTTCTCCAACGGAGAGTTACTGGACAGACGTTTCGTCCAAAATCTTTTCTGTTAAATTGACCCCACAGTCTACGCGATCTAATCCAGCAAGCAAACTTTCCTAATCATCTCTATTCTCTGATCCCGTTTGCCTGGGTTTGTCAAGTTTGTCAGCCTTGACATCCCGTTAATGAATTCACTTCTCTTTTTCTTTTTTTTTTTCTTTTGCCAAACACCAAAGTGGAAGGCACAAGACGTAGTTAAAATCTGGACTGGATGTGCTTTCTTTGTCATCTTCATAATCATTGTCATCTTTTCCCTGTTTTTTGAGAATTCTCTCAAAGTCTTTGCGCGATCAGAGTCACAGCAAAGACACACTAACATTTTGATGAGTTTTTTTTTAAAAACTTTCATAAAACATCGATCAGAGCTTCAAAGACTCTGCACTCAGAAGACTTTTAAAGGAGACTTTCCCCCAATCATAGAAATCAAATCGAAGAAAACGAAATTCATTTAGTTTTTGGTCCACTTTCTAAAAGCCATCTTAGTCAAGTAACGCCATATAATTTGTGCAATCTGCAAGTTGAAGAATTCGTGAACATCTGGTAATTCCCCATTCGCAAGATTTTCTGCAGACATTTTAATGATACATTTTATGGTAGTATCTGTGATGTATTCTTTATAATAAGTGATCAAAGCTGGTACCTTGTCATACCCATGCACCACAGGTTCAAGTACCTCCTCTTTGTAGTTGTGCTTCCAGGTATGGATAAGAAGTTCAGTTACTTCCTCTGTTCTGTCATCCAACTGAGAAATCTCTTTGCACACAATATTTATGGTCACTCAGCTCTTCAATTATACCTTTGTAAACCTTGAACCAGGGAACCATGTTAAGGGATCAATTTCCATCTAATATTCTCTTGATGCTTGCAACTATTTCTCGTGGATCATAATTCCCGTACCTTCAGCATAATTGACCTGGATAATCGAAATAACAGGCACAGGTATTCGGGTCCAATCTTTGAATTATCATCATAAAGGTTCTTCACTTAGATGAAAAATCCGTTTTGCTAAAGAATTTAGACTTGTAAAAATGTATCGGGGGATTTTTGAATCCTTGCATCCATTCATAGGGGTTCCAAATTAAGCAATAAGTTGCAGCGAGGCGACTACATTATTGGAACCCACAAAGGTTTGAACCAAGTTTTGCTCATTAAGGACGCCTCACCACGATGTCACGCTGAAAGTTCAGCCATTGAACCAGTGAACAGAGTAACTTTGATTCCCTTTTTGCCGTTTCTCTTGGAGCAGGTAAAGATAGCTTGGCTAAAAGTGATGAATAAAATTGATGACCAATCTTTTGATATGCGATCAGTCATTATCCTGATCTGTCATCATTACGATCTTTCCGTAACGAAGGCTGCTAAATTTTTCAGTATCATATTTTTCTCTGAACCGGAGCCCCATGATATTTACCAAGTTTTCCACAACCTGTTTGCAAGCAGCTCCTTTAAATACCTTACCGTTGAGCGGAAAGACTCTACGCCGATCACCACCGACAATTCCATGGCGTGCCACGGATAGAGATTTGATTGAATCTCCTTCAGTTAAGATAGACAACTAGTAGAAGTCTTGGTTCTTGATAAATTGCCATCATCAAGTTTTAATTTGGAGTGTTTGGAATCGTGGCATTTCTTCTTCAGCTGAGTCTGCTCTTTAAACTTCATCCAGCTCTTCAAACTTTCGACAATGCAACACTTTGAAACAGCAGTAATAACCTTTTTTTCATGGCTGACAATTGGATCAAAAGTTTTTTGTTTGCAGTGTTATAATCTTTTGTCTGGGATTCAAATGTTGGATTTTTAATGGTAATATACATTCATCCACGTTATTCTTGATTTGGAAAGCCTTTATATTCAGACCTTCGATTTTCTTTTTCACAATTTCAGTTATCATAAAAGGTCAGCATCATGATCAACATGCCATCTATCCTTGGTTGTGATACTGTTGACAAAACTGTTGAAAGACTGTGTCACTGATAGTGGTAGCAATTTCCCATCTTTCAGATACTCGTTTGCAGACACATTTTAGAGGTTGACGAGCATCATCAACATTTTCTTTGGTGTAGAGATCCCTGTAATCTTTTCTTTCGTCATTCAGGATAACTCTTAAATCTCTGCATCAACATCAAAGACTGGTAAAGTGAAAAAAGGGTCAATATCCTTGTCCAGAGTGGTTATGCTAAATTAAGGCAAATCAAGTGTGAAAGTAAGAGTAGTAAGATCAACGCCTCGCCAATTCCAGAAACCACAGAGAAGGGGGTAGAGAACAGTCACAAAAAGAGCTAGGGAGTTTTCAATGCCTTCACCCAGAAAGACCAACTCAATCCACGAGGATAGAACAGCCCAAAGGTCTTGTCGACCAAACTAAGGTCGACTATAAATCGGCAAATGAAGAAAGGCCCGTCCCAATAACAGAGACCAATAATACGTTGACTGAAGAGGGTAGGTCCATCCAGCAAAAATACCCCTGATCCAGCCATTAAAACAACGAGACCACCTTCTCAGATTCAGCAACACCAAAAAGAGCAAGAAAAGGAGCTGTACTAGAAGTTTATGGTTTCCCTCAACTGCCTCCAGTGAACGACCACACCCAATCACTCCCCACAAGAAGGTGGACACCTCAGTTTCTCCGTCCCCAGAGGAGGAGAACACCCTCAAAGCGGAAAGATGGTCTGCGAGGAGTTCTAAAGTAGGATCTGCTCAACCACCCGAAGGCTTCTTTGAACGGCCTCAAACATTTCGAAACTGTCGATTCCGAAGATATTGAAGTCTCGGAGAATATCCCTGATACAACTTGGGTCATAACACTCGTTAAGAAAATCACTAGAGATACATTGCCCTATCTTGAAAAACACAAAAAGACAGTGTAGGTTACTCGTTTTCATTTATCCATCATTATATGGAGCCTTAGAAATGTGGGCTTTACCCCAATGTCTGGCACTAGTGAAAAATACGCAACTATTTAAGCCATGATGCAGGCATCTCATTTGCAAAAAGATTCCAGTAGCCTCGCATTCGACTACCATTCTGGCCTTATCACACACATACACACTATATATTTATTCACAGAGGTTTAGTTGGAATAGTCCTTCACCTTCAACGTGATCAGAAAAATGAAGGTGGGAAGACACTTCAGTGGTGGAGTTAAATTTGTGTAAGTTGGAATCGTGTTTAAAGACGTTAGCAGACTGAATTGTGGTCAGAATTGTGCGAGAAGACGCTTGGGGTGAGGGTGTTCGTATATCTTTCATCAGCTATGTTGGATTAGAGATAGGTATGTCAGTGTGTGTGTGTGTGTGTGTGTGTGGAGGGGTAGTGTGTGTTCCTACTGCATTTGTGTGTGAGGGGAGTTTGTGTCCAAAGTGCGTGCGTACGTGCATGTTTGTACAAGGGGAAGGTGCGTATGATTCTTGTGTGTCTACATGTCTATTTTGTGTTAGCGAGAGTTGCGTTATATATATATATATATATATATATATATATATATATATATATATATATATATATATATATATATAATACATATGGTACAGGCTTGCAGTATAGTATAATGTAATAATATATCAATAATATAAAGCAACTTCTGATATGTGATGGATTTATTTCATAGAGTGCATTCAACATTCAACTTTATACTATGAAAGCCAAGTTGTTTTAGAGGAGAGCTGGAAATAAACAGTAGAATGTGGATTCGCTACGCAAAGTAGCTCATGTTTCTGCCCTCTTCGGGCCTCATCAGGGGAATGATTATCTATGTTTTTTGATTCTAGATCTGGGGAATTCGGTGAGAATCTTTCGGGATGTAACACTGTTTTTCTCTTAAATTTCTCTTCACCCTTCAATTGACATTTTACTCACACCCACACAACAAACTCACGTCTTGAAATCAAACTCTATATTTTGTCATCATGAACTGACAATTAATACACATATCTGTTTGGATATTATATAGTTCAAAGTATATGCGCAGTATACACATGCTTCTTCGTGTGTGTGTGTGTGTGCTTTTATGTATATCTGCATGTGTTTGTTTGCACGCATATTCGTGTGTCTGTAGGTACTTGTGTTTCTATGTGAATGTTCATATATTTGTTTTTAGAATGTATGTTTGTGTGTATGTGTGAGTGAGTGAGTGAGTGAATGAGAGAGTAGGGGGAAGAGAGAGAGAGAAAGGGAGCGCGCGTCTGTGCACGTGGATGTATGTAAATACGTGTGTGCGGTGATTACATAAAATATATATCGCAAGGTGATCAATGTGTCTAGCTTTACTGAGGCTGTAATCTATTGCATCCTCCCAACATTAATTATAATTTTCCTGCATCCATATTAATAAGACGTAATTGCAAATTTGTAGCTTTTGCTGTAAAATGAATGAATAAATCAACATACCAATCGTTGTATAAAAACAGAATTTTCAAACCTTTTCGCAATATAAGTAACTAGTTTTATACATTGGAGCCACATCACACATTTCTCTTTGGTGGATATTCTACGTGTAACCTCTGTGAGAAACCGTCAACTAAAACTGTCAACATAGGTTTCTTCAGTTTTCAATTTGGTCTGGCTGGCAGGATATATATATATATATATATATATATATATATATATATATATATATATATATACATATACATATATATATATGTAAATATATATATATATATATATATATATATATATATATATCATGCATACAGGCCACTCCATTAGAGCTAGAAGGCTGAAAATTTTAAACATTTACTCCTTATTATGCCTAGAAAGAACTTGTTTTTGTTTCTGGAAAATTTCCTGCATGGATAGTTTTTTTTATGTAAGTTCATGCTGAATTGATCTCAAATTTGTGCCCGGTAGCATTCACGCTGGTTTTTTGAGAATTCAGATTTTTTTAGTGATCACTGCACAACGAAAGGTGGGAGAAGTGAGTTATCCATTGCTCCCCTTCCTTTCGTATTTTTTAATTGATCACCCCCAATATAGCATGTAACCAAAAATGTTGGGCACGAGACGGTTCCTACTGAGTGATTAACCAGACCTGTTTTTTTTTATTTACTTAATTAATCGCTTTTATATTATTGTTCTATATCATTTATTTGATTAATTGCTTATTGTAGACGAACTAGGAATCACCCGAGTCGCCATTATTAGGCCGAGAAATAAGAAACAAGATTTTGATTTTGCCGACATTAATCATAATTCTTGAGTAATTTTCTTCTGCAAAACATTGTGCCGGCGGCAGAGGAATGAAAAAAGAAACGGAATCTAAAGAAGAAAAAAAAGTTAAGAGATGTGTTTAATGAAGCCGATCACACACACACACACACACACACACACACACATACATGCGCAAGGGCACTCGCAAACACATACACACGCACATGCACACAAACATAAGCAAAACGTACCCATACAAATACACAACGTACACACAATAGAAATATTTGTCCCTTTACTGAGAAAACCCCCATGATTTGCGGGGGGGGGGTAACACATCCTTTGGATGGGGAAGAGATTGTCATAATCAATCTTTGCGTAAATATGTTTATCAAACGAAACCGTGTCATTTTGTTGGCTCGTTAGGGATAATCGTTGAAAAACTTACATTGTAGATATGTTTGGGGTGGAAAAGTAGGACTTTAAAAAAGACTTGAAGCTCTGTGATTTGTAATGATTTATCTGATGAAAAAGTGTAATATCAATAATAGCGCCCGTCTATCGACGTTGATACTCGGAGCAATTTTCTCAATCTTTCTCATTATCAAGTCAATACATTTTAATAGCAATATATATATATATATATATATATATATATATTTCGCCGACCAACATACATTTATGTGCATGAACACATTGTGGCGTAGATCTCGCAGTTTGCACACTGGCAGGCACTCTATCTCCCCCTCTCTCTCTCCTCTCTCATATATATATATATATATATATATATATATATATATATATATATATATATATATATATATATATATATATATATATATATATATATATATATATTACAGCATACCATATGTCTGCGTGCATGAGTTTGAACTTATTCATTGCTTGAGATAAAAATAAATCCTAATGTAACAGATTTTTTCCGTTGAGGACCGTACCAGCTCTTACGCGGTATAAGGCCAAAATGCCAATCCCCGTCCCGCGATCCAGCTTTTACAAATGAGTATTAAACGAATGCAAAGGTAAGAAATTACATTCATTTGAATTCTACCAAAAGACACAAACCCAGAGGAACCCAAATACAAAAGAAGTTCGAACCTCGCTCGGTGCTCCATTACTGCTATGGTCTGGTGTAGATTATCACATGTATGCATAATGACATCTGACATATGCCCACATATATGAGGACCGTAAAAAAAAAAAACAACAAACAACTCGTAATTTGAAAATAGAACACCAATGAGACGTTTTAATGTGCTCACTACGGTTATGTTGTGTAGCAGAGGCTTTGACCTTTTGTAGAAAAGAAACTACATCACGCTACATTAGTTAGTATTTGAGCTACACTTGCTAGAACGAACGTGTGTGTAGTGTATTTGACGCTTTTTCTTGGGGAGAAAATATGCCAAAGGCACAACACATGCTCTCTCTCTCTCTCCTTCTCTCTCTCCTTCTCTATCTCTGTCTCTCTGCCTCTCTCTGTTTCTCTCTCTCTCTATATATATATATACACTGACCAAGAAGAGGTGTAATCCACTCTTGTCTTTTAAACCCGAAGCGATATGGCTATAATACCGTTCCTATAACACCTCACCTCCTGTTTTTATTCTTCTTTTTCCTTTCTAAATCGACCCATTGTTTTTCAGAACATCTGGTACACTCACGGTACGTACATGCATTATATATTTGAAAGTGACGTTCATGTCTATAACTAAATAATTATGTGATGTCTTTAAGAGATTGAATACTATGTTCAAGTTCGTGCGAGGCTAAAATTTACATCTGAATGTAAATTGCATTTATACGTACGTAGAAAAGCACCTACACAGAAGGTGTTTGTGTCTATCTGATAAATGTTATTTCGCCAGGAGCAATTGTCGCTCGTAGTATGGATGCCATTAGAAACGACATTATGCATTAGCGAGTCTCTATTGAATATGTCCTCTTGCTTTCTCTGTTTGTCATCCTCGGTGTGTGTGTGTGTGAGTGTGTGTAAGGTATGTGTGTGTGTGTGTGTGTATGCATGCATGTGTTTGTGTATGTGTGTCATGAGCTGTTGACCAGCAAGATAATCTAAATCGTTGAATCACTTGTCAATGGTGATAAGTGACAAACGAATGTGTCGAACAAAGACGTTTGCACTAAGGCATAGATGGTAACGCGCGTGCGCACACTCACACAACAGAAACCACACCATCACCATCACCACCACCACCACTACCACCACCACCGACACCACACTGTAATGCACACATGAACCATAAAGCACATTTATCCCCATTTCAACTAGAAATACATTCGTCATACATAGATTTACATTAACAAGTGATTACTTAGACATATGAGCAAAACGCTTACACTGGAATGCAGGAATCCATGTGTTACGAGTGTACAAAAGCCAACCTAATTACCCCCACCTTCATTTTCCAACTAACATTTAGAAAGATTTACCCAACATTAATGGATTTGTTGCCTCGATGTAATTTATACGAAAACCCTTTTTGGTAAATAAATACAAGCCAAAACACAGAGAGAGACATCTATGCATCGTACACATCAATGTATGTGTGTCTGTATGTCAGTAGAATGAA
>OY735206.1:53575983-53603483 GCA_963457665.1 Thysanoteuthis rhombus | reverse complement strand
CAAGGACAAGCGATTCATTAATAACAATCGAACTTGTTGCATAGAACTGCATTGTCATTTCAAACATTTTGAAAGCCACGTCTTTCCCTACTTTTCAAGATTGCATCTTTTTTTGTATGAAAATTTATCTTTGCCGAAGCGATGTGATTCCCGTCTATGTGAATATCGCAGATGTCTTTAAAAATGAAAATGTCGCTAATTAAGGCATGTTTTATAAATATATAAACACCAAAACAGATTTTTTTTTCTTAAATGATCAACGTGCATAAATGGATATTTCACTTCCCCTTATGAGAAATACATCAGTTGCGAATCGTTTTGTTTCTGATAACCGACACAATACTTCTGTTGGTATCACTTACAGAAAAGGGTCTGCCCAGTAAGTAATATGAATCTGATGTAAGCATAATTCTTTAGATTCACTACATTGTTACATAAAAGCTGCCTTCAGAGATCAGCGTTGTTTAAATCCGTCTAGATGTAAATTTGTATAATCAGCTTTAGTGTACCACTTTTCCCATCAGTAATAGAAATTTGTAAATATTGCACTTACTTTGATAAATCATAAGGACAGGAATTAACAAATTATTAAGGTCTTTAAAAAAATAGATAAGCAAAGACAAGCCTGGTTGCTGCAGGCTCAAATTCCTCTCCCACTTCTACTCCAACTGAGGATGATAACTGCAACTTTTGTTTTGCAGGCATAATAAATGAATTCGTGAATGTGTGAGATTTGGCAGTTTGACTCAGTTGGTGAGCGATCACTTGGACGTGATTTCGATTCGGTTTAGCTTGACAGGATAGATAAACAGCGAAGAGTTTACTTCCATAAATTAGTTGAGGATTGTACTTGTTCTTGTTCTCATGTTAAGGGGAAAAGCAACTTGAACTAGAATTTGACAAAAAATACCTTTTTTTAGTTCTTGATTATGGTACGTAGTTTAATAAATGCATGTAGTTCTTAATCATTGTATGAATTTTTCCTCGACTTCGTTGTTTGTTTTTCACAACCTCGGGTTTCTGTTTTCTTCTTGAATCCCCAAATACAGATTGAGAACCACCGCCTAACAAAATCTGAGACATGAATGATATAAGGATTTTTTTTCTTTCAGAATTAAAATTCATAAGAAAATATTTTGATCGACATTTCTCCGAACTTTCACGGCTGATGAAAACAAATTCTTTGTAACCAGATCAAACAATGTTAATTGAAGAGTATGTGCACACTTCCTATCGTAGACTTTCGGTTATTAGAAGGTTTTATCGTTCTATTGAATACTATTTTCACATTAAGGCGATTTTCAATCTAGAATACAATACTAAGACGAAATGAAATGTTTATCTATTCTCTCTATACGGAAATATGCATATTATTCATATAATAGCCTTGATCTCTCAATAACACTCGCATTAATTCCTAGACTCTGAGAATTTTCAACTCCTGACTTTCATTGTATAACATATAAATTGAGAACGGAAAACAGGCTCAAACACGTTTTCAAGCGAAATATTGCTAAATTCGGTTCTTGATCATGAGATTTTCACTATTGCTGTCAATATATTTTATTTGTAGGTACAAAAAATTACAAACTCAAAGAGAAGAAGAAATCTTGCCTATGTGCAACTAGTTCGAATGCAATCAACGCTAAAATGCAATCGTGATTATTGTTAAATCCACCACTCTTTACAACGGCCTGGATTTGCTGTGTCACTATAAGTAATTGTCAGTTTTGACATAATTGTTTAATTGTTCAACGATTGTCTTTAATGTATTCTTATCATTCGTTGAAGTATTGTAAGACAATATTGGTAGTATTAATTCTGCCTAGTTTGTACCTTCATTTGAAATTTTAGTTGCTTTTATTTTTTTACAACTACGACTCAGACCGTCATTCTACGGCAAGGAGTGAACTGCACAATCGGAATTAAAGAATAAGCTCACGGTGATGTTAGAACTCGCGCCCACGAGCCAGAAGGAGTTCCGTATACGCCTGGCTGCCTTCAACCATTCGAACGCGAGGTTCTGCAAAATGACGATCCGAACCAGAGTTGTGATAAAAATCAACTAACAATTAGGATGAAGGTAAAAACTAGTCAAAATCATTAGTAAAAATGTTGTTTATTAGTTGTTTCGTAAGTCCCACCTGTGACATCAGTGCTTGAATAAACAGCTAATTATTTGATAACAATTCAATTATTTACTGAATAGAAAATAGCTATTGGGTTGAGAAAATGTACTTGTAAAAACATTAAATGGAGGTAAGTACAAAATGTGATGATTTAAAAAAAATGTATTTTCTAAAAATTAAACTAACATAAGAAATATTTACTCCCCACACTAGAGTATATATATATATATATATATATATATATATATATATATATATATATATATATATATATATATATATATATATATATATATATATATATATACTTTACTTCATCATATATATATATATATATATGATGAAGTAAAGGATTCGCAACATAAACACTTTTATGTTTCTGCGCTTCTTCAGGAAACTTGTTTGTGTAGCGAATCCTTTACTTTATCATATTCAAGCTCTAATCTAACTCAACTTATTGTTGAATGTATCGAGCACTTCATGAAATAAACTCATCACGCATCAGATATTGCATTATACTGTGTCATCCCTTGTTAATGATGTTTATTGAGTATATATATACACATATATGTGTATGTATGTGCGTGTGTGTATATGTAATTTTTTGTGCGTGTTTCTTGATCTATATATTGATAGAGAAATTATCTTTTTAAAGAAATCATTTTTCAAGTATTCTTTGAAATGATAATGAAATGTCACTTCAAGGAACTCTAATTCTATAGGTGCCTTTTGATTCAATAGCCAAAGCCTTCAAAAATCTTATCGCGTTACGCAAGAGACATTCATGAACACCGACAATAAAAACGCTAGTTAAAAAGTATCAAGTCATAAACGAGAGTTAAACGAAGGAAAATTCCAAATCACGAGACAAGAAAGAAGCCTAGTAGATGCAGGGACAAATACTCATACTTCTATCCCAACCGAAGATTATTATTGCAATCTCTGTATTATATATATATATATATATATATATATATATATATATATATATATATACGTGTGTGTGTGTGTGTGTGTGTGTGTGTGTGTGTGTGTGTGTGTGTGTGTGTGTGTGTGTGTGTGTGTGTGTGATAAATAAATTCGTAAATATGTATAACGCTAGTCAAAAAGTATCGAGCATGAACGAAAGTCAAACGGAGGTAAATTCCATATAACGAGACTAGAGACAAGCCTGGCAACTACTGACTCAAACTCTGTACAAACTTTTCACTTCTATTCCAACTGAAGATGATTACTGCCACCTGTGTATTGTTTATATAATGAAGAAGTTCGTAAATGTATAAGACTTGGTTTTGATTTCGAATCGCGGTTGGGAAATGGTAATTTCATGAATTTATCTAATTTGACGTGACAGAATAGATGAACAGTGATGAAATTGTTTCTTTTATTTTTGGTCAAAATTGTTCTTGTTATGGGTTGGGGGGAATAAAGACAAGTCCAACTTAAACTGGAGTTTACCATCTCCAGTTAGAGAAACAAGATAAATTACATTAACAATAATTAAAATCAAATCTATATACACAATTTAAAGCTCAGTAAACTAACCGAATGTTCAAGCATTGACCAAGATTATTAATTTGTTTTATAGTTCTTACAAAAACAAAACTTTTTTATACCAAATATTCTGAGAAATATAAGTGAATGCCAACAGATGCAGCACGAATACATGTTTCACATTTTCTGTCAGAATCTTTTAAGGGATCCTCATTATGGATAGATTTTTTTCGGTCTTTTGTCCTCATCTTGCTTCATATTTTGAACACAACGTTTCGGCCATTATGCCCGTACGGCCTACTTAAGGTGGGTGAAGTAGATGAGGACATTACGCTCTACACTTCAATAGGGAGTCCACGTTCCGGAATTTCCTCATCTGAAGAAGGCCATAGAGTTAGCAGCCAAAATGGTCTGTTCAAAAGATGCCAGGAAAAATGTATACCTAATTATTTCATACGAACACCTTTTTTTCGGGCAATTTGAGTTATTCTTATTTCATGCTTCGATGTAGACATGATGTTTTGGTCTTCTTCGGTCGTAAATTGAAATATCCACAAAGAAAGAGAGTCTCACCTATTATTATTCTGGTGGTTCAAAGAAGAAAAAAAAAAGAAAGAAAGAAAGAAACACCGGAAGAAGGGCCCGATAGGAGAGCCTCTTTCTTTACGGGTACTACAATTTACACCTGGGGAGGGCCGTATAAATGAATCGGCCAAACCGTCATGACTATATCGAAGATTAAAAAAATGAAGAGACAAGATTCTCCGAATTTGGTATGTTAATGACTTTCCTCAAAGTTATTGACAATAAATATTTCATATCTGATGAAAGCAATTATGGCAAATTTAGTAGAAAAAGCTACAAAAGTCATATACTTAGTAGCCAATAATCAATCGATTGGAAGTACATGAAATGAATAACTTTTATTTACCCCTGGTACTTGATTGGTATGGACTCCGGTACTGAAGACCACACCGGGTCTAAATCCCCAATATCGGGTTAATGAGTTTCATTGACACACACTCTTCAGGAAAAAGCTCATTTTTCAAGCCATTCAGAAGTATCCGATCAGGTAAAATGAAATAAAAAAATGCTGAACAAAATGTTTAATATATTATGCCAAATATATTTGATTTTGAATTCCAATTGACATTATTTCATCGATTAAAAGCGATTGGTTGCGATTTGGTCCACGCTGCAGTTCCATAAAATATCGCCTTGCACCAAACTTGGCTTCGTTTAAGCGAATTCCTTACACAATCGTACATTGATGCACAGTACGGCACTCAAAAAAAACTAAGTGCGAGGTAAGTTCGATGAAAATGATTTTTAGTACAAATGATGTTGATGGTGATGATGATCGCCGGAGGTTGAGATTTGTTTTTTCTTTGCTGGTCGAACATGGTCAGAAGCTGATTCCATGGTCTTCAATGAATCAACTCAAAAGAGGAGGGGTTCGAGGCACCTCTCAACCCCTGTTCATCCGCACCATTTTTTTCTTTCCCCAAGTGTCCGTTGATCTTGAACCAGCTAGATCCCCAACACTGAATTCACGTCCGGCATTAGCAACTAACCGAGCACACCAAACAACTACAGATGAATTAACGACGAGTCTCTTCGAAGATGAGAGTAGGCAGTCCTCCTTGTATGTGTCTGAGCGAGTCTCTACTTAACTGTGTTCTTCTTCAATCAGGTAGATAAGGAAAGAAAAGACAGCCCGTAGCTTCTGAACTGTTAAACGACATTATTTTTAAATCCCATGCAGACTTAAGTATATATGTACGTTTTTTTATGTTTTTTTTTGTTTTTAATAAAGGCACAATTGTGCACATACAGTTAATGGTTGAGTGTTCACACACATACACACACACGCACACATAATTATACATATACACACATACATACACACACATATATGCTTGTGTGTGTCCAAGAGAGAAAATATCCAAAAAAATGCATTTACATGAAATACTGCCACACATATATATGTATGTGTGAGTGTGAACGCAAGAGCGTGCATGAGAGAGAGAGAGAGAAATATATATATATATATATATATATATATATATATATATATATATATATATATATGAATATTTTTATATTGAGAGAGAGACAGGGAGAGAGAGAGAGAGACAGGGAGAGAGAGAGAGCACCTGTGTATGTACAAGAAAATAAATGTGCTTATGTTTATCATATGTATGCAGGTTTGCATTTATTCGAAAGCGTAAGACCCGATGAACAGAGTTTGAATTCCAGTCGATAGTGTATGTTCAATTTACACTATCGCTCTTGCGAAAGTCATGAATCCACTTTCCTTGTGTTTCGCTCTATCAGCGAATGGTTAGTAGAGAAGAGGATGAGTGAATGAGTATCTGGGCAAACAAACCTACCATAACTATTCACCTCCCCTGGCTGTAACCGAAAAGACACTTATTGTCAACCTTGACAGGGGAACAGTCAACAGGTAGCTATTTGTATATGTAGACGTATATAAGGAAAAGAGAGGATAGGACGATGCGTCGGAGTACAAAAACTTCTACTTCAAGGTGAGAATAAATCTGTTAACATTATAGATTAGACATTCAGAGGTGCAGTAACACATCTAAGTATTCCGTTGGAAAGTACTTACGAGTTTCGGGAAAGTCTATCATAATTATATAAATTATCATTATAAGATATGTGTTTCCAAGTATACGTGTTCACACACGCACAAACAAGCATATCCGTTAAAAAAACACATGTAAAAAAAACACGTATTGCTAGCAGTAAGCTCCTTTACGTAAAAGCTACTTTAAATTAAAGTAAGAATTTTGAGGAGTGTATAGCAAATATTTGATGAATAACTCTAATTCATTAGAATTAATTCATTAAATAGATAAATATCTCGTCAGTGGATGAGTAAATACGATGATAATCTGAACTGAATGATATTCGCAATATCAATATTAAGGAGAAGGCAATCGAAATGGTTCTTCATGTGTTATGAATTTATCAATGAAATTGGCGTCGTTGGTTCCTTTTAGGAGAAGTCTTTGTTCGAGATGTTTGCAAATATCTCGGGTTTGGTTTTAAAAAAATGCTTTGCAATCAAATTGCTCTTAATTAAAGCGTCAAATGATTCCCTAAACGGGATGAATAAATAGATTGAATTTTTCCGGGGAATTTAAGGCAAAGTAAAAACAGTTAGTATTGGATTAAGGAAGATGACGAAGAGAAACAAAAAAAAAAAAAGAAACAAACAGGAAATACAATGAGATAAAAATGATAACAATAGTTCAATTGAATTAGACTTTTTTTGATTGAGTTGAACATACTGTCCGCAGGAAATTCGTGTTGATCCTCTGTTTCTAATACAATTGAGCACTTGTTTAGCATCACAACAACAACAATAACGACGACGACGTCGACGACAATAATAATAATGACAATGATAATAATAATGACAATAATAATAATGATAATGTCGCTTCTGTCTAGTAACAGAGTTAATATTAAAGCCTATTTATACTTTTGAAGTGAGATATCACAAACAGACTTTTCTAGCATAATCAATTCATCTTTGTTGTGATCGATGACCTGCGGAAAGGTTAGTGACTAAACGGTCTGATTGAAAAAACAAAACAAAACGAGTAATAATGTTAGGCGCATACAGAACTGTGCCAAAGACATCGCGAATAAGATTGGACGTGATGGAGATAGAAAGGCAGGATTGAGACTGTGCAGACCACAGCACTACTGTAGTCTGCACGAATACCGAGGAGAGTACTGGAAATTTGAGACTTATGACCACCGGTCGTTAGCATTAGCCTAACACATCGCAGCAGCGCTGTGGTTAGCCAGAGCGCAGCTGTGATATGTGAGGGCGATGAGAAGAAGAGAACTGGACACTTGAGGAGACTTACTGTCTCTCAGCCTTGAGCATCTGATGAGAAAGTCATAGCTGCTGTTGACAGCGGACTGGAGACTTATTCTCTCTCAGTCCCCAGCGACGTCCACCAGACATCTGGCGTGAACATGCAATAATAATGATAATAATAATGATGATAATAATGATGCTTTGCGAAGACGTTAAAGGAACAGAAAATCCGGGTGCGAATTGAGAGACCATCCAGAGAACAGCACCACTGAAAACAGCAAGAATACTATGGAGAGTGCTGGAGTATTGGGGAGACTTGCTGTTACTTGTTATTCAGAGGATAATAGAAGTCACTACTTGTTCATCGCCACAAAACCACCACCACCAATAATAATAATAATAATAATAATAATAATAATAATAATAATAATAATAATAATAATAATGCCACCAAGCAACTGGTGTGAGATTCCAAATAATGATGATGATGATAATAATAATAATGATAATAATAATAATGATAATAATAATAATAATAATAGAAGAAAAAAGTAGCCGCTGCGTAGTCGAACACCCCTTCTCCCATTCAAACTGAAGATGATTACTGCAACTTTTGTAAAGTACATACACAGAGGCACACAGACATATATATATATATATATATATATATATATATATATATATATATATATATATATATATATATATATATATATATATATATATATGTATGTATAAGACTCATCAGTTTGTAAGAGAGTTGCTGAGCAATCATTTCGTCGTGATTTCAAATCACGATAGGATTCTCTTAATTTCATATCGGTCTGGTTTAATGCGACGGGATAGACAAACAATGAAGAGTTCATTCCCTAAATATGGTGAAGATTGCTGTAGTTACGAGGGGGGGTGAGGGTGGCTCCGGCTTGGACTGTAGTTTGACCACCACCACCACCACAACAACAACAACAACAACAACAATAATAATAATAATAATAATAATAATAATAATAATAATAATAATAATTGAAAAAGATTTACTCTTTGAAGAATTTTCTCTTTCTAAACATTTATATGAGGTGCCAACATTTGTGATTATTTCGAACACACTAATAACCAATTTATGTATTTACGACCAAAATTAAATATGAAAATGACAATTCTTAGATCGTCGGTAAATAAGTTTCTTTCTGCCTTACTCTGAGTGGACGGTGGGCCAGATGAACATCATAGAAAAGCTTGAAATATCCATTTAATTACATTAAGTAACATTTTACTTCAAATCAATGACTAACCCATGCTACAAAATCGTTTGCGCTGGACCAATGATGCCAATTTGTAATGAAAGATCTCAATTGGTCGCAATTTATTTCAATCAAGGCATCTTTTGAATCTATTTAAAAGACACCTAGAATCTTTAAATCATGAAAAAGTGAGCATAGTATCCCAATATTTGCTTGCAGGCCAGTTGAAATCTTTTAGCCGGCCAGATATGGCCAGCGGGCCGTAGGTCGCCTAGCTCTGCACTAGAAGATTGCATTATTATTGATTTGTCTCACAGATATAGAAGTCTGTTTTGTAACATAGTCTCATCACTTCCGAAGCCGGAAACTGCTGGAAAGTATATCAAAGAAAAGGGTGGGAGAAGGGCCCTTCCTGTTGATAGAGCTGGAATCCCAAGTGGTTCCGATGTAATGATTAAGTTTGCTCTTGCATAGCTTTCATGATAACCTTGTGGACGTAAAATATCATTTAAGAATATTTCTTAAAAAAATATGTATGAAAAACGATTATTGCAGAAGCATTTTTGCCGATATCCAACATATTTTTTTACTGTTGCTCATTAGAATGAATACAAAACAGAAAAAACCTCTATTCTCTGTTGGTATTTTTCGCTAAATATATCTAATGTTCAGTATATAGACTTACGAAAAAGTTGATATTTTCATTGAAGAAATCCATCGTGAATCATGTGGTTTGAAATTTTGTGTCGCCTCAAGATGTCAATGAATAAAAATCATTTCACATTGTCAATATGACACTTTGAAATATTCCTTCTGTCACAAAATTATTGGATGAGAAGAGTGTGGATTTTCGAGTGAATGATTATTATTCATCAATACTTTTTTTTTTTTAATAAATAAGGATTTAATTAAAATAATAGTATTAGTATCAACGCTTTTGCAAATGCAGTCTCATCAGTCGGAAAAGGCGTCAAACTGACACACGACTGAAAAAGAAGTTTTGTTCTAGTCGTAGTTATATTATTATTATCATTATTATTATTATCATTATTGTTATTAATAATATTGAAAAAATGATTTCTCCATTACATATTATTATTATTATTATTATTATTATTATTATTATTATTATTATTATTATTATTATTATTATTATTATTATTATTATTATGTGCCAATCTTACCGGAGAAAATCAAGTACAAGAAAAAAAAATGTTTATAATTTTGGAAGCAATCGTAAATTTTGATAATCAGCGGAGTGTTCTGGCATTGTCTTTGAAGTAAACGTTCGCCAAAATTCAAAGAAAGTCCCTCGGCTCTTTTGGCATCAATCTGGAAATTTCTCTAATCAATGCTATTATCGATTCCCGTTTCGAAATATCAATGCTACGCACATTCTTATGTGAGGGGATTCTGGTAAGGTAAGTATTCGCACATGGATATGTAGCTTTCATTCATCTCTGCTTCCATTTAATGCGGACTTTTGACTGGTTTGCATTCCGAGTATAGTTAAGAGAAAGGTCATAAACGTTCGACGAGTTTTTCAAGCGATTGAACCCTTTCTTGTTGTCTCTGTTACTCAACAAGGGACAAGTTGTGGAAATCTTGGCCTGACACAGAAAGGAAATGGGAAGATCTGAATCCGGCATTAATAGCGTTGCTGTCATCCGAGAGGAAGATTTCAATTTACCACCATCACATTAGTCATTGAATGGTACACCAGAAGTAGGCCGTAGAATTGATCTGCCGAAACGACTTGCTAACAACACAAACAACAAGAAGAAGATCAAACATTCGAAACCACTTTGAATGTTCAACATCGGGAGACCTATTTTTACTTTATATGATTTATTTTGGAACGGGTCTTTCGCAACAGAGTTATGTGAAAAACTTTATATCCTTATATCGAGGCACGCACATACTCTCTCTCTCTCTCTCTCTCTCTCTCTCTCTCTAAATATATATATATATATATATATATATATATAGATAGATAGATAGATAGATAGATAGATAGATATAGATATAGATAGATAGAGAGAGAGAGAGAGAGAGAGAGAGAAAGAGAGTTTTGCGTGTGTATAAACTTTCTTATATACATATTTACCTTAATGTATACGAGCCGGCGTGTAAGCAAGCTTGATACGATTACAAAAGACCCCAACAGGCCAACATATTGCAAAATCGAAAATATTGTGAGTAATAGACTGATATTGCTACGATATGAATATTGTTCAATTTTGATGGGTGGAATGAGTTTATTCTCGACACAATCATGATATCCAGATCTCTTGCTTGCTTGCTATCTTTCTCGGTCGATCTATTTTGTTTGAGGTCACGAGTGTGTTCGAAAGCGGATGTATTCTTCTGTATTTTCTGATGGCAATAAAAAGGTCAATTTTATCATAACAAAATCATCATTCTTCAGTTGATGCTGCCCCCAACCCCGTCAGCACTAAATAAATTTATACTACAAGTTCTTATCTAGAAATCTGTCTATTACGTTCTGTTTCAGATTCAGAGTAGTTTTATCAATCAAAAATATTGGCAGAGCAAAATAAAGATAAATCAATGTATTCATATAGATATAAAAAGGAAGCTGTACATCAAAATAACAAATAATGTTGTCAGTCGGTTATTGTTATCAAAATCGGCTGGTCCCTAACAATTCATACATTCTCTGCTAATCAGCTGCTTATTTAAAAGACCTTCCATCAAAATGATCACAATAATGACTTCTTCTGTACCTCTCTCTCTCTCTCTCTCTCTATATATATATATATATATATATATATATATATATATATATGGGGGGGTATGTCTATGTGTGTGTGTGATTAGATTCGATTGAGACAATTTATTTAGAAACATATTCATTCCGGCGCCGAACGAAGTATGTTTTCAAATAAATTGTCTCAACAATTATCATGCGCGTGTGCGCATACACACACTCACACACACACACACACACACACACACACACACACATATATATATATATATATATATATATATATATATATATGTACATATTTATACATACAAAGGAATACTGAATAGTTTTCGGCCCCAGATAGTCCAGTCAATGATTGAAAACAAATTAAAAGGATCCTGATAATTGGCACTTCACTTCATAAAAGAACATTATTTTCAGCGACTGAGACGAAATGATGCTCTGATTTTTGGAAGTGGGTCGGGCCGAGGTCATTCCTTTCTTGGTCAAGCCAAGAACCTTCCAGCATCCCTCGTGTATATAAATGTGTTTGTGTGTATGAATGTGAGCGCGCACACGTGATTTGTTGTTTGTATTTCATTAACAATTAACAAATGAACGAACTCATTGTTTTCTTGGCCGTCAACTTTTACTCCATTTCTGTGCGTCTTTCTTTTGGTTTAGAAAAAAAGACCTTACAGAACAGGCTCCTCGGAGTATTTTCCATGGAACAAAGAAAATAAGAAACCCTTTATCCCCTTACACCAGCTGCTTGTTCGGTGCAGACCCTTTTGGTACGCATTTATGACTGCATATATATATATATATATATATATATATATATATATATATATATATATATTTGTACATCTGTGCGCCTTCGCATGTCTCCTCTTTGTTTGTTTGTGTGAATGAACGAATGTGCATGCATGCGTATGGGTGAGCGTCAGAGAGAGAGAGAGAGAGAGAGAGAGAGAGAAGGATGGAGAGCAAGGAGGGAGAGCAAGGATGTCAGAGGGTTTGTTTGAGTTTGTCTCCTTGACAATGTAACCAAATTAGATGTTTTGTTTTTTCAAATTTGTGAATCCAGTGTTGACATTATATAGATGTTTTGTTTCTGTTTTTTCAATTTCCATTATTTAAAGTCCAGAGTGGTCAACTGTGTTGTTTTTTAATTTTTCAAATTTGAGATTGACTGCCAGAAGTTAGCAACTTTGGTTCTTGCATGTTTCTGTCTATCCTTTTTAGTTTGTGTGCGTGTGCGTGTGTATGAATATGAATGAGTACATGTGTGTATCTGTGAGCATACATCTTAGAGTTCTGGCGTGCCTTTCCTGTATGTGCGTGTGCGAGAGAGAGAGAGAGAGAATATGGATGATAGAATATGTGTTTGTTTGGGTGTATGCATGTGATTGTTCTTGAATCTTATGACCCCTCTCTCTCTCTCTCTCTCTTTCTCTCTCTCTCTGTGCATACGTGAGTATGAGTGAATTTGTGTGTGCGTGTGTATTTGTGTGTGAATATGAATGAGTACGTGTGTGTATCTGTAAGCATACATCTTAGAGTTCTGGCGTGCCTTTCCTGTATGTGCGTATGCGAGAGAGAGAGAGAGAGAGAGAGAGAGAGAGAGAGAGAGAGAGAGGGAGAGAATATGGATGATAGAATATGTGTTTGTTTGGGTGTATGCATGTGATTGTTCTTGAATCTTATGATCTCTCTCTCTCTCTCTCTCTCTCTGTGCATACGTGAGTATGAGTGAATTTGTGTGTGCGTGTATATTTGTGTCCTTGCATTACCCCGTCTCTCTCTCTCTCTCTCTCTCTCTCTCTCGTGTGTGTGTGTGAGTTCCGCAGACCCTATTTTTGTCAATGACACCCAGCACTTCGCTTCGTTGGGGGTGCGATGAAAAAGGCGGGTAAGGAGAGCTTAATGTAAAGACAGTGGTTATGAGGATGAGGTTTTGCTCAATAAATGTAGCGGCAATGGCGGTGACGGAAGAGGGTAATTGATATTTTGAAAGTATCTCAACTATTAATTGATGAATTCGACTAATTAACAATCAACAAACCAGCGTAATCAAAGAAACAACTCTATTTCCATCTCTACAAAAGTAGGGCCCCTTTCTGATTATCGTAGAAAACGATGAATGGAATTGTCGTCAAGTTAACTTTCGGTCAATTTAAAGACCTCTATGCACCCTTTTTTTGTATGCATGAAAGGCTGTGTAAGAATTAAACCTAGAAACACAAACGGGCACACCTGATAAAAACTCAAATTATGGAAAACGCGCTTGTTAGTGATTTTATGGCAGGTTTAAGAGTCACTTAACATCACACAATATACACTAAATAATTCGCCGTGTGTTTCACCGTGTCCGCGTGTATAAGATAACGTGTGGGGGGATGGGTGAGGAGGTCAGTGAGGTAAAGCTTTTCAATGTATTTATTTGTCTGTTGTGTCTAGAATCAACAAAATAAGCGATCGAGTTTTCTCGGATGATATTATATGTACACTAACTTGTACCTGTCTTCAGAAACCAAAACACCAATTAAAAAGAAAATATAATCGCCTCCAGAATTTCTTTTAGACCATAAAACATACACACACACACACACTCTCGCTCTCGCTCTCTCTCTCTCTCTCTCTCTATATATATATATATATATATATATATATATACACACACACATATAGTTAATATATATATATATATATGTATATATATATATATATATATATATATATATATATATATATATATATATATATATATATATATATATATATATATAATTAGTATGCAAACATATTAGTGTCTGTAAACCCTTTAGTTAAAGTGCCAAAGGGCTTGATTTTCCCGAAATTTTCCACGGTTCTGCTCGAATTACATTGATTTGCTTGGAATTTTGCACAGTTTTGCCCGAATTTGCCTCTAGCTCATACACGTTTGCATGAATAAAAACGTGCGTACATCCATGTATATTAAAGATATCTAGAAATAGAAAAATTGTATCCGAAAGTTCATTTACGTTTAGTTTACAAAATGAATATAAAAATGACATAAAATTCGTATTGCTTTTCAAAAGATAATTCGACTGGATATCCAAAGTCTAACGAGTATGCACACACCTAGACACGTACATGTATATACTTAATCCGGCACAGTTGCGATGCACCGTGCTGAGATTGAACCCACTATATTAGTAACAAGACTAACTTACAAGCTTAATAGCCCCGACTTCACAACTTGGTGCCTTCGCACTTGCTCTTTTTAAACCTCTCCTTTCAAAGTAGTGTACGGTGATATCTCTCACGTTCAGGATCTATGAGAGGGAATCTGCATAGTAACATCGTATCCAGGCTCGCGAACCAAAAGGGGTCCATCGTGGATGTAAACAAGAAGACTAATGGAGAAAGGGAGGGGCCTGAAAAAAACTTTGCCCCCTCCCCCTAAATGTAACTTTGCAATTTTTTGACAGGAAATCTTTATGAGCTGTAAACAGGATAAGTTTTTATTATTTATCTGTTTTTATTATTGTAGAGATTTTTTTCAGCTGTTCAGCTTTTCCCCCGTTATCCATAAGTCCCCGTCAAACTATGACTAGATCTAGGCTGCTGGCCTTTTTAGGATGATCAGTTTGAACCTGAAGGTCTCAGAGGGTTTTGTTTGTTTCGTCACCGGAGCAGATTCTAGTTTGTGCGTATCAAATTGGTTTGTATAGTCGGAATACAGTCGCTTGTACAGTTCCCCCGAAGTCCGACACAAGGTCAACTGAGGGAAAATACAGATAAAGAAGACTGCGTTGCACCACTCCTTCAGACAGAGAGAGTCTGCCGGCCTGATGTATTTGAAGATCCTGGCATTCACCTGGGCTCAAACATCAGCGGGAAGTATTCAGGTCTTATCAATTCTATCCTTTTTATTACTATTACCACAATAGCATTTACTTTGTCACCATTACCACTGCTTCCAGAATAACTTCTACCGTGTATGGCTCTTACCTGTAAATGAAGACCAATAACGGGAACTAAAGAAAAATAATTCCGTTTTCTGATCGTTTGCCCCCAACAAAATGAACAAAAACTTCTGGATACTTTCATATTCTAGTTCTTTTACGCTTCTGTCAAGTGTATATCTCACTGAATATATATATATATATATATATATATATATATATATATATATATATATATATATATATATACTTCTGGAACGATTGGGCATTGCGGTAAGGAACGAAAAAATTCTGTTTTGCTGGTGAGAATATAGAAATTTAGTTGATGATGTTTTCAGGGGGAAAAAAGGATGATGAAGAAATTAAGGGAAAAGAAGAGGGGAGAAACTGGAAGAAAAGAAAAGAAAAAGAAAGGAAAGGGGAGAAAGAAGTCAAACTATTAAAAAGGGGGAGACCTGGATGAAGGAAATAGAGAAGCAAAAAAAAAAAAAAGAGAGAGAAAAAAGGGGGCTGGAAAGGCAGGGAATAAATGAAAGAAAAAGAGCGAGAATTGAGTAAAAAAAAAAAAGGAAGAAAAAAGAAAAGAAGAAAGGGATGAAGGAAAAAAGATAAAGAATTTTGAAAAAAAGAGAGAGATGGGAAGTACTGGGGAAATAAGAGAGAGGGGGGGAGTAATAGTACATGTTGTAACAATAATCAGATGTTGCCCAATTATTTTGCACCCCAAACTCAGAAAAATACCCCTGGCAAAAATCAAAAAGGAGTCCAAGTGGGAGTAAAATTTGATAGAATGCCTGAATGCTAATTTATGGAATTGATTTCATGCCGGACTAACAAGGCTCAGAGGATGACAAGCAGGGAGGAAATTACTCAAAGCGAATTTACGAGAAATAAACAACGTTCAATGTCCTACACAAATCTAATTTTACATCGGGGATTAATAGTCAAAAATAAGTACAATATATATATATATATATATATATATATATATATATATATATATATATATATATGAATTAATGACAATGACAATGCTGACTCGATAAAATAACAATATACGGACATATTTATACATGCAGCAGTTTGTATTGTTGTATTTGTGTTACCGTACAGTAAATATATTGTGTTGTTATGTGCATATATATATATATATATATATATATATATATATATATATATATATATATATATATATATGAGTATGTGTGTGTGTGTGTGTGTGTGTGTGTGTGTGTGTTGTTTTATTTCTATTCCACTTTATGATTTCAGAGAATAAAGGTCAAAATCGGTTAAAGCAAATCCCAAGAACATGTTCGTAGGTACACAATATTTGATAAGGAAGTGAGAAATTTTGGTCGATTTGTTCTTTCGTACCATATGCGAAATAATATGCTGTTTAATTTTTTTAATAATCAAATATCTATCAATTACGATTATGTTCTTCGGGATTTCTTCCATGCTGATTTATACGTGCCTATACACAAAAAGCAAAAGAAATGAAGACAATTTTCCCTAATTTTCAAGTTCTTTTTTTAAATTTCGTATATTGAATATCCAGATCAGATAAAATCTCTGGTCATTCACGTGCAACATAAAGCTAATTTTAGAACTATATACTTATATAATTTTCGTATTCAAATTTCGCCAGTTCAAAATACCGAAAGAGAGTGAAATGTGTTTCTTCAAATCTACTGTGATGGGATTTCGATTAAAATCTCTATTCATCAGAAGTATATATATATATATATATATATATATATATATATATATATATATATATATATATATATATATATATATATATATGGATAGAGTTGATTGTAAATGTAAATAATTCTGAGCCTGATAAATTGTAATAAGATGGAATAATTTTAGCGGTTCTTCATATTTTGATTGATGAAAATTTAGAACTTACTTTCACTTTAATTGTAAATCCCTACCGCACGCAGTATCACTTGAGGAAAATATTTATGCAGTCTATAAGTTTGAGAAAAGTTATTAATATTCAAAATTTTGCTAATAAAATCTGACTTCTTGTTTCGCCTGTGTCTTTAGCGTTGCTGAAATAAATATCAGCGTCCATTTTCCTGGCGGGATTTCCTGTAGAAATAGGGTTTTGCTCTCTTTCCTCAGGTATCATTCACCTGAAGTCCGAAACGTGTTCACGGCATCGAGAACACAAAGAAAAAATGTAATTGTCCGAAGAAAATTTAGAATAAGATAAGAATTAACAACTTGTGATCATTTTGTGGATCTTTTCACTTAGATTTCGAAAAGTACTTTGAATTTCAATAGTGTTTGTATGATTCGAATCGCAAACTCAAAATAAAAGAGCATCAACAAGAAATATAAGTTGAATCTAATTAATATCCGATTGATACAAAAGTATACAATGTTCCTCTCATACAGAATAAATCGCCAAAATTAAAATCAAACTTGATTGAGTTAAAGATGAACAATTGTATTTATAAAGACATTCGACACCCTGCCTATCTTTCTTTGAAATTGTATTTTTATTGCCTTGACCACGTTGACCCTACAGTCAAATCAAGTGTCAGCCAAATGATATTATCTCAAAATTTAAGAACATCACTTGACTAAAAAAAAGTAATTACCAATAAGAGACAGGAAATTTTCAATTTTCCGACTGTTTAGAGCAGCCTCGAATCTAAAAAGTCTGGAGGAATCCTTAAAATAATTTTCATATCTCAAGTAACCCCTGCATAAAAATATTAAATGTACAGCTAACGACACATTTAGGGAGTTCAAAAATTTATATGTATCATACATTTTGCATTTTTTGCTTTGTGGATAAATGATAATGTGGCATAAAGGTAGTAGTAATTTGACAATGTGGAAGTGAAAGATTCGAGAAAAATGTGTTATAACTCGAATTTTATTTATAATCGTAATGCTGAGGTTTACAAGGCTCGATGCATTTCAACAAATTTTATCGGTGACTTCAGAAGTACTTTTGCTTTGCAGGAAGACTAGCTAATACAGTTCTAACATGTTCGGATAATATACCAAACTGGGAAAAAGCAAGTTGATGGTGGTTGTAGTTGAAGAAGAAGGGGAGGAGTATCCTGGGCGTGAGCAGGAGGGGGTCAACTTGAAAAGTCCTCTGTGTACATTGGGGTCAGACGGAAAAGATGATATGTTTGTGCTTTGGCTCAAGGGAAATGTGGATTGACATGTGGGTCTTTTTTTTATATATTGGTACTGAGTAGTTGTCCAAATGGAGTGTGTTTCTGTCTACGTGTGATTTTTTCTTTCTTGTGTATGTGTGTGTGACCAGTGTGATTGTTTATAATTAGTATATTTGGTGTTCTATGTGTGTTCTCTCTTTTTTTTTGGGGGGGGTATGCTTTTTTTTCTTTAGTTTGGGTGTGTCTGTACGTTAGTGTATGTATGATCAGCGTGTTTGCGAATATTTCTTCTTGTATCTGAGCGTGACTATGTTTGTTAGCGTGTCTGTATGACCAGTGTGTTTGTTTTTTTAGTATTTCCTCTTCTTCTTCACCAACACTGACTTGCTGAGTTTTTCTTGGTTTAGCATATTATCCAGACATATGATAACTGCATTTGCTAAAGCCTTTCAACATTGCAAAAGTGCTTCCGAAAACGCCGATGAAATGCATCGAGACTTTCTTTACAATATCTCATTCTGTTTTAAATGTAACGAGTCTTCCACTTCCATAGAGTCAAATTACTATCACCATTTTATGTTATATTATATCATAAACTACTAATGATGTAAATCGAGAAAAATCAATCGATACAGAAAATTTGAAAACCAAGTATTTTATTATATCATCTGAGATCGTAGCCTTTAAGTTTCTTTTCCTTTGAAAAAGTTCAAATCATAATGATTATAAAAAAATGACAGTCGCTGGTCACTTTAGGTTGACCAAAATTCTGGTAGTTCTAGTGCCAAATGACATCAAGATAGGAACCGTTTATTCACTATATAAAAAAAAACTTTCAAATGAAGCAAAAGCAAAGTTTGTTTTTTGGGGGGTTTTTTTGTGCATGTATAAAATTTCTGCGGGACGCTAGGGTTCTGTGGAACTGAATTTGACAAAGGCTGGTTTAGCGAGATCGAAATTTTAATCGAGGCCAACAATAGCTTAAGCTTTAATAAAAAAAAATCTATTTAGTAACTATACCCCTCTTCCAAACAGAAGATAAAAAAATAAGGATATCATTGTTGCATGCATACAACGTAATTTTCGAGTCAATAAAAAAGTAAAGTTTTTGAACCGCTCTAATAGAACGCGTAGTGCAACTTGAGTCTTGAACAGTTTTCAACCTTTCGAAATTCAACGGGAAAGCATTTTCATGCATCATTCAAGTAAAGAAAAATTACTGAAAAGTTAATTTCTTTCAAGTCATCTACAGAATATCTCTTAATTCAAAAGTATACATTTTTTTTATAAAACGACATTTCAATCAATTTTATTTCTACAATTTGGTTTAAAACAACGAAAAAAGAAAGCGGCGAATGGTAGCATCTCGTGATTGACCTTCCATATTTTTATAAGAAAAAGAAGCCTGGCTGCTCCAGGGTCAAACTCCACTCCTCCTCTAATCCGACTAAAGATGATTACTGCAACTTTCGTGTTGTATTTATAATAAATAAATTCGTCGGTTCGTAAAACTTGTCAGATTAGTTCAGTTGATTAGAGAGTGACACCCCTATCACATTTTCAAATCATGATAGGGAACTGTAAATTTTATATATTGGTTTGATTTTACTTGACAAAGAGTGAAGAGTTTACTCCCCTAAATTTGATCAGGGTTATTCTTATTGTTCTTCTTACAGGGTGGGGGTCAAACCTAACTCGGACTGGAGTCTGACTATATCAATTTACTAAAAAAAGGTTGTTTTTCAAGTGTCTGAAGATGAGGCGAAGATGATCATCAATTATTCTCAATATCTATTCTTGTGGCCTTTTTTCCCAATGGAAATCATTATTCAAATACTTCAGTCAGTGCGAAATTTAGTTACCGCCAATAGGAAAACTGAGATCATATTCTGTTTTATGCGAGCGCGTGTAATTATTCAGTTACCGCGAGATCTTTCTTTTGTAATTATTGAATCTATCTAAGATCTCAAAAAAATTGCACGAATTAATCGCGTAGAGCGGCGTTTGCCTGTATGTAGGAGGAAGGAGTTATTGTTAGTTCTATGGTAAGGCATGGGACAGAAAGACTCAATTTCTATTGTCGAGTCATCAACAGGGAACTGTTTGAATAAATTAATCTCAAGTTTGCGTTTAAAACCTGGAGAAAAACAGACAACCTTCTTATTAGTATCTGAGTGACAAGTGTACATACATTTAGGCTGTCACCTCATTTCGTGGAAGACCATTACTTGGATTTGTTGACGTTCTTCTTGTGAACAAAGCTTTTCAACCCAACAAGAAATATCTCCTCTTAGGTGCTAATGTGATATCCATGGCAGCTGTATGAGTGAGGGGGGAGTTTAAAACATGGATTCAATCCTCAAATACATACATACATACATATGTACATATGTATATGTATGTATGTATATGTATATATATATATATATATATATATATATATATATATATATATATATATATATATATGTATACATATATATATATGTATATATATGTATGTATGTATATATGTATATATATATATATATATATATATATATATATATACATATATATATATATATATATATATATATATATATATATATATATATATATATACATACACACACATACATGCATAAATACATACATACATACTTTACAGTGGACAGACGAGTTGTAGAAATTGCCTTCATTCAAAATAAAAGTCCGTTTTCGAATCGAAACAAGATTTCTTTAGCTCTGATATATCTAATAGAGAGTAAGCTATTTATTGCAATCGTCGTTATTGTGATCAAAATCAGTCGGTTCCCCAAACTTTATTTAAAATTAATTCAACATTATATTGAAATAAGCATCATTCATGATGTAAAGTTGTTAATAGCAATAGTATAAATATGAATCTATATAAATAAATGTACATTTTAAAATCCTTAGCTTAATGTTATCAGCCGGTTATTGTTATCTAAAAGACACTGTCCCAAAGTGATTGCTATAAGAGTCTCCCTCCGTTCGAGGAAAAGTAAGCTTAAATGTGAAAATGAGTAAAAGGTGGGATGTAGATATAACCTATGTTTACGTTTCAAGTATTTTATTGAGACAATTTCAATGTCCGAATTATATGTTCAATACTTCATCGTATAATTGTTGCATCTCATAAAATCTCTGGAAACTCCCGGACAAATATCCATTCTTTTGACAAAGCAGACTTCAATTATATTAATAACTGCAAACGAAAAACTCACATTTTTGTCAAATTCAAGTACTAAGTCTGGAGTTGCTTTTGTGACGAAAAAAACAAGTACAATCCTCACCAAAATTAGGGGTTTAAAACGGTGTGTAAAATTTAAATTTTTCTCTACTGTGATTTGAACTTTCAACAAACGGATTGCTGTCTGGTAGATTGAGCTTAATTGACGAGTCTTGGATATTAACGAAAAACTATTACACAGATACATACAGATTGTCTCATTCTCATTTTTATAAAAATACATTTATACGAAAAATGTATATCTTTACAATTTTTGTATTTGTTATGAATACATTACAAAAGTTGCAGTAATCATCTTTAGTCGAAATAGTAGATGAAGATAAGTTTCAATAAGATTTCAAATTGCTTTGATCGAGTTTGAAGCATTTTAAAAAGAGATCTTTAAGGAAACAAGCAAGATTTATGATGACTTGATGTTTAACAAAAAGATTTGTGATGTAAGAACCCTTAAAACTCTATCTCTATAAGCACATTGATTTAAATAGAAATAATCTTTCAATTGTAGCAGAGTTTTCAATTATTTAATGTTTAACAAATAAATACGGTCCTTTTTTCATGTAGGGAAAGGTAAGCATAATTCAAGTAAGACTAAGTGAGAATATTGGATAAAAAGATCGCATTTTAACGGGTGATCCACCAGCGTTAGATGAGGAAAAGATTTGGTGAGTGAACTTGCAAGAGGAATTAAATTTTTTGTCAGATATAACTAGTTGATTTCATCGAGGTTCAAATGATCATAAGAAAACAAATTTATTGTAGTATTTTTCAACGTTTAATTGAAATTTCCAATTTTACCAACAAAATTCTGCAAAATAAATCATTGTTTTCACTGTTCTCATTGTTGCAAAGATTAAGATCAAATGACTTTGAGTAGTTTGAAAATTAACAATATTACAACAGTTGAAGTCAATGAAACCAGACGTAATGTTTTAATTAGAACTATTTCGTAACAGGATTAAATACACACAAACTCGCTCACATGGACGCTAATTAATTGCCTATCAATCTTTTGATACTGAGAATAATACATTGACAATGACAATTAAAACGATCGCTTTCATTCTTGAAAAAAAATCTTTTCTGTTCTGGATGTAGTTTTTATATCAACACTCTTAATTATGGTCTCTCAATCTATTAGTAAATACTCTTTCAATTCACAACATTAAAACCATCATTATCATCAAAAACATTATTATTATCATCATCATCATCATCATTATTATTGTTGTTGTTGTTGTCATTATTATTATTATTATTATTATTATTATTATTATTATTATTATTATTATTATTATTATTATTATCATCCTCCACACCAGATGTTTGGAGGTTATCGCTGGAGATTGAGTGATAGCAAGTCTCTTAAAATCTCTGCCAACTTTCTCATCTCCGTAGACCCTAGCCACAGTGGACGGTCTCAATATTCATCATCATCATCATCATCATCATCATCATCATAAAGAATGCATCTTTCAACACTCTTCATCAGTGCATTATTTATATCATATTATACTTTATTAGCTGAAGTACTCGTCTATATTGGGTTGGATGTCAGAAGAAGAGAATAAAAAGGCATCGGGGTTGTTGTGGGCCGAAAAAAAAGCACGTGGGTAATTTTCCAATTGATAAAATGATTCAGCACTGCAAAGAGTTTATAAAAGCCCCTTCAGAGACTAGCGTTTCGTTAGGTCACCCCTTCGAGAAGTGATTAGAAAAATAATCAAGAATTTTTTTTTAAATACATTACGTACATTAAGGAATGGTCTCAAAATATGCCTCCACTTAGCATTGAATTTCATCGTGAATTATCTTCTCAGAATATGTTTGGGTAGGGTGTTCAAAAATAGCTTACAATAAACCTTCCCCTAGGTCTATTAGTATGCATGCCAAATTTGATTTAGCTGAAAATATCTTTAGGGAGTTTCAGTAGAACGACAAATGAAACATTGTGACATCTCCCGTCTATATGAACAGAAGATATTCAATATTATATCATTCAATAATAATAATAATAATAATAATAATAATAATAATAATAATAATAATAATAATAATAATAATAATAATAATAATAATAATAATAATAATAATAATGATAATAATAATAATAATAATGAAGTGCTATACACTTGTTGCTTTCATTTACCATTCCACCTCTTAATACTTATTTTTTTCCCCACAAGATGATGGCTAAATGTTTGAAGTTGAAGATTCCGGCAAAAAGAAATGTGTCTTGTGTCTGCAGTATCACTTGTGTTTCCGTCAAGATGGACACTCTATCAAAAGCGGCCAGGCGCTGTGTACATCAGGAACTCCGCCTGTCGCACCCACAATAATCCCCTAGGTTTTTCCCCCGACCCCACTCACTCGGATGAATTAGTACCACTTTGAAAATTGAGGAGATACCTTGAAAAATGTTTACTTTGGTAAGGGCATATTGATAAATGAATAAATATATAAAGATATTTATTGCTTATGCCATCCTTATAATCATTTTCATCCCTGAACAAATTATCAACAGCTTTCCCTTGAATACAGCACACCTTGTGCAATGCCCCAAAATTATGCATCTGCATAAACGATTGAAATGAATTAAAATGAATGTTGAGTCTATCAAGTTTATATATATATATATATATATATATATATATATATATATATATATATATATATATATATATACAAAGCTCTACTCTAAATTAACTTAATGTTTAATGTCGAATGCATCGAGCACTTTATGAAATAAACCCATCACACATCGGGTATTGTATTATATTATATCATATTGCATTCCTGATTTGAATTATATATATATATATATATATTATATATATATATATATATATATATATATATATATATATATATATATATATATATATATATATATATATATATATATATGCATCGGAAATGAATAAGTGATTTTAGTTTGTGAGTGTCCAACTAGCCAAATGAATGGCTCGATTCCCAAATTTGGTATTTTAAATAAGTATTTTAAATTAACTTTAAATACGGATAAACTGCCTACGATGGTATATAAGACACACTTTTTTGAAAAAAAAAACAAGAAATGAACCAAAGAATATTTCTCGGGTCTTATATTGGATGAGGTGGTGAGTAGGATCATTGAAAAGATTTTTCTTGTAATCCTTATTGCATGTTTTGCTCAAGTTTTTTCTCCTGCAATACTGCTACACTTTAGCTACACATTTCAATAACATTCGAGGCTTGCCCGTAAATACACTAAAATAATTCTCAATATTTCCCAGCTGAAGTAAGAGGCGGGGTCTTACATGCCCGTGGGTCTTATAGGCCATCAAATACAAATATAGTTTTATCTTGATTGATAACTGTGGATGTAATTAGATTATGGTGTAAGAGACCCAAGCATCGTCTTGTTTACTCTCTTTAGCCATATCTCATCACGGTCTACTGATGACAGAAGGAAACATCTTTAGGACGCTCTACAAAATGATTGGGTTCATAACTCTCCTTATAAGCAATAATGTTGAACAACATCAACAACACGCAGCTAATGTCAAAACAATTTCACCAGTTTCTCTTCTTAGTCCCTTTACAATTAGGCCCATGGTTCTCGACATTCTCATTATCCCCACTTCAGTAACTGAACCTTGCCTCTACGCCCTCTGTACATTTTCAACCAAATAATTAGTTCGAAATGGTTACTGCAAATCTCTTATATATATATATATATATATATATATATATATATATATATATATATATATATATATATATATATATATATATATATATATATATATATATAAAATGTCCATCACGATATCATGCAAAAACCTCTTGCGAGAATGCCCCAAATAATTAGAGATGTTCTTACTCCGTTCCTGCAGACTTAAACCTCCCTTGGAACTCCCCCCCCCCCCGGTTAAGAAACATTGCATAAAACTACTTACATTACACTTCCATTATTCTCTCCAGGGAATCCTAGAGGAATTTTATAAGGCATTCGAAGCTGTTTCCAACCACTGCACACATATACATGCGCTACACATATACCCTTGTCTTTTTGCCATCCTGTTTTTATCTGCTATAACCCTTTCAGCACTTTCATACTATATTCGCTCGCCCCGCGGGTAATTAATTGTCAACCTATTTTAATTTATGGACATTATCGTATTGACTTTGAAGCACAACTCTCGGGGCCCTTTTAACTCTTTCATGACCCCTTTGCCCCCTCTCTCGGCTGCACATCCCTCTTAGAGGCCCTGACGCCTGCAGGTTACAGTTGATTAGTTGAGATCAACTGATGAACATGAAGAATTTCGTTCAGTAATCACCGATTTTACCACAGATGACCACCTCTCTTCGAAAGTTCGCTTTACACCAATTGTTCGCTATTACGGAAAAAAAAAAAAAACAAATTGAAAAGTGCGATCGACGTGTTTTGAGGTGAGCCGTACGTAACACGCCCTCTCTCTCTCTCTGATATATATATATATATATATATATATATATATATATATATATATATATATATATATATATATATATAATAGTAGAATGTGGATTCGCTACACAAACTAGCTCATGTTTCTGCCCTCTCAGAGCCTCATCAACCGAGAGGCCCTGAGAGGGCAGAAACATGAGCAAGTTTGTGTAGCGAATTCACATTCTACTATTTATTTCCAGCTCTACTCTAAAACAGCTTCATTCCAATTGTAAAAAAGTTATATGTATTGAGCAATCTATGAAATAAATCCATTATATATCAGAAGTGGCTTTATATTGTTAATATATTATTATTATCATATTGTTATACTGCTAGCCTGATTTGTACCATATGTACTATATATATATATATAGATAGATAGATAGATAGATTGATAGATAGATAGATATACCTCAGTCCCCTGTACGCCCCACCGTCTTACCGTATAGTCTTTATTACTTCGATAGCATAAATGAAAACCCTTTGCTTAAAATCCTGGCTAATATGATGTCTGATTAGAACTGTTAAGAGTAAACATTCATCTAAATTAACAAATTTGTAATTTTTAACACATTTAATGAAATGTAATACGTATTTTTGTCAGCGGCGAAGGCAGCACAAAAGGTTACTCTCAGAAATCGTTCTTTTTATATTTCATAAGTTTCAGTTAACGCTCTACTCATGATGAATTTTGCGACTTAAGTATAACAGTTCTCTGAATGCCAAAAGGCTTTTCGTTCAGACCAAATTTGAATCGCTCCGTAGCGTTCATCAGAAAAGAAGAACAGAGCGAGATAGCGAAGAAAGAGGAATATTTTTTCTTTTTTCACGTCGAACTACGTCATACTATTCGTATTTTTTTCCATCGATTCTCGCTCGAGATAAGAAATAGAAACTACAAGAAAGAAAGAAAGTAGATTATACAGCGTTTATAACTAATGTATGCACTATATATATATATATATATATATATATATATATATATATATATATATATATATCTTTATAACTTTTTCAATTCCCGAAGAATTTTATTGCATTTATAGTTTTATAGCACTAACAAATGTCGACATATGTTGCCAAATGAAGTCAATTATTGTATACACAACATCGCAGGTTTCGGAAATCAGCAGTGCCTGATTTAGACATAAAAAGCTACAGCTTAGGACCTCACAATCCGTAGAACCCTAAGATATTTAACAGGCATAGATCTCTCTAAAATTCAAATG
>OY735206.1:53543483-53570983 GCA_963457665.1 Thysanoteuthis rhombus | reverse complement strand
CGTTGTGTAAAATAAATGCTCCCTATTACCATTAGGCTATGAACTATCGACGTATACATATATATATATATATATATATATATATATATATATATGTATATATATATATATATATATATTTATATTTATATATACATATATATATATATATGTACATACATACATATATATACATATATATACATACACATATATATCTACATATTATTATATGTGCGTGTGTGTGTATGTGTCTGTGCTGCAAGACCTCTCACAAAGCCACTGTCAATAGAACTATTTTAAAAAGGAAGAAAATCAATAATTTGTTGAATATATCTGATTATTTTTAAATCGTTATTTTGACAATATAATACACTTTTTTTTTCTTATTCATAAAAGGGATAGGTTAACAGGATCATAATTCACAAATTACACAACACATTGACTTATATATCAAGATAAGTACATATAAGGAATATACAATTTGTATGAAACGTTAGAATCCAAGGTCATGTGCATTTATTCGGTTCTAGTCATGGAATGAAAAATTGTTGGAAAAAACTTATAGGGAAAAAAGTCATAAGTAGTTTGATATTTACTTCGGGAAAGTTGTCTTTCATAAATGAATTATATTTCTAATTTATTCTATCCATAGTGATAAAATGATATTTGATAGAATTAGCTATATTCTATTAAAGTAATGGTTGACGATAAAAGTCATATCCAATTCGTAGTAATAAGATGAGTGATATTTCAATAAAATAAATGTAAACGATCCAAGTCGCATTTGATTTATAGCAATAAAATGAGATTTTGAGGCAATTCGTAACCGACTGTGCATGTCTTTTACACACTGATAAGTCAATGTGTTTGCGAAAAAAACACATTTTATTAAATACATTTGAAAAAAGAGCAAAGTGATAAAGAAATACGTTATAGTTATCTTATTGAAATTGTATTTTATTGATATGAATTAATTGAAATATTATTTGTTTTAATAATATGATACGTATGTAAATTGAAATAATAAAATTAATAAAATTATTCAAATGAATGAAAAAATAACTCAGATTATAAAACAAAGACAATGGGGTTATTACTTATCTTATCAAAAATTGTATTTCATTAAATTAAATTAAATGAATTAAAATATCACTTATTTTGTTAATATATTATTGAGTCTATCAAAATATGATTTTTTTTCCATTACTATAAATTAAATAAATTTGAATGTTACTTAGTTTAATAAAACGAATTCCTCTGACAGTTTTATCACTTAGAAAATAAAGTTGTACCTTTTTTTCTCATAACTTATGACTTTATGACAACGATGTACAATACAACTTTTTTGTGACATTTTTTCCTGCGATTTTTCTGATTGCAAAATAAACAATTATCACTTTTTTCACATTTCTGATTACTGAATATAAAGTATTTTTGTGATCGATTTTATGTTAATTCTTCTTTAGATTATTTGGTAACAAAATTAAGATACAGTTTTTTAAGAAATAACTCTTCATTTTCTTCGAAATAAATTTAGAATTGCCTAGTTTTTATCTATATTCATTTAGATATATTTCGCGCACACACACGGAGACATACATACGCATATATATATATATATATATATATATATATATATATATATATATATATATATATATATATATATATATACTTAACGATTGTTGTCAAAAACTATGATTATAGATGCGAGTTTATTTCTAAAATTCAATTTTTTAAAATGTACGTATTTACAAATTTGTCTGAATTCATTAAAGATAAATGTTCAGCAATAGAGAAAAAACGATGCTGTTTTTGTTATAAACCATTTATGCTTGTTTTAATTAATTTTCTTTGTAAGGATAGAAAACAAAACAACTGAACACTGATCAATCTAGATTGAATATCCACATAATTACATGAACGGAATATCGCTTGCTTGAACAAAAACGAACAAACATAAAACGCTTGGAGTTCATCTCCGGTTTCAAAGAATCCAAGACAAATCAACGAGCATCTAATACCAAGTTGACTCCACCCCGGATTTATACGTTGTCAAATCCAGGAAGCCTTTGAGCATTGCCTCCTCTTCAGATGGAAAAAAAACAACAACAACCCGCGATTGGGAAGGAGAAAGACTGAATGGCTGGGTGAAGAGAAACTCCTCAACGGAAAGTGGTGACTTCCTTCGATTGTAGTTGAACTGGCTTCACCTTGGATCACACGATACTCTAAGGATCAAAACGAAATTTGTTTCTCGAAAATAGAACTATGTTTACAAAAATTATATTAAATTCCAAACGGCGAGTTGATTCTCACCTACCATGAAAGAATTCTGATTTAAGACGAGGAATTTGATAGAGGATACATGTCTGTGTACTGTCAATCCGAACATGGGGTATATACAAAATTACACATCGAACATTCAAATCTATTTTGCATTCAAATTTTTAGGTCCCACACGCTGATTCTTGAGGATTTTTTTTCGTAAGGCACTTTGAAAGAAATTTTAGAAAAAGTCAATTAAATATTTGGGTTGGTTTTGCTCAAAGCTACGCCAAATAATAGATCAAATAAAAATTACGAATTAACCAAGAAAGCACCCCCCCCCCGTATGAATCAAGAAAAAAGTTGGATTTAAAAAAAATTAGTTATTGATATGTATACGTTGATTAAAATAACAAAATCTATCTGTACATCTATGATTATCCCTTTATTTCTCTCACTCTGTACATCTCTCTCTTTCTCTCTCTCTCTCTCTCTCTCTCTATATATATATATATATATATATATATATATATACATATATATTATATATATATATATTGTATATATATATATATATAAATATATATATATATATATATATATATATATTATACATATACATATATATATATATATATATATATATATATATATATATATATATATATATATATATATATATATATATATATAGTGATTACACAGAGAGAGAACAAAGTCTACCTCCAAGGTGGACAGAAGTTTGTTCCCCGCACAAAGCACATTTTCTTAAATTTATTTACACGATCTAAGGCTGCTTGAGTTGCTGCCAAGTTAGATCGGTGCCGAGATAAATTGAGTTCCTACAGAAATGTCTTTATAATTATCACATTCCGTCGGACATAAATTATCCATTAACTGATATATATATATATATATATATATATATATATATATATATATATATATATATATATATATATATATATATATATATATATATATATAAGTCCAGTTGATTCTGCAATATTTAGAAAATATTTTTTCTATATACTTAATATACATTTGTGTTTGATAATAAACATATCGTTCATATACACATAAATACACTCATACTAACTGACTAGATGAATAATTTAGTTAAGAACTAGTACTTGATTAGCTCGAAATATTCATTAATCAAAAAAAATTAGTATGTAATATTTCTTCCGTGTTACTCTATAAATTGTACAAATACACAGGCGTACTAATATGTAAACAGTTAGTTCTGGTCTTTTGATAATGGCCGCCCAGGAAGGACCTAGGCTTAGATCCAAAAGCGTTAGCGTCATTGCAATTACGTAGGATATGTTTTTATTTAAAGAAACAAAAATAAAGCTAGTTGTACGTAAATAAAATATAACATACTGTTTCAAAGTTCTATGCAGGATTTGAAATGAAATTTTCCAAAAGTTATGAAATGATGTGGATTGCGTGCGAGAATTGTGTCTTGGTAAAAAAGTTATTTATATAACACACATTCTCACACACATATATTTAATATATATTCAAATGGAATTGACAATATAAATCGAACACACACACACACACACACACACACATATATATATATATATATATATATATATATATATATATATATATATATATATATATGATATTACTGATGACAATATGCGAAGAAACTTGAATTGTTTGTAAAAATGAGCAATTTATTATTTCATTTAAATGTTTCGCCAATAGGCTCCGTCTGGATGAATGGGAAATGTTAATGAAATAAGTCGTTACAAACAATTTTACAGACATGTTTCTTTCCACATTGTCATAGCAAATGTCATAATGCCGGATAATTCTTACACAAATACTGAGCATTTACATAAATCATACAAAAATATCTATTGAAAAAGTTTTTAATGTTTAAAGCTGTTTCGGCTATATATATATATATATATATATATATATATATATATATATATATATATATATATATCCCTATTGTTCCATATATATATGTATATATATATCTATATATATACTGAAATATACGGTGATTCATACGTGCACATGCAGTTATATATGTCCCTTTGATGGGAAGTGAACAACTGTTTGTGCATGATTTGGGACAACAGCTTTTTCACGCTATATACAGATAGATGTTTTTGTTACTCGTCTATTCAATGTTATTTCAACTAAAAAGTAATGAAATGGGAAAAAAAATACTTGAATATAATGCGTATTAATGTAATTTAACATTGTCTATAATTTTGCGAAAATCATTTATCGGTCTAAGAGTTGCTCCATCTATAGAACTTATTTACCTCTGTTCTTTGTGTTGCTTTACTCGTTATCTCGTTTCAATTCTGTGTCTGTCTTCAGGTGTGCAATCCGAAAGGAAAAGAATGGGTTCAATCGTCTGATCAACTCTTAAAATGTAATACATTATTGAAATACCTGCGTAAAATGGTAATGAAATTTACCAAGTCCCTCTTAAGGTACGGGATAAAAGGATCTTTTCCACTTACTTTCCACCTAAAACAACGGCTATCGAAGAAACTTCAAATTGGTCGGGTAAAAATATTAATACATCGTACGAGTGAAAGGCGCCTCGCCATCGGGTAATGGTCAGCAAGTTGGCCGCGCAAACTACCATTGTTTAGTTGTGAGTTCGATCCTCACTTGGTACACAATGCTCGTGGTCAAAAAGTAAGATGATATTGGTAGAACATGACTATATCCCATGGCCGAGTGGAGAGTGAGAGATGATGTTCATAAGAGATGCGAGAGATTTGATTAAAATTAATGGTAATCCAAAGATCATCCTTCACTTGGGAATTTTGATAATAACTCAAAGGTTCAGTGTCCCTGCATGTCGTTTTCCAAACTTGTCCAATGAAAAATTGTCAAAAAATGTTTTCAATAAACGAGGTTCGGTTTAAACGATGATGAGGAAAATAGACTCATTTTTTGATTTATAAGAAATATTTGGCAGATGATGAATGATGCATTATTTTATGTATGGAAAAAATTGTGCATCAGTACGGACAGGACAGATATATATATATATATATATATATATATATATATATATATATATATATATATATATATATATATATATATATTGCATTTGTACATTGAAAATTGATTGTGTTGGAGAAAAAATATGATATCAGTATTCGTAGATGAATTTGACTAAATGAATGTAGCGAGGTAAATCACCAGATAGCTAAGTAAAAGTAGTGAATATATATATATATATATATATATATATATATATATATATATATATATATATGCGTGTCTATGTGTGTGTTCAATAGGAACGAGTATATCTGTTGATTAAAAATAAAATACGCTCATAGATAAAAGCCCTGATGATTTATGTGTGTATATAATAATATATTTACGCACACAAACGCACACACACATACGTATATGTATATAAATAAACGTATGTATATGCATATATATATATATATATATATATATATATATATATATATATATATATATATATATTCATATATATAACTAGCTCAATAAAACTCAATCTTTAAATATATATATATATGTATATGTATAGTGTGTATGTGTACACACACACACACACACACACACATATATATATATATTGTGTGTGTGTAACACTTTTTAATGAAGTACAGGTACTACACTTTGATCTTAGCCCATAGCGGGGAGCGACACTTTGGGGCAGAGCTCACAAATACCCTGATCCCAGGCATATGTTCCGATCTATACGTAAATAATCCCGTCTTTTTTCAAGCATACTATGCTTTTTGCTTAAAAACATTCTGTGGTTGAATTTAAATAAACGATTTGTCTTGTAATCATCGTAAAATTAGCAACGGAACACATTTATCAATTTGATGTACATTTTAAATGCACATTTCATACTAAACACATACAAGTGTATGAGCATAGAAAAAGCGTATAAAAAACTGAACAGAGTGTTCATAATGCATTTCGTTATGAGACATACTAATAAATTCACATCATTGGTAAGTAATAAAGACTTGAATTATATGGATTTTATACTCTTAAGATATTAAGATAAGATAAATTTAGAAGGAAAAATAGACCTAAATGGCTAAAATGTCTGACATAAGTGAGATGAATGAAGAGGAAGATATTTGATAATCAATCAGTCGGAACTTTAGAGACAAAAGGCCAGGAGAATCAGAATATTTTAGAGATATACACGAATTGAATATGCCTTGAACAATAAATAATCACTAACCAAAGAACAAACTCTCACACACTCACATGAGCGCGTGCGCACACATGCACGCATACACACATACACACACACACACACATACACACACACACACACACACACACACACGCAAGCACATGAAACCCCGCAAAAAGGTGGCAGAATTCCGCTTTGTGTGTGTGTGAGAGAGAGCAAGAGCGTGAGAGAGCTATTTATTTGAAACTACTGAATCAAAATACATAAGCTATTCACTGCACAACACCAATAAATATATATATATATACCTATACGTATTTACATGAAAGCTCTTATTATATGGAAAAACAAGACATGGTTACGTTTCTATGTATATCAGACTTAGGGGGGTTCTGCGAGCGCATCTGGGTAATGAAAGAAAAGTGTGGGGGCTCCACTGAGTGAACATTTGTGGCTGTTAAGTTAAGTGAGGAGTAGTGGACGTAGTTGTTGTAGTAATAGTAACGGTGTCAATAGGGAGAGTAGTATTATTAGTATTAGTTGTTAATATACCTTTGCTTTAATTCCACCTGTGTTGTAGCACCACCAGTAATATGTAAGAGTGAGACAAGAGGAGATGTGCATCCATCCATCCGACGGAGTTGCTAACTCTCGGTCTAGTGGCTTAGTAGTATTCCACGCTTACAGTGCTTGCAGAGGTGGACTGTTTTGCCTTCGCTGTCGTCGTGGTCGTCGTAGTGGCAGTAAACAAGAAAGAGAGAGAGAGAGAGTGAGAGAGTGACAGAGAAACTGAGGGAGAGAGTATCGACAGTGGGTCGTTTCTGTGTAGAAATAAGAAAGTGTCCGTCTCTCTCTCTCTCTCCTTATCTCTTTGTCTCTCTCTTTATCTCTCTCTCTCTCTCTCTCTTTCTCTATCTAATATGTGTGTGATGTTTGGTCCCAAGACCCGCTAACCTCTCTTTTCACTACTACTGTTTTTTTTTTACCTCTTCTCTTTTTTTCAGCCCTCATTATGGTTTCTTAAATGCTGATTTCACTCACTTAAATTCTAAATGAAGTGTCCCCTGCGCAATATATATATACATATATATATATATATATATATATATATATATATATATATATATATATATATATATATATATATATATATATATATATTATGGACACACACACACACACACACACACACACACACACACACACACACACACATATATATATATATATATATATATATATATATATATATATATATATATATATGTTCACCCTCGGCTCAATTAACTGAATTTAGAGGTTTGCTTTTATTACAGATAACGAGGAAGAGATTCGGGATTTGGTGTAGATTTCAAATCTAAAGGAAATAATTTCTTCAAAAACCGATTTACAAAGTAAATACACCTACCTCTTAGAGATTGGCTTGAGACGATCATCTAAAATTGAAGACCTTGTGCCAGATTGACCTGGACCATGTACAATATATTTAAATGAATTATCACTAGTATAGTTCAACTGATCTAGTGTGTGTGAGTGTATGAAAGAGAGAGAGAAAGAGAGAGGGGGATGGAGGCAGGAACAGTATAAGTATAAAAAAATTGATGAATACTGATATAGAACGTAATTACACATACACACACACGCATGCATATATATATATATATATATATATATATATATATATATATATATATTGCATACATATATATATATATATATGCATACATATATATATATATATATATATATGTAAGACGGGATTAATTACGCATAGATTGGCATTTCAGCCTAGCATCAGACTTTTCTTGAGCTCCACCTAGGGCCAAAGTTTAGGATCTGTACGCTCATTGAAAAATATCACACACACACACACACACACACACACACGGACGTATATATATATATAAATATGTATATATATATATATATATATAGTTATATATATATTTATATATATATATATATATATATAGTTATACATAGTTATATATAGTTATATATATATATATATATATATATATATATATATATGTATATATATATATATATATTGTTTAAGGGTTGCTTTATTTATGGTGATAATGCTAAATCAAATTTCATGTCTCAAAATAGCAGAAGTAGATGTATAGATATTTACAGTTTTGATGTTACTGATCAGTTTCATGCAAATGTGATCAACGGACAATACAATGGCGTACAATTGATCAGTAATAACAAAACTATCAATATATCTCACTGGCATTTCACCTTAAAACACAATTTTACGCACAGTCCTTGCCGTCAATGGAGTTGTGGAGAACTCTTCCAGGGAATCTTTGCTTGCCGTTATATATATATATATATATATATATATATATATATATATATATATATATATACAGTATACGGATAATTCATATCCTGCCGGACATGATCATATATATACTGCTTTTTATACCTGCATATATATATTTGTGTAACACTTTCCAATGTGTACAAAGGTATTACGCTCTGATCTTGGATAGTAGGCCAAGAACATGAGCCTATTCCGTGACTTAGATAATCGCAAATTTCCCACCTGTGCCAGTGGTCGGTTGATCAGTTTTCAGGTGGAACATCAGTCAAAATATCAAATGCTGATTTTCAAGGCGAGTAGGTCTTCTCTGCTTTAAAGTTTGGCAGAACAAACCCTAACTACTTTTTTTTTCCTCTCTAGTTCACCATGTACCAGATTCAACTAAGATTGTTGAATACCTATATTGGATGCTGGAAAAAGCAGCTTTCATACATCCCTATCATAGAAGTGGAACAGTCGCTCGCCTTTCTCCTTTGAGAATTGACAATTGTGAGTTTAACTGCATCAAAGCAGGGGAGACTTGCTCTGCATCGCCTCAACTCTGACCCTCAATATCACTCAGGATACACAGATAATAGCAAGATGAAATCAAGGCGCCTACTAAAGGACTCTGAGCAGGGAGACTAGAGGTTTTTGCCTTTTGCCAAGATTATTTACCCGATAGTACGTACACAAGAGTTGGTTGCCATTTTCTGCGGTGGTCGTATCCATTACGGCAAACAGTACAACCAGTTGGTTACATATATTCACCTATCAAATGATGGGTTTGAGAAATAAATACATATTCATGAATACATATGTTTATCATATACAGAAGCATGCACGTGCTTGTGAAAATCTATGCAGATACCTTCCTAATTATAGCCACATTTTCTGTACGCTAAGTCGTATAATACAGGGTGAGCGTGTAGTTATAATCACAATTTCGAAAGAAACGGATTTTCATGTAAGGACGAAGCAAATATGTTTTAATGTATATTGAATAATGCTCAATGATATTATATCATAAGCATGCAAGTACAGACGCACACACATATACGTATGTGTGTGTGGGTCTGTATTCGTGTGCACGTATGTTTATGTGTATGTTAGTGAATATAGACTCACCAGTATTTAATAGTATGTATCAAGAGTGCCACTCTCTAGTTCTCTGACCACACACGAATACACTCACACACACACACATATATATATATATATATATATATATATATATGTATATATATATATAATGTTGTTGTTACTTATCAGTTTCACTCAGCCATTGCGATCGACGGACATCGAGGGTGAAAGATCTGATACCTGATTGAATACATATATATACATATATTCGTATGTGCATGTGTATGTATGAATACATATATATATATATATATATATATATATATATATATATATATGTATGTTTTATGTATACATATACACACACATATGTGTGTGTGCATGTATGTATGTATATGTATATGTGCGTGTGTGTGTGTGTGTGTACATGTGTCTGAGTGCACGTGTGTGTGTGTGTACGTACATGAGTGCGTATGAGGAGAATGAGATAGAGGGTAAAACACACATTTGGTCTCTATAGCCATCACCTCTCTTGTACACTATCCTGTTGTGGGCCTGTGTATGTTTTACACCGGTGTGTAGTGCGTGCGTCTATGCGTGCGTGCGTGCGTGCGTACATATAACTCCGTATTTTTCACTGATTGTTTTCTTTTTTTTTTTTCATAGAAAGAATATATGAAATTGAGCAGGATTAAAAAAATAAATTTCAAAAACGGAAAACGAAAGTTCCTACTCACGTGTGGGTGAGAAAAAAGCCAGTATTTCTTATGGAGAAAGAGATTGAAAAAAAAGGGTGAGAGGGGTACAACTCCCCCCAACCAACCCCCACAAAAAAAAAACGAGAAAAGAATTGGGATAGGGTGAGAAAGGGGTAACGGAAAAGGGGAAAAAGATGAAGGTGTGCGAGGGGGAGGGAGGAAGAAGTTCGGATAAGGTAACACGATTGAATGGGTGCTAGGGACAGTAGAAGAGGGCAGAGAGATGAATTGGTCCGAGTAGGCTGGGTTTGTATCAGCTATATGAAAGTAAAAAGGAAAAAAAAAGGTGAGGCAAGTATCCTGTTAGGGCCCCTTTTCTATTCGCCATTCTCTAGTTTCTTCTTGAGTGTAAAATCTCAATAGCCTTTTCAATGTAGGACCCTCCACACATACACTCGCTTTTACTTGGTGCGTGTGTGTATATGTAGGTATGTTTCTATGTATATATGTATATATGTATGTATGAAAGAGATACTGTACATTTTATGTGTTTTTGTAAAATGTGTGTGAGAAGAGGACGGGGTGGTGAGAAATTAATGCGAAAAAGAAAAAAAAACGAGATACAAGGATAAATACGAATAGAAGGGTCTTCACACTGATACAAGTGTCCATATCATCTCTCACTCTCTCTCGTTCTCACGCACACACACATACTGCGTGTGTGCATATATTTGTAGTTAAGTATATATATATATATATATATATATATATATAGGTAAATAAACGTATGTACGTATATTATATAAATGCATACATATACAGAGAGAGAGAGTTAATGCATATATGTATACAGAGAGGGAAAGCACCCGTATATATATGTATATATACAAACACACACACATATATATATATATATATATATATATATATATATATTTATATATATATATATGTACGAACATATATATATATATGTATTACGTGTATTAATATCTATCTATCTATCTATCTATCTATCTATCTATCTATCTCTCTCTCTCTCTCTCTCTCTCTCTCTCTATATATATATATATATATATATATATATATGTGTGTGTGTGTAAGGTAATGTTATTGATACATAATACAACTGGTATCAATAACTAACCCCCCCCTTTTTGAGATTTTTTTGAAATGTTTATATACATATATACAAACATACATACATACATACATACATACATTCATACATACATACATACATACATTCATATATATATATAAATATATATATATATATGTATATATATATACACACACTCATTTATGCATATACATATACACTATTATTTATATACACCTACACACATACATATATGTTTATATACGTATATATATATTCTCTCTCTCTAAATACAAAGATTTGATTGAACTTCGTGTGTGTGTGTGTGTGTGTGTTTATATATATATATATATATATATATATATATATATATATATATATATATATATATATATGATATCATGATCTATAATATCATGATCTATAATACCAATTACTATAAAGATATACAAGAAAAATAGCTATATTCAAGAACTTGTTCTAATGTAAAGATAATGATATTATTATATGATAAGATCAACAATACTCCATATTACTGCAGATGTTCTTGTTATACCATTTCATTATAATCAATATAATTCAAACATATCACTATTATAATGATCTCAACTGTCGGTGTTATGGATTGTTTCTTTTGTATGAAAGTTGTAAGTAACAATTGCTAGATAGAAAAAAAATTTAAGAAATAAAAAATATTGATAATAATAATAATAATAATAATAATAATAATAATAATAATAATAATAATAATAATAATAATAATAATAATAATAATGATGATGATGATAATAATAATAATAATAATAATAATAATAATAATAATAATAATAATAATAGAAGTAGTTTCTAGTAGTAGTCCAACTATATAAAACGCAGTATTGTGTACAATTTTAAATGAATGCACAGATACTGCACTTTTATCCACGTGCAACACTTTGGTTTTTGGCTGTGCACACACTTACTTTGAACTTTGGTCGAAGTGCCGATTCATACGTAAATAACCCCATATTTTTTTTTACAGTCATAACTGTTAGTCATAGTAATATTCGGTGTTAATTTAATTACGAAAATGTTAATCATGTTGACGATGATGATGGTGTTATACTTTTCTTTTTTTTTTCCCCAATAAATTCAATGTTATGCATTTAGACAAGTTTGATCAGAATACACTTTATATACATGGTTTGTAATCATTCATATTTGTTTAGGCAATAAAAAAAAATCTCATGCACTAATTTACGTTTCGTACTGTGAGCGGGGGAGTAAATTTAGAATTAGATAAGTTCCTAAACGAATATTTTGGATGTTGAATCAACAAAAAATCCTGATGTTGTTCTTGCCCCGAGAAAGGGCATACTCTCCTTTAAAAATCAATATTGGCTCTTACAAAATAATCATAGAATAGGCGTTACACAATAAATAATCACGTTAATTATATTATTTCAATAAAGTCATTATGGTACGGTATAATATATTGTTATTTGATCTGATTAAACACAAATTCTTTCCCAACGGAAAAAGATAATGGTTATAGCCATAAATTGATATTATTTTGGTTTAATTGTTATATAATTAACTGAGTTAATACGTTGTAATAACATACTCGGAAATATATTCTGGGTTTTTGCTAATATGTTGGATGTTATTTCTAGCTATGATAGTAATATTAAAACTATGTTAAGTGTGAGGATTTGCACGTTTTTGTTGTGGGACTCTGTATTTAAGCAAATTGGACGTTCCGCTTTCAAACAATCATCCAGCACCACAAGATAATTGAAAAATCAAGATCCAATCCAGGATATACACAGGAACGTCGATTATTCCATTGAGGCGGGCGGGTGATATTTTGTTCGTATAACTGATTGTTCGGATAACTGATCAGATCATAAAAAAAAGAATTATTTCAATTGAGATCAAGCCGACCGATTGCTATCTTTCCACAGATATGAGGGACAGCAATAAACTCCATCACTGGTAACTGATACCTACTCAGGACCAAGTCATAAAATTGGATATTCACGGGACCCTGAAATATTCGGACAATCAAAATTTCGGATGAGCGGTGTTCGGATAACCGACGTCCGTCTGTATATTGTGAAATACCCCTCTGCCGCATGATAGTTCTCGAACATTAACTAACTGCCCATAGAAATGTCAGAGACAGAGGGGCGAGCGAGAGAAGGATAACTTTTTAAGGAATGATTTTAGCGCCATGGCTTATGTTGGGCACCTTTTTCAGACGATCTTTTAACTCAGCTTTTTAAATTCAATGAATCTATTTCTATATTATTTTGACAACACCCAACTTTTTGTTGTTGTTGTTGTTGTTGTTTGCTAGATATTTTTTTTTTTAATTTTTACATTTTTTTTTGTGCTGCTTAACGTCTTCCTGGCTATTATACTGTCCTGTTTCGTAGTCTACCATTTAATTGTTTAATGACTAATAGTAAGTAGAACGCACATTAAGTATGAAAGAGGAAAACACACACACACACACACATACCGGTATTTGATACAAATCTATCAGATTGTATGTATCAAATTTACCTGCATGGATAGGATTGTTTATACCTATGAGAATGTTTACGTTTCTGAGCATTTATGGGTAATTTTCATGTGTACATATATATATAAATATATATATATATATATATATATATCCGATGAAATATTGTATTTGATTAAAATTTGAACTCAACCGTGCGCCGTTTGTATTTCTGATTTTAACAATATTAACAAATACACGCAATTACACATACATACTAAAACGAAATCGATCGTGTTGTTTACGTGAAAGAATAATTTATGTGACTGTGATGAAAAAGAGAAGATATACCAATTATGACAATGATTGCAAATTCATTAATAGCATTGTGAGGTTCAGAATTGTACGTAAATATCAAATTAGTTCACTTACTCGAAAGATGTAAAATGCATACCTGTAATGCCTTTCCTGAGTTGAAAATCCTAGAATACACACCCATCAAGACGCGTTCATCTATCTATCTATCTATCTATCTATCTATCTATCTATATATATATATATATATATATATATATATATATATATATATATATATATATATATATATATATATATATATATATATATATATATATATATATATATATATATATAATTATTTATTATTTGTGTGTACGCTTTTTTTGTGTGAGTGGTGATCAAGAATGAATTTGTTTATGTTCTGTAGAGTGGCACATTCAAATGTATGATGAAACAATTGTTATAACATTAATCAAATCGAATAAGAAAAGTGTATATGTACATTAGAAGAACAAACCTCATATATATATATATATATATATATATATATATATATATATATATATATATATATATATATATATATATATATATATATATATATATATATATATATATGAGGTATACTATCATTATTATTATCATTACTTACCCCTACAACCGTTGCAGCCATAGTAGGTGTCGTATCTACAGCGGTCGGCACATCCTTGTCAATTTCAGACGCTGTCGTTAGAAAAGCTTTTATGGTTGCAATGGTAAGAGAATAATGACGATGAAGACAATAAAATAATTAGAAGAACTATGGTGATGCTGTTGTGAAACAGAAGAACAGGTATACACGTGTCGATTTTCTCTCCTCTCGAGTGGTATTTACGAGTATGCGTTTAGTTTTACTATGTGTATGCTTTATTTATTGATTCAAGAGTATGCGTTTTTTTTTTTCAACTCTATAGCATATGTGTTTATGTATGTATATGTGTATGTACTTTTTCTTTTTCTTTGACCGTGTACCAACGAATGTTGGTTGTATGTATGTATTATATTAATAACAATGTGTGTGCGAACATCACAGTGTATTGATGTATCAGCAAAAGTCAGTAGTCATGCAATTTTCCAATATGTCGATGATAACACACAAAGTATAAGATACTATACCAACAGAAATAGCCGTGCTATTTGACAGACGATAAAAAAAAGTGTGTGTGAACGTGGTTTTTAGCCTTTTGTAAGCAGCAGTAATTGTAACAGTTGTAGTATTAGTAGTCGGTGACTACACTGTCGTCACGATTCGTGCCAAGCTGTGCTGGGCTACTCGTTGTTTCTGATGTCGAAGACGAAGACCCAATGAGGAGAGAAAGGCCGACCGACTCTCCACAAACAAAAACCTTTGGCTGCCTCATTCTCACATAGACACTCTCTTCTTTCTTTCTATCTTTCTTTCCCCCACTTCTTTTTTTAGCCTGTCGAACATTTCGTAATTTTCCACGAAGACTTAGTATCACTGGGTTTTTTTTTTGTTTTGTTATATTCTTTCTGACATTAATTCCTTTCTTTTCTTTCCCTTTTCTTTCTTATTGTTTCGAAATCACTCGACTTTTCTTTCTCTTAATCAATCAAAGCATTTACATAAGTTTTATTTTCAATCATTTTCTCGCTTTAACCGTTTTTTTTTTCCTTACTTCATTTATTTCTGCAGCTTTCGTTACACTGTGCAGTACTTATCCTATTATGATTCTTTTCTTCGTTTTTCACTATGCTCATATATATACATACATACACACATTCACACAGCAAGTCAGCGCAATCGCAGTCGTCATGGAAGTAGATGAGAAAGACTTTTGTCCAGCAGTGGCATTATAATGGCCGCTGCTGCCGCTGATGATACAAACACACACACACACACACACACACACGCACACACACATTCAAGCGTACGCAAATGCGCGCGCGCACACACACACACATATATATGTATATATATATATATATATATATATATATATATATATATATAGAGGGAGAGAGAGATAGATAGATAGATAGATAGATAGATAGATAGATAGATAGATAGACGTATGATTATATCCTGGAATTACTTCTCTATCACTACCTCCATTTTCAATGCCACACCACTTTCCGACCAATACCCCGAACATTTGACTGACATTCATTCGAATGAATCATATTCACCTGCCCGTAGATTTACATACTTTTTCTCTCGATTCTACAGACTTTGAAGTTTTGCTACCCCCGACACCCCTTACACCCCTTAACACCACCCCTAACACCCCCAACAATTGGTTCTTTTGTTTGTTTTTTTTTCGTTTTTTTTTCAGAAGAAATATGTTTAATTGATCAATCACGGAATCTTCCCTTTGTTCTTCGTCTTCGAAGGCGTGGTTAGTTGGGGCAGTCACCCCCGGGCGCAGGTGTGAAGGTGCGCAAAACATCCTCTGGCCTATGATGCCTGTTAGTTGATAATTATGCCCTTCCCTTAGGATATAACGGAACTGCCAACCCTCACCATCACCAACAACCTCAGGCGCTGTCTTTGCTCCCGGGCGTTGAGAACCTTTGCTACACCACTGTTTTTTTTTTTATTCAAAGCCATTCATTTACTCTTCTTAATTGGAATTTCCAAGAAAAAAATTTCGTACCTATTCCCCTAGGCCCCAATGTGTGCAAGATGTGACACAAGGTCCGCGCATTGTGAGGTCTCGTATAAGAGAAGTTCAGAAAATTGCACCAGTCCCTTAAACTGTGTTATCATTTCCATTCTTTGTTTTATTAACTTATAATCGATTTATTTCCCCGTACAATTGTCTCTGTTCATATATATATATATATATATATATATATATATATATATGTGTGTGTGTGTGTGTGTGTGTGTGTGTGTGTGTGTGGTACAAATCAGGCTAGCAGTATAACATGATATAATGATATATCAATGAGGCCCGAAGAGGGCAGAAACATGAACTAGTTTGTGTAGCGAATCCACATTCTACTTTATATATATATATATATATATATATATATATATATATATATATATATATATAAATACTTTCATGGTAGTTTTTTCTTCTTTTCTCATTTAATTTTTTTCTTCGTCGGAGGATGGAGTTGACCTTGAATCTTTTAACCGTAATAACAACAACAAGAACAATCCTCATCTATATTAGATGGATGGTTTCTTTACCGTTTATCTGTCCCGTCATGTTAAACCAAACTGTTGCTTGCAGATATTAACATTTCTTGATCATGATTTGAAATTATGACTAAATGATCGGTAAGCGGCTCTCTTGCCGACTGAGCAAAACTTACAAGTCTTGTATAACTACGAAAACGTATGTTTCAAATTTGCAAAGGTTTATTTCATTTCTATAAATAGATATATTTTTTCAAAATTGTCATTTCTCTCACGTGACCTGAAATCGCCACCAAGTAATCGGTAGGTGATTCTTTTACCGACAGAGCCAAACCGACTCGTCGAGAATATCTGCGAAAATTCCATTAATGTTACAATACTTCACTCGATCATTATAATAGATTTAAAAAATGAAAATACTGTTGAAATAAATACATTTATACTAAAAAAATGTGAATTTTCAATTTTTCATTCATTTATAATGTTTACAAAACAAAGGTTGCAGTTATCACCCTCAATCGGATTAAAAGTAGGCATGGAGTCTGACCCTGAAGCAGCTAGGCTTATCTTAATCTCTTTTTCTTTAATTTCTCCACAGTTTCTACTTCTTCCATCTTTTTGAAATTTGCTCTCGTTGCTTTTTTTAATTTCTGCTTAAATCTCTTCTCTGATTTCTTAAATTCCTCCCTATTTCTTCAATTTCTCTTTCTTTGATTAGTTTTTCTTAATTTTTCTTTTCTTAATTTTGTTTCTTTAATTTTTTCGTCTTGATTTCTTTTCTTTTTTTCAGTTTCTTCTTTTTCTTCTTCTTCTTCTTTTTCTTAATTTCTTCTATTCCCCCTTTCAATTTCTTCTTCTCCTCCAATTTTTCTTTCTTTGATATCATATTCTGAACTTTTTTAATCCTAATTTCGTTTCTTTAACGTAGAACCTTGATTTCTTGTAATTTTTAAAAAAATCTTCTTCTTCTTCTTACATTTCTTCTTCTTCATTTCTTCTGTTCCCTCCTTCAAATTCTTCTTCTTCTCCAATTTCATCTTTCTTTGATATCTAATTTCGAATTTTTTTTTTATCCTAGATTCGTTTCTTTAACTTATAGTCTTGATTTCTTGTAATTTAAAAAAAAATTTCTAAGTTTCTTCTTCTTCTTCTTCTTCTTCTTCTTCTTCTTCTTCTTCTTCTTTATCGAATTCATCTCAATCACTTTTCTTCGCAATTTCTGATCTACCCAATTCTTTCTCGCTTTATTCTTTCCCCACTTCCTCTTTCTCCCTCTCTCATTCTTTTACTAACTCATCGTTTACCTTTTCTCTGCCCCCACTCTCTCTCTCTCTCTCTCTCTCTCTCTCTCTCACTGTCTTGTTTCCCTATTCTCCTCCTCTCTCTCTCCTTCTCTCCCAACCCACCCTCACCAATCAATTCGACGACGCAATAAAACACAAGTTAACATCCTCTTAATTTCAACTCGCTTCGACATGTCTCGAGTCCTTTTTTCTTTATTCTTTCCTGCCGAACGCCACCATTGATTCCCCCCCCCCGACATCATCGGACGTCACGCCTCTTGGCCCGGGCCCCGCCCTCTCACAGCACGACTGCCACGGACCCCAACCCACCATTTCACAGCCACGCAATATCAGTTCTGTTACACACCCGAACAGTCGTCATCTAGGGTGGAAAGACAAGATTATAACACATACACAAACACACACATATACACACGCTCTCGCAATCGCACATACACACAACCCTTTCAGTAGTAAAAAAAAAAGCCACTAAGTTCCCTCTTAAATTCAATATACTGCCTCTGACTTTTACCAACAGTATGAGTCAAACTAGCATTAACACACGCGCACCCCATGCATACACTAACACACACACATGCGCAGACACAAACACACATACGCATGCTACCAGCATGCACACATTTGCGAATGATGCATACATATGCACACGGACTTACATACATACAGACAGACAGACAGACTGACAAATATGTTTATCGGAGCTCATTACGCAAAACTGATACGCAGTCAGGATTGCTCGATATACATTTTTTGAATGAACATCAATACATGACTGGAACGTTCTAAACAATCTTAGAACAGATAATTCTCCCCTTCTGCAAACAGCTGTTGATGAAATATTTTTTCATGGGCCGATTTGTTACTTACTGTTCTCAACTTATCATCGAAAACGAATATTCTCGAATGACGGGCGGATTGAGGGTCATAGGGTGCAGCCTTAATCGGTATGCCGTGGTGCAGTTGAAATCTTCTTCATCTACACCCACACATATATTCTAGTATTCCAAAATTAACCCATTGAACGAATACATACAGGGCCGGGTAGAACTGGCAGTAGGCTCGAGTCAGATGGAAAAAGTAGACCCCATTTCATGCTAATATTCTAACCCCGCCCCCTCCATCGCATCCCCTCGTGATACACCTCTTCCTACTGTATACACAGGAGATGAACCAATGTTGGTCTTCCATTGTTCCTGAAATAGTTACCTTTATTTTCCTGTGGTGTGCGAGTCTAGGTAAAAATTGAGAATTTTGAATGCTGATTTTAAAAGCATGTCTTCCCCAGGTGGAAGATAGACGTAACTCAATACTATTCTTGTTTCGCTTCTTTTTTGGGGTGGGGGGCGTCTAAACTTTGTAAATTGTATATCCCTCTGACTGGTTGTGTGCACTTGTAATATACTTTGGCCAAACCATAAAAACCTCCATATATGTATATGTGTGTAGGTTTACAAGAACAAGTATATAGGCACTTGTGCATTTACACAAGCGCACACCAGCAATCCCTCATACATGCACACTCATTAATTCATATATAGATGCATATACAGTAGCTACTACTGAGATGGAAAAAAAACAAAAAAAAAGCAACGACACAACGGTACATTTCTATTAAACGACTATATGCGTCTCACTAGTTTTAAACAGATTAGCGATCTTGACTGATCTGATCCGAACTACGGTATCATAAAACCTGACGGTGCAAAAAGTTCTTGAAAAAAGATTTATTTTCGTAAGGCAATGTCACTAGAAAGCGTTAATCGTAGAAACCAATTGGTTATTTACAATGCGTGGCTTAGTTTTGGGAGAAGGCTACAAGGATGTATGGCACTTTGTGAGGAGGTCTAATCACTATTCAGTAATAAATGAGTAATATAAAAAAACAACAGCATAATTTGGAATTAATTTGGCGCCTACCGTAGTACGATGGTAGACCAATTTGTTAGTCTCGAGAGTTTGATTCTGAATGGATGCTCTGCTACTCCAACCTTGCGTCAAGCTAGGCTACTACAGGGCTTTGTGTTCGCGCTTGGGTAAAAGCCATGGTTTCAAATTCTGATTTTTAAGGCAGCCAGACAGGCCTTACCCTCTTAAAATCTTGGATGCCCCGCTACTCCAATCTTGCGTCAAGGTAGGCTACAATAGGGCTTTGTGTTCGTGCACGGGTAAAAGCCATGATTTCAAATTCTGATTTTTAAGGCAGCCAGACAGGCCTAACCCTCTTAGAAGGTTGGCGTATCACTTTGTTCCTACTGCCTTTTCCTCTCGATTAGGACCGGTGCCGGACTAAGTTGAGTTTATTGAAGCATTTTGAATCGGCAACATAGTGTGCAAATAGTTCAATAATCAGATATGTGTGTGTATAGCCAATAGATCCAAATTAATAAGTAATTTTCAAAAGTAACAGCATTAGATAAAAATTGCCAACGCACAAAATGAGATGAGTGGATTACAGCTTGGTATGCTCCATCCCCGATAATCAACAAAAAATAACAAGCAACATAAATCCCTTATTTCCCAACTGATACCCGAGACATTTTGCATATAAGTAAGCTTTGGTTGATTATGTCCGAAAGGCAAGAGAAAAATGTCGCCGATTAACGGTACACTTTCTACCTTGGTAAGTTGTTATTTCTGATGTTGATTCGATCGGAATAACGAATAGGATTGAATAATTATCAAAGATATATTTCATCAGTTGCTCTTTAGAGAAGAGAATTCTCAAAATTCTCTATTTTCCCACCTGACTATAGGATCGATGCTGGACATGGTTAAGCTTATTGAAACATTTTGGAATCGGCTGCAATGTTTACTGGTAATTCTTTCTTTCTTTCTATCTATCTATCTATCTATCTATCTATTGTTTCCTGTTACCAAGTAACTAAAACGATTTTTATTTCTCTTTAGTAGTACTCGTTAATGCCCGTGAAAAAAAGTTACAGATTTATTTAAATTCCTATCAAACAATTATCTTACAAAAGAAATAATTGCAAATTGTTTCAGATTAGTTTGGAACGGTGGACAAGAAGTCGTTTTTTCATTAAAATTATGAACCCCTGCGCTGTGGAAGAGTCCTGAGTTGAGACGAGCGAACCAAGAGAATCACACAGTTAATCATCAGAATATATATATATATATATATATATATATATATATATATATATATATATATATATATATATATACACGTATATATAAGAACCCATATTCTCTCATGAAACTTGGCACCGATTTGGATTGATATCTCTCCAACCACAGCGAAATAACCACATGTTAGTTCTCCTTCGGGGCTCAACTGATCAGAAGAACCATCACTCACCTTGTTTTGGGAAACCATTGTATTTGATTATTAAGGGATCAGCACTCTCCAACAACTAGTCATGGTGTCTATGTATATACGGTATTTTTTATTCCCATATATCTTTCGAAGGTGTTAGCTTTGACTAACAAAAGATGTTAAATTGAATAAAGGAATTCCATTTGTACCACCTTTGGCTTACGGAATAGTCTCTTCAACCTAATACATACACACACATATATATATACATATATAGATACACACATACAGATAGATATACACATACATACACACATAGATATATATATACATTGTACACATAGTACAAATTATATTTGCAATATAGTATGATATAATGTAATATAAAGCGACACCCCCAATACTTTCATCAAATTCGCCAAACAAGAATCTAAAAAAACACAAATAATCGTTAGCCTGAAGAGGCCCAAAGAAGGGCAGAAACATAAACTTGTTTGTTTTGCGAATCCACTTCCTATTACACACACACGCACACACGCACACACACACACACACACACACACACACACACACACACACACATATATATATATATATATATATATATGCATATTGTGTATAGAAGTCATTTGCATGATATTTGGATGGAAGAAACAAAAGTTGCATCCGAATGAAAACATATCAATTTCAATAGAAAACAGAAATTTCATGTGGGGAAAGATATTATGTTTATTTGGGGGTGGGGGGGTCTACGTTTTCCCCTTACTCTTGTGCTGTTTGATTGACGTATTTATTATGGAGCAAATTTCATACAACACCAGAATTTATAATGCAATGATCTAATCAAGTTGAATACTTTGAATCAAGAGAGTTTCATGATCAAATGCAAAAATTTACGTAAAATCATAAGCCTAGATTATGAGATAAAAATCGCCCTGAATATTATTTAAATATGCTGAGCAACTTCGCAAGAATTTGCTTGTATGGCATTCATTCTGATACACATCTAATAATGTTCAACATTCAATGATGTTTTCTTCAAGGTAAAAATGTCTTTTTTCTGGTTGATGTGTGTGTGTGTGTGTGTGTGTGTGTGTGTGTGTGTATAACGATATAGACCCCGAAAGGGCGAAAGGCGAATGAAAGGTGGGGGTTGATCGTTAAAGGCAAAAGATTTTTCTCATAAGAAAGGCGTTCTTTCGTTTCACGTCGGTAATGTCAAGAAATAAGGGGAAGCTATTTCCACTCGGTGAATTACAAAATATGTATTTTTTGACTATGTTAATTATTAGTTTCTGTTCCCGTTGTCGTGTTTATCCATTTCACAAGCACACTAGAAGATCCTACGGCTCTGATAATCCACTGTAATCAATTCAATCATGAAATTAATTTGGTTTAGCCAAGATCAGACATTACATGATAGAGAGCAATCCGAGTATTTGTTTGGCTAAATGCGTTGGATAACATAGAGTGGTCATTCTCAGTGGGGGCAATATAGACCCCAAGGGGGCAAAATTTGAACTTAGAGGGTTGATAGATAAAAGAGGAATGGAGGAAAACGGTTGAAAAATCTAAGCAAGTCATTAAAAAAAACCTGTCTTCTTTCCGTAACTCACGTCTGTTCAGGAAACGTCAATGATTATCAGCAAATATTTCAACTAAATCATTAGATACTAGCATAGACCCGTAAAAAAATGACGGAGTTATTTACATATTGAAAGGGACTAAGAGGCACAAAAAGACTTTGGTTGTACCCAGTCAGTCAGCTGTGTCTAACTTTTGATGCTAGTATAAACAAAATGGGAAAGTTATAAAAAAAAAAACTTACAGGTAGAACCCTGAAGACGTCAAGGCATCAGGATAGAAAACTCAAAGCAATATTCCTTGAATAAAGAAAATGCACAAGAAACAAATAAAAAACAAATGGGCAGAAACAGGAATCAATGTTTCTGACAGAATTGTAAGAAATCAACTGAATGAAATGGAATTCGAGTAGAGGAAAGCCGAAACGAAAGGTAGCATTAAAACCAAAGTAAAAAAACAAAACAAGACCAGGTTACAAAGCTACAATGGACTAAAGAGAAGCAATCTCGGAGTGCAGATGATTGGATGAAAGTGATATTCAGTGCTTAATCGTGAATCTACATTGGTCAATGCAACGATGCAGCAACTCTCGTCTAGTGTCATTCCCATGAAACATATGAAAAGGACTGCCTGGAGAAGACAAGTGAATTTACCCACTCATTCATATTATGGGGTTTCATGTCAGGTAATGGACCAGCGGAGATGGCAATCCTTACCTCGGAAGTAAATTCACTGGTGCACATTGAAATGTTGGACACCTTTCTCACTCCGTCGATAGAAAAAAAGGATTTTCGACGATGAAGTAATTTTTCAGGGGGATAATGCATCTTGCTACTGAGCAAAAAGTGTTGAGGCTTCTTTTTTTTCCAATGATACGGCCAGCAAACAGTCCGGATCTCAATCTTGGAAATTTATGGTGGAATTTGAAAAAAAAAATCCTCCATGACAAGGCTCCATCTTTCAAAGCTGATCTGTCAACCGCTGTTAGAGAAAGTTGGAGCTACTTGATGGAGAATATTCCTTTTCATCAGTGAAGTCCATTTCTCAAAGAATACAGGCATCGTGAAAGCCCGAGGAGAGGCAGCAAATTATTGATTGTGATTTTTTTTTCTGTTGATGCTCCATAATTTTTTCCTCAGCATTGAATGATTTCATATTTTTTCCTCTACTTGATCTGGAAGAACGTATGCCCATTATTTGAATATTTTAATCTATTTTGTTTGAGTTATATTTTATAAATCCAGAATGTTCAGCTATTTAACAAAAATGTTTTGCATCAGATCTGCGATTTGCTGCAAAAACAGCTGGTTGATTATCCTCCGAGTGTGCTGACCCCACAAGTTTTGCCATGGGTAGTAGATAGCCAGTCAGCCTGTCAGTCTCACTGGAGAAAATCGAAGTCAATGCTGACAGTTTTGGTGACAGTCTTGGTTTACGGTTTCTAAGTGCAAATAAAAGTAAGTGGTCTATATAACAGAATTTGTAAACAAAAACTGTCTAAATGACGGGAAGTAGTGTTTGTATACAATAGAAATAAACATAGAAATTGATATTGAAATAATAAATATATCTTGGCGTTAAGGTCTGAGATCCGGTAATAAGCTATTAATCTTGGAAAACGCTTGCAGAGAATTTAAGTTAAAAAATACTGTCTCTGTTGAATTCAACCTAACTCGGAAAGAGTAAGAGCCAATGAAAATGAAGTAGACACACAATTGAACTTGGGATTTTCTGGCAAGCCATGGAATTTAATATGGTTTAACAAAATTAACTGCGTACCCCGAGCGTCGCTCTGTTAGTTTACAAAATATATTGATATGGAGAAATTTCATTTGATGTTGAGATTTATTTATTTAGTAATACGATATATTTTCATCGCTCCATCAAGAAACAAACATTTTGACTTTATAGAATTTCACAACGTGGATATAGAATAGAAGAATGTGAAACGTTTTATTGCTTAATTATTCATTTTTTTAAAATCAAATAGCTTTTTTTCGGCTAAACTTGTGTAGTTTGGTTTCCCTTCAAAAGGTTTCCTTATTAAAAGTTACTTACATCCTCAACAAATGTATGCGCATAACGCAAAAGTCAATTATTCAAACCAACATTTCTTACTCAATTAATTGAGAACTTAATCTTAATTCAATTTTTACAAAAAGAGAATGCTGTTTTTTTTTTATTTGTCTTTTTTTTCGCAGCCCATGATGTTTGCATGGTTATGTTATATATGCCTGCAAAGTTTCGTCTAAATCGGTTCTGCAGTTTGTGCGTGCATAAAAGTGTAACAGACCCACTGAATGTTTGCTGTTGGACAAGTGCGAACAGATACATGTGGGTGGCTGATGGATGATGTGGCAACATTTGTATCAAAGTTTTACTTGGATAAATCTAATTCGGGTCATATAATGACAATATGCCAACTTGCAAAGATACCAGACTACATGCTAGAAGAGGGTATTTTCCTCAGACATATTTCAAACTAAAATCGAAAACTTTTTATTTTATCCACCGAAAAGTTACTTTTTTACATTGTGTAATAAATCTAAAACTTACAACATATGTATCTGCTTATAGATACACACCCACTACCACGCACACGTATGTGTGCAAGTGTTTGTACTCGTATTTATAATGATTCATGAACACCAAACTCACAATTATGCTCATATATGTTTGCATACAGATATGTATACATTTGTGTACACGTATACATAAGTTTACACACACATATATACACACATACACATATATACATAAAATACACACAAATGTGTGTGTATATATATATATATATATATATATATATATATATATATATATATATATATATATTGCGATGATTATATACTCACTTCTGTGTATTTGAACTCGAAGGCAATTTATCACAGGCATCTGCATTATTCTCCTCTATAATTCCACGCTCTCTATTCTGTGCAAGTAAGTACATTCGTCTACATGTAAAGTCTGCGAATTCCTGATGGTCTGGAAATCTACTTTTCATCAATTTCAAGTTTTTACAGTTTTAGCCAAATCATAGCATGGATAAAGAAGATGATCGAAAGATTTAAGGTTCTGCACAAACACCGGGTCAGATTTGCAAGCAGAATATCTGTAATTAATTTGGAACAAGTGGGATGACTCCCCAGGATGCGGAATGTGAGTTCGAATCTCGTCGGGGGCCTATTCGTTATTTTCCGATCGACGTTGTTTTCTTGATCGTCGTAGAATTTTAAGACGACCTGGGCGGTGTGATAAAATGCAACAGAAGAAGATGAAAGCAAAACCAGATAAAAAAAATTATAATAATGACAATGTTCGTTTAAGAGATTCGGATTACTTGTGACCATAACGTTTACCACTAATATATACGAGGCAACGAAATTGAAATGAAAGAAAAACTAGTCCAAAATGACTAATGACAATGATTCATCTAAGAAATTCGAACTTGAGATTATTACATCTACTCACTCATATGTGTATACGAGAAACAAAAATAAAACTAAAGAACAAGTCGCTATCACAATCAATAATTGAACAATCAGTATCAAAATTGGAAGTCAAGTGAAGGAAGATCTATTGAAGAATAAATATGGTCAGAATAAATTCTATCTATGACATCACCAGGGTTTTCCAGTAAAAAACATCTATAAGTTGTAAAAAGTAATTTAAAAAAATCAACATCTGGAAACATCTAGATTCTGAAGGATATAGATGCTACTCGTCAAAATAAGACCTCAAATAGGTCAAAAAGCTTCTT
>OY735206.1:53535983-53538483 GCA_963457665.1 Thysanoteuthis rhombus | reverse complement strand
CTATATTCCTACAAGTCTATTCTGTACACAACTATACTTTCTCACACAAAATACTGATTGGGTATTTCATGTCCTTTTAAAGTTGAATGATTATTTCAGAATATATTCAAAACGTGCGACTCGCATGTAGATTCGTATGATCATGAACGTCCACTAACATTCTTCCTGGGAGGGGCAAAATGGTATATTCCGTTGGAGGTGTGGATTTATCTTGGTATGTATGCATGTATGGTGGGGAGGTTGCACAAAGGACATCCGAATGTTGAATCAGGTAAGGGACTGAAGAATGCTACAGCTATGACTAGTTCCAAGCTGTCACTAGTGACCCATTGATACGTGGCTTCTATAGGGTTCAAACTTTCAAATCTACTGGCCTGTGGTGAGAAGGCATGAACTCGGATTGAAAAAAAATCTCCTTATTGCACCCCCTGTGGATGCCGATGCTTGCATATATATATATATATATATATATATATATATATATATATATATATATATATATATATATATATATTGCACCCTAAACTGAAAAAATAGTCGTTACGACCGGAGGCACAAATTTCAAGTATCACCTAGGGCGAATGACACCCTTGCTCCATATATATATATATATATATATGTGTGTGTGTGTGTGTGTGTGTGTATGTGTTGGTGTGGAAATAATTGACTGGAATGACATTAAATGTTTAAAAAAGAGTTGTTTTTTGATTTAGTATTTAAAGCTGTAAAAGCTTTTTCGGGTGCACACACATGCGCACTACGTGGTGCTTCTCACTCGAACCTGGAGATCCGTTAAGGACCGAGAAGCTAAAGGAGATCCATGAGTTTCCTCGGACCTTTACATCAATTAAATTTTTTGAGGGGTTTCGAAAAAACTTTGTACCATGATCTGATGAAATTTCTCTATGAGACTCCGCATTTCTAAAAAGAAACAAGTTGTATACTTGTCAGAACAAGCTTGAATTATTTTCAAGATCAGAATTTTTAAGGTGAAATTTTGACTATTTCTTTTTTTTTTGTATCTATAGTTGCTTTTCATCACAAGTCATTTCATTCTACGATAGTTGAGTAATCAGCGCGAATCCTAAATGCATGAATCTCAAGTTACATATACGTGCAGTGTTTATATTGAGGAAAACAAATCTTTCGCACGCACACATGAAAAAAATTCTCAACCTCCAGTCCAAGTCTGGGGTTTATTTTTTCTACAATTACAACGCTCATCAAATTTAGGAGAGTAAACCCTTTACTGTTTGCTTGTCCCGTTAAACCAAACTAATGTGTAAAGTTGATATTCACCTACTGTGATTTGAAATCACGACCAGCTCGTTAGTAAGCAGCTCTTGCCGACTGAACAAAATTGACAAGCGTTATCTATGTATGAAAATTTATTTACATTTATTCTTCAATGAATACATTCATAAAGTAACATTCACCTGCCGTAATTTGAAGTATCGAATAGGTGAGGGTTAGTCGATTCATGATGTCATATCAACGGAAATTTATCTTACTCATACGCAAGGGCTCATTTTGTTCTAATAAATACATTTATACGATATCTATATGTATGTATGTCTGTCTATCTATCTATCTATCTATCTATATATATATATATATATATATATATATATATATATATATATATATATATATATATATACTACATATGTATATATATATATATATATATATATATACTACATATGTATATATATATATATATATATATATATATATATATACATATACATTTATACTACACACACATATATATATACACACACACATTTATACTATATATATATATATATATACATAAACCGATAGCCATGAAATAACAATAATATACCAAACATTCACACACACACACACACACACACACACACACACACATATATATATATATATATATATATATATATATATATATATATATATATATATATATATATATATATATATTATTTATCATACAATAGAAAAGTTGCGCTAATCATCTTCAGTAGGAGTAGAAGTAGGTGTAGATTTATTACCCTGTAGCAGCCAGATTTGTCTATAAGTATAATAAGTATGAAAATAGGTGCATTTATCACACACTCATTTTTAGAGTGCATTTCAAACGAAGGAAAATATCAAATACCATTTTTCGAATACTATGTATGGCTTCATTGATGCTTTTATTTTAAAAAGAAGTTTTTTAAATTCATAACGCCTTATCTTTAATATTGCACGATTTTCCCAAGCACACACATTCAAAAATGTATCAATTACGATCACTTTCCATCTCTCATACATGCACACGAGTGTGTGTGTGTGTGTGTGTGTGTGTGTGTGTGTGTGTGTGTGAATGAATGGCTTTGCTTCGCAAACGAAGATTTTAGTCGTATTTTCCACTGATATAGGACCTTAGACGACGGGGTCTGTCGTGGTATAAACCCCCGGCCTGAGCGATGTGGTATTAAGGTTAAGTGAGTTGTAATATATTTATATATATATATAT
>OY735206.1:53493483-53530983 GCA_963457665.1 Thysanoteuthis rhombus | reverse complement strand
ATTACAATTGGAATGGTAGTGACTCTTTTCAAAATCATAGTACTGTACTGGTGCTGTACAATATCTTTTTAGTAATTCTATACGCGTTTACATTTCTGCAGTGAAACTCATGAATATGCTCACTGGAAAGGTTTATTACGACTTTAAGTGATATTTCAGTTTATTTATATAGTATTAAAGAAGTAAATGAATTTGCTGAAACAAACAATAGAATTTCTTGGGTCCTTTTTATTACTAAATAAAACATTGTTGTCGTGAAAACATCGTCAGCGTAAATCACAAGACAAAAAATATAAGCGAGTAACAAACGTACGTCTGACAGGTGAGAGCGTTGAGACACAACTGACTGAACTTGGGTTAAGTGTGTGTTGTGTCTGGTCAGGTTTGGGAGCCAAATGCAAAATTAAGTGTTCAGTGATTTTCCGTTTCTAGAATTTCGGATAAGAATCTGCGTACCCGAATAATGTATATGGAGTGATGTTGAATTTGTTCACTTACATGGTACCACGTATAGAGTATTGGTGATCTGAGCCATTGCAAAAAAGTTTGAATCTCACTGGGCGATCTACTATTGTAGCTTTATGTCAGGATATGTTGATCTCAGAAAAGTTTCACTTGGGAAATGTGTGATTAAGCATTAAACAATCATTAATGTAATGTCATAAAAACCCAGGTTTATCACATTTGGCTTTGAAATGGAAAGCAGTGAAATAAGCATCGCTCCAAGTCAGAAGTGTATCACACAAAAGCTTTGATAAAAAATGTAGTTTACATATCTTCGAATTTATGGAGACAATTGTAGTCGCTTCTTCTTATCTTAGATGGAACCCAAGTTTCGTGGTATCGATCTTCCTTACGATGGAAGATTAACTGAAAAGGAGAACTTTACCCGATACAATTTTTCAGTTTTGACAATTTACTCGTTGCGACTATTTCCTGGTTTGTAATCATGTTGGTGCTACCTTATTCTGTGTATTCTGTAGGCCCCTGTATATCTACTGGGTTTTTCTATGGCCCACCGCCGTCTTGGACGGTACCCCATATATCTCTGAGGTCTTACCCTATCCGCCACCTTGAAATGTACTGGGTAGCACAGAGACCACCCCCGATCATAAAACTATGAGCCTTTGATTGATTGTGCAACCTTATTCGATGAATCCCTAAATATATTTATTGGTGATCTTCATAGTCAACACCGTCTTTAGACAGTACCCTTTCTATTCATTCTCGTATACAAAACAAGGACATTCTGAGTCGCAAAGATATCTTGCCCCATTGACCCTTAATTAGGAGTAGCTGACATGAAATCAACAACATTCTTAAAAGTGATAAGCTGCAGGTTTTAACTTTGTATAAGCCCATTAATAGGATGAAACTAACAAAAACAAACTATGTACATACATTACATTTTCTATTTTGTTTGCTAGCAACAATAATTTAAAATTCATTTTTTTGCTTCTTTCCATTCGTTTTCATTTCGTGTTGTTTACGATGCTTGCTAATTCATAATAGTTCTTCACCGGGTAATGACTGGGCTTGCATTGTCTTAATTTCAGTAATCAGACGAGAACCAAAACTTCCAATTGGATTTTTCCCGTAAAATAACAGACATTTTCAACCCGAGAAAGAATTTGGAAACAGTGTGCTCTTGTCTCAGAAATTCGTTTTCCGAAAACTTAGAATGAAAAATGCCAAAATCAATCTACGAAACTTGAGTTCATTCCGTTGTAATCAATCACATAGAATTCTGCTGACACATCTGACCCTACGGTCAAATAGAAGCAATGATTAAAATAATGTGTCTGTTTAGTCACTCAATAGAAATCGTCACATCATCACCATCTATTGGCAGAATGCTGCGTTGGGAATGATCAATTAAAACACTGGGAAAGGGGGTGATCAACGAACAAATTACTTCTCTCGCCTTTTGTTGAGTAGTGATGGCTAAAAAAGTCTGATTTTTTTTTTCTCAAAAAACTTTTTTAAAAATACAAAAACAAGCAAAAAAAAAAAAACTAGAATGCTGCCGGACATAAATTAAGGGATTAATTTAAAATGAACCGACCAACTAAAAAAACCCTTTTTGCGGGGAGGTTAAAAAAGTGTTTTTTTTTTCTAGACATAATAATGAATGTCGAAATTTTCAGCCCTTTAGCTCGATTGTTGCAGCCTATACGCATGATAATACAATCATACAAGCATATCCAGCCAGCCAGATCAAGCTAAAACCTGAAAAAAAGAAAACCCATGTCGATAGTTTTTGTGACAGTCTTGGTTGACGATTTCTAATTATGCCAAGCCACTAAATGGATATTTCTATGTGTAAAATTTGTAAACAAATTATCGATCAATTTTCCCGAAAGTCCCGTTATTCACTTCTGACACTAATGACAGCAGCCAAGATACCCTCAATTTGAAAACTATAACCTGAACAACCACGATTTCCGCTCAATGCACATTAGTGCTTTTTAAAAATTGAGAACGTAATTTTAGATTAAGGTTTACAGAGTGTGTGTCATTTGCCACCATCAGCAAAACTGGGCGGACTTTTTGTTTGTGAATTGGTTGACAAAATAGCGTAGCATTCAATTAAACAATTATTTTTTTTTTTAGCTCACCTCAGTCAATTGGTTTGCCATTTTCAAATTGCCTTATTTATATATATTCGTATTCCTATTACATACAGAATCATATAAACACATTTTTTTCAGTCTAACACCCGTACACATATGTGTATGCGTGTGTTCGTATGTGTATCTGTATGATTGTGCAATGCAACAAATCCTTTTCCAATCCTATTTCGCCTAATTGGAAGTCAATAAATCGATTAAACATCTACGATGTAGACTTCTTTAATCCGAATCACAAATACTGCCTAACCTTCGATTGCCGGCGGGCGTTCGTAATATAATTTGACGTCAGGTCATCGTCCTTACCTTAGAACTCACGCAACTTATAGGGCCAAGAATGCATAAAGTCGATACGGTTACACGCTCAAACGGATCTTGCATATAACCACGGTAAAAACGCGTATGTAACTACTCGCACATGCGCACACAATTACGGGCGCACTTGCATACCAGTACCTACTTGAGTTAACTAACTCATAGCTCACTGGCATAAAGTTTGTTTTTTTGTTTTTTGTTGTTGTTGTTGTTTTGTTGGTGTTTTTTGTTGTTGTTTTTGTTGTTTTTTGTCTTTTGTTTGTTTTTTTTCATCACGCTTTTGTTTTTACGAGAAGGGCGAAAAACGAAAATAGTGTTTGGCGTGTTTTGTAGACATCCATTATAGAGGCACCGTGCACCTACTTCCTCGCTCTTTGTTTCCCACACCCCAGTCTCCGGTACCTCCGACAACTCCAACCTCCGACGACTTAGCCTCACATACCAAGATCATTATTTTTAGTCAGGGGATGCTCAAACTTTTCCCATGTAAATTGATGATAATTGCTTCTTCGCTTTTAGCTATTTCGGCCTTTGAACTATTGTAACGCTCCTTTTTTTTCTGATAGCGGTTAACATGTTCCTACAATGAATTAGGATTCATAAACACAGACGTGTACACATCAAATGAAGATGCGTAAACAATCAACGCTAACTTACACACACCTGTAAGAGACGCAAATAATCACGTAAGTCAAATCATATTTTATCACATAATGAACGCAGAATCACTTTACTAAAGCAATCTTGATAAATAAGCTCGTATGTTAAATGAATACATATGATTAGATTTACTCATGCATATTCATTAGACACCTCGATGCACTTATAAACGTTAATAAGTGCATTCAAACTAAGCCCAGTTCGAACGTATTGATAAGATTTGAATTTGTTATGCTGTTCGGGGTACAAGTATACTGCCATTTTCTTGGGCAATAAAGATTTTATCTGTTTGCAGCGTAAATTTTTTTTCTTATTTTCCGTCAAATTCTTCGTAGATAATTTATATCGCTTCGTTCAACTCGGGAATCAATTTGCGATGTTCAACAATAATTTAGGGGTTTCTTCCTCCTGCTTCACAAACACTTTATTATTTTTTCTCGACAAATTACTCGGGCAAATTGGTTCTCTTGTCTCCATTAGATTGGTTAGTGGGTTGCTATACCCCCCCCCAACTAAAGAGACGTATCGAATTTATTACAAATGCTTTTTTTTTTCTTGGCAAGTTATTGGCATGTGTAAAGATGCAGGTTTTCCTCGATATTTTTTTTTCTTTAGCATGACCAGACCGCCAAATGATGATGATGATGATGATGATATTTTAGGCTGAGTCGTTGGAGGTTGAAGAAGAAGAAGTTGCACACTGCCCCTATTGGCAGCTAGCTGCAAAACAAAACCTGAATACTATTTTCGCTTTCTGGTTGGTTTTTTTTTGTTGTTTTGTTTTGTTTTGTTTTGTTTTTTTTTCGTATAAGCGAAAAAACAGCATAACACGAACAAGATTTAAAAAAACAAAAAAAAAACGGAGGATACCTGCCTTCATATTTTATGATTGAGTTCAATTAGCGTGTTTACAGAAATATAAGTTTTACAAGGTCGTTAGGGTGGTTGCTCGCCTCAGTTTCGGTGGGCCGTGGTTCAACCCAGGACCAGGACTGAGGCACTCCTCCCCGATGCTGAAGAGTTACGGCAAAGTCACATTGGAAGCACCGGTTATCGTAAAATAACCACAGTTGGGCAGCATCGAGCCTGATCAGTACCTAGATGGGTGACCATTAGGGGATCTTATCCCAGACCTGACAAGCCGGAAGTGGGTCTTACTATCAATTGCCCGTGTGTACCTAACCCTGCGACACCCTCGATAAGGGAATAAGCGGAGAACGATGATGCATACATACATTGGTGGGGTTGACATCTATCCACCGCAACCCATTCTGAAACCCTAGCCTGACGGCTCAAGCATCTGATGACCAGCCTCCAATCAATTATGGTAGTGTATATGACGAAGAGCAATATTTTGGTATCTTTTCTAAAAAGGTGTCTTATAGGCTGGTAATTACAAATGAATAGAATTGAACAATATCAATGACAGTATTCCAATTAAATTATTGATAATGTTTTACTCTGATAGGCATTCAAATTCAAGAATGATCTGGTTTTGGATTTCATTGAATTAATGATTGGCATTTCCCTTCTAATCAGCCCAAACACTCATGTCCTTGTAAAATCTACAGAATCAATGGGTATGTCAAGTGAATATATTGATGAATATATAATGGCTCCTTTGAAATCATATTAGTTATTTTACTCTTGCTCATTAGCAATCTGAAGATATCAAAGTTTTCTGTTATAGGAACAGACTACCATTGCAAAATATTGTTTTTGGCACCTCACTTAGAGCGATGGTTAATGTCATAGTATGGCAGACCATTAGCAAGTGTAGAGAGTGCGATACTATAGGACAGTGACGTGCACAGACTTTCAGATGAGGAGGGTTTCAGAAGGGCAGACGTTGTTGAAAAAAGGACTGGGACTCTGTTGAAAAAAATGAAAATTGCAATGCCATATAGGCATAGGTATATGTACATCCACGAAGAGAAATGTTGAAATTGCATGTGCAAATATTCTTAAATTCCGATAAATTCAATGCATTATTTTGTCTTGTCTTCGATTAGAATATATTTTTGATTTTTGAATTAGAGGGCACTTTTGATTAGAAGAAACAGGGCAGGGGTGCTCGAAATCTGTGGCCCTGTTCCAGACTAAGTTAAGCACAGTAAATACATAAGGAAACTGTGGAATAATGATTAGCGAGCTAGTTTTGAAGATCACTACTTCTGTGCTGAGTCGTGAGTTTGAACCTCAGTGGGTTCCCCAAACTAGTGACCTTGTACCAGACAAAGCCAGCAAAAAATTATGAGCGTCTCACTGTGGAATAATGGTTATCAACTTAGTCTTGTAGACGATTCTTTCTATGCTATATAGTAAATCATCGTAGGGTACTCATAACATGTGACCTTGTACCAGACTGAACTAATCTTATTAAATACTTATGATGTTTTATATTGCTGTTCAAGATATTAATGATATATATCACGGATTAGCATTAGAAAAGCAGCTGGTTGCTGCTTGCAAGCACAAACAACGTTTCTAAGCAAAAACTGAGAAAATCTAAATTGACTCAAAACTTGGACTGTGCCAGTTCTAAATTCAGATAATTCTGGAGAGCTGAAGTCAAGGGTTCAAAATCGAGAGAAACTTCTTTTATTCAGTCTTATGGGTCAAAATCGAGTGTGAGCTTCTTATTTCACACTCAGTGACGGAAATCGAGGGATGATTTTTGTTTCTCTTGCAGAGGTCAATATTTTTTACTTCTAGGAGTCAAAATAGGTGTAGGGGAACCTCTTTTTCTCTTTTAAGGGTCAAATCTAGGGGGAGGAGTGATTTAATTTTTTATAGGTCAAAATCGAAGGGGGGGTTTCTTTTCTCTTCCAGAGGTCAGATCTATTTCTAGATGTCCAAAGCAAGCAGGAACTTTTTTTTTACATCTATTTTTTTTCAGATGTCTGAAACAATGAGAAACAGGGTTGCTATATTTATAGTTTTTGCCACGCCGGATAATCTTGCTAGTATTAGATAAATAAATTCATAAATGTATCAGACTTGGCAGTTTAGCTCAGCTGGTGAGAGAGCCACCTGAAAATCACTTTGCCGCAATTCCTTATCACGGTAGAGAAATGTTAATTTTATACATCGGGTTGCTTTTGCGTGACAGGATAGACAAACAGCAAAGAGTTCACTCCCCTTAATTTTGTGGGGATTGTCCTTGTAATGATGGGAACTTGTACTGAAGTTTGACAAAAACAGGTGCTGGTGGAGTGTTTGCAGTTCAATGGTTAGAAAGTAAAACTACTTTGAGTTTCTGAATCACAAAGAAGTAAAAAAAAAAAAAAAAAAAAGAAAAAAAATTATTTCAAATATGGCAGTATCTCTTTCCAGTCATCCTTATTCTTGTAAAATCTGCATACTCAGCCGATACTGGAATTGTGATGTTGGCGAGTATTCGAGTGGTTTAAGATTCTACCCCAGATAGCAAACCAAAAGTCTTATCTGACATTCATCGAGGAAAAAGAAAAGCCCCTGATTGTGGTCAGTCTTCCCTTGTTAAATGAGAGTACCTATTTAATATAAATGGTTACCGGGAGGTATATCTAATCCGTAGATTGTGAATAAAAGAAAAACAATTCGACTTTTCTTTTCATTTTTTCCAAACAAAAAACAGGAAATTGTGCACATTTCGTACAAATTACAGCAGCCCAAAAATTGCATCTTGCAAGGTAGAAATTTCAGTGTTATAGATCAAATCTCGTCAAAGTAGACAATAAATTTACACACTTATATTAGAATTAATTACAAGTTACAAAACTGCAATTACTCACTCTGAAAGTTTCCATCAGCGTGGGCAGAAGCAAGGAGTAGACTCCTAGAAACAATGATTTGTTAGAAGAACCGACAATTAAACAGAGTGGCGTGTCATTAAGGAAAGCTTTTAATCAACTTAAAACGGCTCAAGTGAATCCTGACATTCGACTGACACCTTTTTAACATTGTGCAACAAGTTTTCATATTTTGATGTCGGTTGGCGTCAACCGTCCGCTCCAGCTATGTAATTTATACAAAGCGCGAAAATAAGACGGCAAAAGGGGAGCGGGGATAAAAGGGGGAGGTAGTCACCGGAGGAGAATGACAGTGAACCCTAACACGTGGACAGAGGATAGCCTCTCCAGTTTACCAACATTAGCGTGTTTTTCTCTATATCTCCCCCCCCCCCCCCGGACAAAAAAAAAATTAAAAAAAGCAAAAAGCCACGATATCTTCATTTTTTTTCTCTCAAAAAACGGGAGGATGGTCTTTTTCATTATTCACCCACCAAAAGCTAATGTACTCAGTTCTGAAGTACAGGAGTCCGAAAAAAATTCAGGAAGGTGTGTTTTCTTTTTCTCAGCTAAAAAATCTCCCAAAATTTTAGATCTTTTTCGTTAGTCCCTACCACTTCAATATTTCAATGACAGGCGTCCCAATATTTGAATAGCGAAGTAATTTTAAGTGCTTTATGAAGGTATACAATGTATCTTTAAATTTCTAAACGTTATTTTTTGTTCAGTCTTTAGAATTAGTTTTTTCGGCTTTCAAAATCACGGACTTCTTTGGAAATAATAGTCTAAACCAATTTAGAGTGAAATATCTAAAACCTACAACCGTTTTTGAGGTGGGCGAGAGGTAGGACGCAATTTTCAAGGGTAAACGTCATGACAAAAGGCTAAGCAAATTTCTGTTTTATATATATATATATATATATATATATATATATATATATATATATATATATATATATATATATATATATATATATATATATTACTCAAGTATGCACGTATTTAAATACTGTTAAAAGTTGAGAACTACACATCACAGGAAAAACAAAAATAAGCCCTGTCCCAGGTCAGCAGGACTCAAATTACTTACAGTGAACATTTCTAGGTCGAATTTTGTAAAAAAGAAATCGTCGTTCTTACGGAACCTGCGTTCGAGCTCACAAATAATAGTCAGCCAAGAAATATATTTTTCTTTGCTTTTTTTTTCATCGAAGATTTACTCAAAACCCATTAGAGTTAGATGCATGAAATAAAACTATATTATATTTTGAACCAGCATCATCCGCTGAAGGTTTTTTTAATCGTCTATTTGAACCTACACACATGGGGGTTTAATGTTTTTTTACATTTTTTTCGGGTACTGATTTGTTGGCTTCAAAGTATTGTGGACCATCCTTTTTATCACATGGAAAACTCATGTGAATTTTTAATCAAGTAACTAAGACTATGACCAGTCACTTCCAGGCAAGAAACCCACCTGTCGTGTTGTATTCAATACCAGAAATATCTTGCCTTCCATTCAAAAGGATTGAATGCCTGCCACTAGTTTATGAATTCACATGCCGGTGCGATTCCAGGTGATCAAAACATCGAACTGTTCCATCCTAAATTCGCGAAAAATTAACAGTAAAAAGTAAACAGTCACTCTCCACAAGCAAACCTAAAATTAACTCATATTAGATAGCCTGGAGTGTGCAAAGGCATGTAAAGCGGTCTAATTCAAAGTTGTCAGCATTGCAAGATCTTACTTACACCTGGGGTATTTCGAGTTAATTTACATCAAAACTAAAAAAAAAAAAAAAAAAAAATTGGTACTGTGCATTAAAAAACGTTTTCTTTTTACGCTAAAACGTGTCTCCAACGTGTTTGCCGTTTTGAACGATATTTTTCGAATCTGTTTAAATTATTTCCGCCCGGCATATTTAAACTATTTCTGACGGGTCATCCTCTGATGAGTTTCAGTTGGAAGAGGCTTTTTAAAAAAACACGTTTGAAACTTTTTTCCTTCTCTTGTATGTTTTAGTTAGCATTCACTAATTACTTTAATTTAATTAATTTAAATTTTTGTACCACTAAAAGACTTCTCAAACTTTTTAGTGAAGGCGAGAGAAGTAACTTATTAATTGATTATCCTTTTTCTAATTTTTTAAAGTGATCACCCTAACACATCATGCTGCCAAAAGACATTGTTCACATAACGGTTTTTTATCACGTGACTAACCAGACCTGTATTGCATTTTGTTTGTTTTGTGAGGTTTTCGAACTGAAGTCATGATATCACGGGATAAAAATTTGATTATTGTTTTATTAAAAATACTAAAAAGAATAATTGAATTTCTGAAGCAAAACATTGTTCACAACTATAATCCTAATTTCATTCGTTGGGTTTCTACGATTGTGGCAACCGGTTGGTTGATAGGATATTCTCCCCTACTTATACCGACACCACTGAACTATCAGTGTTGTTTTAATTAGTTGCATTAGTTGGATAAAAATTGAGGTCAGTCAATTTACCAGGAAAGTCAAAGAGACTTTCCATTTGGACTCATGGCAGACAATGGAGACGTGACTAATCATGAGAGACATCTGGAAGACAAGTATATGTTCTAAGGCATCCATAAAAGAAGACAAAAACCAAGACCTGCGAAAGGGAAGAAAAATACAACCACGAGATTTCAGGATAAATGTAAGTGACTGTAGCGACTGATTCAAACAATATAGTTGTTGATGATGGTGATGGTGATGATGATGCAAATAATGAGATGTCTGGTAACATGGATCCTACCCACACATCAGGCGGCCGCTATTATATTAGAGCTCTCATAAGGTCTCCTTAGCCATTCTAACCCAAGCGCTGAAAATGACTGGTGGCCGAAGCTAGTACATATTACTCCCCCCCGCCCAATACTAAAACAAAGAATAATCAAATATCTAGCTCACTGGTAAGAGCGATGCAACGCTAAAGCAGCTACCTGTCGGTCGCTGGTTTGATTCTTGCAGCAGCCTATTTTCTTTAATTGTTTATTCTGTTTACGCTGCCAAGGCCAAAGTTCACATTCACCGTGTATTAATGGGAGGTAATTTCAAATAGAGATTCTAAGTAATATAACGCATTCATAATTATCTTTCTCTGTATATAAGTGTGTATGGAAAGACATGAACGAGTTCTGTCGTGATTGTTCAGGTGACTTGAGTTTGACCATACAGATGAATAGTCTGGACACGAAGAAGAAATTGTCCTTGAAGAGAAAAAGGCGTAAATTACTTAAGGATTTTGATATTCAAATGAACATTCAAAACTAGGTGCTTAGATTTACTTGTCATTAAAACAAAGTCTCTTGGACCATTCGAGGATGGAAGAATTGGAGAAGTATTAAGACCCTGGTAAGGCACTGGAAAAAAAAATAACATAGAAGTAAGCGCAGAGATCATAATCATAGTTTAAGCACGAATAAATAGTAGTCAAGAGAATAAAATAAGTGAAATACTATAATTTTGCGATCTGGGTAGACCATTCCATTCAAGCGAGGAGACTTGATTTAGTTGCAGGGAACAAGGGAGATGGAATACAAGTACGGTTAGTCTCTCAATAGAAACCGCCACGTGGCCAACCTCTTTTGGCAACATGCTGTGTTGGGATGATCAGTTGAAAATTGGGATAAATGGTGATTTAGGAATTTGTTACTTTACAAAAAATGTGTGAACACAGACCAACACAAACCAAGGACAAATTCAGCATTAGGGTTACATTTCAAAATGAATCCGTATAAAAAAAAAAACAAAAAAACCTATTTTGAGGTGGGGGTGAAAAAAAACTAGACAAAAAGTTACTTCTCTCACCTTTTGGTGGGCAATGATCAGTGAAAAAAAAAATAACAATTCTGAAATTTCAAAACACGAGCATGAATGCCACCGGACACTAAGGGGGTCAGTTTATCATAAACTTACATTACAAATTGAATCCCTTCTAAAAATCTATTGGGATTGGGAGAGTAAAAACAAAACTTTTTTTCTAGACATAATGAGTAGAAGCTTAAATTTTCAGCCCTATATTTCAATTGTTGCAGCCTGTGTACGTTCATATACATACATCAATATACATACATCTACACACATAGCTAGCCAGACTGTCTTGAAAACTGAAAGCAATTCTAGGTTGACAGTTTTGGTTGACGGTTTCTAATAATTGATTGAATATATACATGGCACGGAGAGAGAGAGAGAGAGGGGGAGAGGGAGAGGGAGGGTGAGAAAATCTGAGATTGTTTTTCCTGATAACATTGAATTTACTGAATCAGAAAATATGCGTCCCTATCTGCTTCGACGTATATGTACATTTGCGATCAGGTATTCACAGGGTCTATGACCCCATTCACCGGGTTCGTAGCGCTCGCGACCCGGTACATAGGGTTCAGCGCTCCTCTAACCCTGTTCACAATGTACACAGAATCACTGAACCCGTCGCACTGTTATTGTATAGGATATCGCACTCGTTATATCTTCACGTGCTAGTAATATTTCATGTTCACCAGGCGTGGAAACTCCTGACATGAATTGCCGACACAAAATACACCCGTACGCGCACACAGAAACGCACACACGCCCCTCACACGAATGGATTGATAGATAGATAGATAGATAGATAGAAAGATAGATAGATAGATGAACTGAGAGGCATACAACAATAACATACATATAATACAAGTAAGTAAAATTTGATTTACGAACAATAGTCTCATATAGTTTCGCTGATCATGCTCTCAGAGATACTTTCAGTTTTCTGGTACACAAGGTTTAGCATAATACACATTCGCTCATAAAAAATACGACGCACAGATTCAAAGATTATTTTTCAATATTTATATTTAATAGCCCAAAATACCCGCCCATCGGTTGGAATTCCCCAACAATATGGGACCTACGACCGTAAAACATTGAATCATTACTAAGCTCGCGGTTAATTCCCCGAAAGCGGTTGAAATATGTGAGTAAATTTAGATAAAAATCGTCTTTTATTTTTTCTTAAGTTTCATTTTATTGGAGATAAATTAGAAAGGAAGACGAAAGTAAAAAATCGTAGTTATGAATGTAGCTTTTAATACTTTGAAAGAGTATCAATCAAGGTTCGGTTTAAGTTTGTGTCAGTGAATTCCTTAATGACAGGCATCCTAATGTTTGGAATGCAAATAAGTAATTCTATGTGCTATGAAGGTAGATAGTATTCAAAATTAATACAATGAATTTTGGTCCAAAATGGTTTGAGTTTACATCACAGTTTTTACAAAAACAACTTCTTTTTATTCACGATCTCTCCATATCAAAGCCACGTATGCTATTTGGTATGTTTAATTGTATTGGTCGGATGATTGTCCTGTCCAGTTCCTGTTATAACCTAAAACATATAATGGATTGATCCATGTGAAATAGAATGAGATTGCTAATAAAACAATTGAAGGGTTGTAAATATATGTACGTGTTTGTATGCGTATATGACACACTTATAGATATCTACACAAATTAACATTTTTATATTAATAAATTGATATTAATTTCAGCTATTACAAGCACATATATAGGTGTATTTTCTTCTATACTATGCACATACATGTATTTTATTTTATAAGCTGATTGAGGCGGGTTATTTCATTTTTGCATTGTATGCAAATTATATGATCGTTCCTTATTAAGTCCTTCATTTATTTGTTGTACATAAAATCAATCCAGAAGAATTGAGCTTATGAATCAATGTTTACTAACATAGATATAATATGGAGGAATTTTATTGTAAAAATATGTATTAAAAACGTATTAGATATACACCGGTATTGTTATACACACGTATATATACAAAGATGTATCTGCATGTACCTTTATTTGTGGTGATTGTATTTCAACTTAAGCCTCAGGATCTGCGGTATCATTTTTAATTCGTAATATCCATGTCGTTAATGTGACTTCATAGCAAATATAAAAAGTACATCGGATTGCAGTGAGCAGATTCGTTTCTTTTTCGATAATTTGAAGTCAAGTTCCAAGGTCAATTTCCATAAAGCTTACATCGCCACACTCTCCAGATCATTTCTCAACAGGTAATATATTCGTTCAGTTTTCAAGTAAATATCAGAAGACAATATTTTTTATTATTTTATTGACATAAACATTATTGAGCATAATTACGATTGAGTTCTACTATCCTCTGCTGCCTTTCATCCAACATCATAATTTCATCCCTCCAAAATTTTTTATCTTTCTCAACAAAGATTTGCTCTTTGTGCTTTTTGCAATCTTTGAATTGAATCGTTTTCATCAAAAGATTTCTGGAAAGACCTGAATAATTCGTTATCCGGAGATGTGATATCTAGTGGCTACGGTGGATGAGTGAAGATGTCCCATCCAAGCTGTAACAATTTTCGCCTGGTCACCAAAGGAACATTGGGTCTTGCGTTATCTCGATTGAATATTCCGCTCTTCCTGTTAACTTATTCATAATGACTTTCATCTTTGACTGTTGTCTTCAAATGGTTTAAATGGGAGGAATATTCTTTTTTTGTCAAGTTCCAGTCCAAGTCTGGAGTCGACTTTATTTTTCTGCCTTGACAGCAAGAACGAGAACTATCTACACTAAATTTAGGAGAGTAAACTTTTCACTGTTGTCTGTTGATTCATGTTAAACTAGATCGATGTATGAAATTCACATTCCCCTACCATGATTTGAAATCACGATCAACTGGTTGGTAGGCGACTCTCTTACCGACTTAACTAAATTGACAAGTCTAAGATATCCACGAAAACTTATGTTAGAAATACGGTAGGGCTTATTTCCTTTTGATGCATAAATAATTATATAAAATTGATATTTCTTTTACAGGATTTTAAATCATGGCCAAGTGATCAATGGTAGGCTGTCTCACCGACTGAGCCAAACTGACATATCTATGAATTCATCTATCATATATATAATGCAAAAGTTGCAGTAACTGACTTCAATACAAGTAGGAGTGGATTTTGAATCTGCTGAGCTGGACTTATCATTATTCATTTTCCATTTCATATCAATTTTATTGAACAGCATATTTTCTGTTTTGCTCCGCTACTTTCTGCTCTCTTTCAAACAACTTCATAATTCCACCCTCCCTCCCAGAAGAAAAAAAGTTCTCATAGTGCCTTTTGTAGTCTTCCTGTGAAAAGAATAATTTTCATTAAGGGAATTATTATAAATGGTTATCCTAAAGATTCAATATCAAGTGAAGACGAAAGATGGGTGAAAATTTCCGAACCAAATTTGACAATTTTCGTCTGGTTCCTAAAGAAACGTGCGTTTTCAGGTTATCAAAATTGAATGTTACACCCAACCTCTTAACTAATTCTGGTGGATACTTTTTGTCGATTGCTGTCTTTAATTAATCTAAATGGGGGCATTACTTGTTCGAATCAATCGTTTAATTATCCAGACAGATATCTCTGCAGATGCTATTCATAACATTAGAAAAAAATTATTATATGAACGAACACATAAAACCAAGCTGGTGCAAACGATTTTCGACATTTGATTTGTGGTATATTAAGATAGCCAACAATCAGCCGTGTTGTATACCGTTTAATTCTTTGTAAGGCCTGTTCCTATCAACTTCAACTGATCTACCCATCGTAGAGCTTCTCCAGCATTAAATTTCGCGAACCATTTTTGACATATTTGATAATTCACAATACCTTCTTCAATTGCACGAATATTTTTTGTGCATGAGTTGCATGCTTATATTTCTGAAAACAGAATCAGTAAACAATAATAAATCAATTTTGACAATTTTTTTGGATATGATTTTTTTATGGTGTTACTTGAAACTAAACACGTCCATGCTTGACAATCAGAAAACACAGAATACTGTTCTGGAGCCAACCCAATACATAAAAATATGTGAAGTCTGGTTCTTCCATGGCGAATTCTCACATTCTATAATAAAAGCCCCCTTGAAGGTTCCCAACAGAAAAATAGCCCACAGTCTAAATGCACAAATGAAAAATTACCACATGGGAAAATAGCCAGGCGGGAAAATGCTCACACGGAAAAATACCTCCACTGAAAAATTTTTTTCATGTGGGCTTTTTCTTTTGAGAACATTTTTCAAGGAACGTAATTGTTCATTTATTGTAAATTCTATCTAAAACTGAATTTGTGAATATTATTTACAAGTACCATAAAAAAAAATTCAAAAAAACATAAGCAGATGAAGAGAGAAATCAAAGTGTAGTAAATGTCAAGCATTCGAACCATATTTTTGTCTGCTGTCTATTAAAACAAATTAAAAAAAACGTTGGGACCAATCTGTTCAGAAGACACCCTTCTTTGAATTACATTCATCTGTTGACTTTTGGTTTTGTAAATTGTGAACATATTTTTAAACACAAAGGAGAAAAAGAAATGGCTAAAATCAATTAAGAACAAATAGAAAAGTAAAAACTTTCATTCTATTTTATAACTTATACAAATAAGTACAAATAGTTTTTAGAGTTTTTTTACTTCGTAAAAACGTCCATGGTTTCCACTCAAACCTTTGCATTTTTGTTGTTTTTAACACGATTGGCGGTATTTTAAAAATAGGTTTATCACTTGTTTTTCGATATGTTTCATAAGACAAATAGGTTTCACTTGAACGTTTCAAGGGTCTTAATATCATCTACGGTCATTGGAAACATACCAAGATATATATTTTTTTAAAGAGAAAAGTTTCATTACAAACAAAGTACTTATACAGTTCTAAAAGGGCTAATTTCTGACTATTAGCCTTCAGTACAGTTTATGACAAAAGTTCATTATCAAATACTAAAACATTCATGCTGTCAGTACCCATATTCTACGTATACAGGCGGCAGTATTACCAAATGAATCTTATTTTTCATCAATACTAGTGCATAAGTTCCTCGAGTTGACATATTCTGTCAACAAGACAATGAAACAACCAGTCTTTGTTTGTTTTCAAAATTGAATCAACAATTAAGAAATGGACATATGTGGTCCACTAGAATGATTATAAATTGCGTTATATTATATATAAACTTATTTGAAATGATCTCCCGTTATTACACGGTTAACATATCACTTGAATAAAGCAAATAGAATAAACATCTAAATAAAGTAGGAACTCTGTAGGGAAATGTAGCAATGCTCTTACCATCGAGCCAAACAGCTTCCGATAATGCAAAGGCCTAAATACCCGCTTTGACACCAAATTCTCATCTCATCGCAACGTTGAAGCGGTTACCCTATCGGTGGCTGGTTTGATTCCAGTAGAAGCCCCATTTCCGTTAATTGTTTATTCTATTTACTCTGTCTAAGGTGAGTGATACGTTAATCGTGTAATGATGGGAGATCATCTCAAATAAGTCTCTAAATAATACAAAGTGATTTGGAATCTCATATACAAATTTAGCGAGGACTTCCACTTAAGTCAGAACTCTACTTTTTTTTAACACCAAACACTTTGAATTGATTGATTGAAGGAAAAGATAAATTGTTCAATCATCATAAAAATATATTATTATTCGAATTTTGCATGCTATTTTTACTTTTTTCCCTCGAAAGATTCCAGTATTTCATGAATGACAAATAATTTACTAAAATAATCTAAGAATTAATCATAAAATAAAAGTAACATAACCTTTGTAAACTTGGATGAATTACAGACAGAGTAAACTACAACCTATTTTTCGGTTTCTGGTGGGCATTTTTCCAAATGGGCATCATGTGCGCTTTTGTTTTGTAGGGAATTTGATGATTGGCTCCTTTCGTGCAATAATTTTTCTGGTCACTGCGAAGTTTATTTGGCATGGAGCTTTCAGGGTGAAATCAAGGTTCTCAAAAAGTTCCAAAAAAGTAAGAAACAGCTATTCATAGCAGCGATGTTATATTGATTAGTTTTATCAAATGAAGCATTGAAAACCATCATTAATTTTTGATTACTATTTCTTCCATCTTGACTGCAATTGCTTTGAATTGTGACCACTCAGACTGCCAGTCTACGCTATATTGGGATGTGTGTTCCAGTCTCATATGGAGCTAATCCCTCTTTTTCTACTTGTGCTGTTTAGTAACGGTCGTTGGCTGACGGTCTGAGTGGTTACAATGAAAAGCAAGTAAAATCAAGATGAAAGAAATTCTTGTCAAAAATTAATAATGCAGTCACAGCATTCGTCATGTTGGTTCTGCCTTTAAGCACGTCTATTGAAAAAGTTGTTTGTTTTTTTTCGACCGATTTGGGAGAATTCTATTCCTTCTTTGAAATCATTTCGTCTCCCTTGTTCAACTTGGACATTAATGGATAGAGCACGTCTGGAACTAATGTCTCCAACATTATCAAGGTAAAGACAAGGTGGAAATTTAATTGATTAACTCCTTCAAGAACAGCACCTCACGACAAAATGTCTAAATAACATAAATTCATCTATTTTTTTCTCAATGATACTACAAAAAGAATTATCAGACAAAAATATCTCAATGCCACAGTTTTTGGATACAGAAATGAGTCAGCTTTGCAGATGATCTACGAATTCTAGAACTAACATGAATAACAGTAACATGGTGAATTAATAATGATAATCTATCAAAGGAGAGACTATGATCACAGATCACTGCTAGAGAGAGAGAACCTCGATTTCATTGATATCCTACCTACATCGTTATAGTCTATATAGTTCACTAGCTTGACTCTAGAATAAAATACTGCTTTTCACAGCGATACTATAAAAAGCCTTAGGTAGCCGAAATGACAGAAAGCCGAGGAGCAATAACCATTAATTCATATGGGAAATATTTTAGTGTCCCCAGACTACATAAATGGTGATTATGGTATGTTAGTTTCGGTCGTTTGGTTGTGAGAGGTACGGAAGACTGGGGTATAGGAGAGAGAGAGAGGGGGGGGGAGATGGTGCATGCTGCCTCTATAACGGCTTGTTGGAAAACAAACGCTTGGCACTATTTTTGCATTCTATTTTTATTTCTGGAATGCGAAAAAAAATTGAAAATGAGGGAAACCTGTTGAAAACATTACAGAATGTTTGATACCAAAATGGAAAAAAAAACCTTAACCGCTAAAAATATGCTCAACAAACGTTAAGATACCCAAAGCCCTTCAGCTGGATGAGACCAAGTTAACAAGAGCACGAGTGCACACACATGCATGCATACACGCACACGTACGCACATGCACGTGCATGCGCGTATACACACTCAGAAATACACAGATGTACCTATTCATACACTGAGCCACACTCACTCACTCACTCACTCCAGCATACGTAACTCTTACACTCACACATACACACACTCCCTCGCACTCGCACACACATCCTTACATTCTCATTCACACATACACGTACATACACTTACTCACTCACTCACTCACGTACAAAAACATACACAATCACACATGCACACTTATACATATACTCACTTACTCACGAACGCACACACACACACAGACACACACACATTCACTCACTCGAGCATATAAACACATTGTATTGCGTTTGCAGGCATAACTCGGTATTCACACTCTTGTCAACACAGGTGTCTTAAGTGCCTCGATAATTTTTTACGCTCACTGGGCGTCTTTTAAATAAAGCAGTACCCAAATCTTTATCTGGAAAACACCTTAACCTGTTAATGTTGACGCAAAACAATTGTTGAACATTTGGGATACTTTGAAGTTTACGCAAGTGGAATAAATAATTGTCGAAAATAATAATAAAATACGGGCTATTCAAACTTGCAAGGAATTCAATTTGAGAACCCACACAACCGGGGCACATTTCTCAAGACTGTTCAAAACATTAGCTTGGCCCTAACAGACTCATTTGTTATGACCTTTTATTGAGGATATGGATTTTATGATAAGCTTATTCCATGAATTATTCAGATTAGTAACGGCATCGTTGTCGTTTTGATCATTGATCTGACTGATCGCATTTGGCAATTTCTATAATAGTATCTCTTATCTAGTTCACATTCGAATTGAAACAAATAGAGGATCTGTAAGTGAAAGGGAGCGATGGTTAGTAAGTCTGTCTCACCAAACGATTCGTAAGTGTAACAGCTTCAGATCCTTGATGAGTGCTCTATTACTGTGGCCTTGTACCAGGAATGTCAGGTGAATTGGTGGCTGTTCAATCTATTGCTTGTCAGTTTATCACCTTTCAATAGGTAGATTGGACAATATGTCTCAAACTCCCAGAAATGTTTAAAACTTCGAAATAACAAATCGAACTAGAGTTCAATACTACGATATCGAAATATGAAATTATAAGATTATATGCAAATGTTTCTTAAGAAATTAATTTTCTATTTGGAATTGCATTTTTCTATCACAATCACTATCGCTAGTTCATATGTCTGTATTTTCTCTTTCTTGTGGTTTATCATCTCCCACGCCAAACAGAAAACAAACAAAAAACCAATAAATAGATATAACGTTTGGGGACTAAATTCAGACATACTGAATTGGTGTAAAATCATTCGTCAACTGAGTATTGTTCAAACTAACAAACTTAAAGTAATTATTGCTGACAGAAGATATAGATTGTTCTATCGACTAATTTACCTCATGAGAAATTGACCAGTGATCAGTCTACTGGCGACCAGTTTAGTAAATAACCAAACATGTGCAAGGGAAAAGTTTAAGCGAGAATCTTTGACTCTCGGATTTATGAACTGTTTTACTGGAGATTGTGGCATGATATTGACAAAGGAATAAAGAAAAAGAATAATTAAATGCAAAATACGCCCGAAGGAATGCATTGACTAAAACGTTTAAACGCTGAAACGCCGCAAAGAAAAAGATGCTAATTCTCAATAACACATAGAATAATTGCAACACTTCATCTTCGAATTTTAAGTAGTTTTTCTTTTAAGTTAGGTTTATGGAAGATTTAAAAGTTGTAACAAAGCTAAAGGAAATTTAGGTAAAGAGAGAAACAATGATTATTCGTCATGACTCGAAACCCGACACTGATACCATAGCCATATGGTTACTGTCCACGAAGTTCACTGATTTGATTGTAGAATAGGATTTAACAACCACAGAATAGTTGGTTTCAAAATGCTGACGGCTGTGATTTCGCGCTAAGAGCAGGATTTTTGCGTAGAAAAGGTTTCATCCTTTCTCGAGATGACGCATGATGACGGAACACTAAAATAAACAGATCTAGTTAGTTACTCAATAGAAATCATCACGTGGCTAATATCTTTTGGCAGCATATCCTGTCGGGGGTGATTAATTAGATTTTTCAAAAAGGGAGAAATCAATGAATATGTTACTTCTTCCGTATTTTATTCAATCACTAATATGTTTGAATTGGAAAAAAACAAACAAACAAACAAAAACGTGAACGCTGCCTTACACAAACTAAGGCACCAAGTATAAACTCAAATTGTGCATTGAACCCTTGTAAAATCGTATTTGGGGATAATTGAAAAAAACAAAAAGACCGTTCTCTAGACAAAATAAGTAGTAAACATTTATATCTTCAGTTCTCTAGCTCATTTTTTCGGCCTATACGCACGACCCATACATAGCAATCCAGCTAAAATCACTTAAAATCTGAAGAAGCCAGTGTTGACAGTTTTAGTTGACAGTGTCTAACGACAATCTGCAAGTCACTTAAGACTTTTTAAACAATCTTATTAATTTTTATTAATTTTTTACAAATATTTTTTTTTCATCTTTATTTGAGTTGCTTTTCATTGCAACCACCTTAGACCGCCAGTCTACGGCCAAAAATAAACGACGTAGATCAGGCATAATAAGCCCTAAGTGAAACGCACATCCCTTTTACCTCAGAAAACCTAACTATGTACTTCTATAGTATTTCATTTTCACGGTTATCCCGAACGTTAACTAGGCGAATTTTCCCTAGGCTGACTTTTCATCTCCCCTAATGTTCATTTGCTTGAAAAAAACAAAGGAAACAATTTGAATAACTGACGAGGTGTATGTTTACGGTTTATGGGGATATGTTTACTGTTAATGAAAAAAGCATCAATTATAAATGTTGTACGTATTTACGATAAGATTTAGTATTTACAGAATATATCATGTTTGACATTTATGAAAAGAAAAGGGATTTTATGTATGATTGTATATTTACGATTTATGAAAGAAAACGAATTAATTGTTGTCGATTGAGTATTTACAATAAGATACATCTTATTTCAGATATATGGATTAACATAAATAGATAATTGTATGGTTTAGCCGCATAAATTCGTTCTTCGTTGAACGGTGAAGATTATTTTAACATATTTTGGCGAAAATTTATGGAGTGAAGCAGTATATATATATATATATATATATATATATATATATATATATATATATGTGTGTGTGTGTGTGTGTGTGTGTGTGTGTGTGTGTGTGTGTCTAATTCATGTATTTACTTCGGTTTTACTTTGATGAATTCTCTTATTTATTCATATTCTTTCACCATTTTTAGCATTAAGAGACCGAAGGTAGGAAAAATCATTTAATGGAAGCAGTTTTTTTTCAAAACTGTCAAATTCTCTGAGGTAAGGAAGGTCTTATGGATTGAAAGCGCAAGAAAAAACTCGCTCACTCAACGTATTATCATAGAAATTTGAAAATCTTAAGAAAATCTAAATTTGAAAAAAAATGAATCTTGCTTTTGAAACAGACCCGTACTTCGACTACATTGGCAGGATTATCAGTTATTCTTTTAGTCTTCCGGGACTTTGGTACGTCTTTGTTCGAGATATTTAAAGCTGGGTCAGTTTTTTTTCAACTTCATCTTATGCTTTCGTCTTCTTTAAAAGATTAGATGGAAATGGCAATGGGTAGGCCATGTTGCAAGAATGAAAGACAACCGATGGACATCACGTCTCACAGCGTGGATCCCCAGAGATCACATAAGAAACCGAGGCCGACAGAACACCAGATGGAGAGATGAACTTGACAGATTCAGGAAATACTGTCTCTGTGATGCGCATGATAGGGAATTGTGGCAAATCATGGGGAAGGTCTATGTCCAACGACGAACGTTAAAAGACTGATGATGATAACGACGATGATGATGATGATGATGATGATGCTGCTGATGATGATGATGTGTCCAAACCTGGTCTTGTATGAAATATTCCTTATGATTACCCAGTATAATTTCTTTCATAGATGTAACTATCCGATCAGCTTCTCTCTTGCTCTCTCTCTCTCTTTCTCTCTCTCTCTCTGTATATATATATATATATATATATCACTCTCTCTCATCTCTTCTCTACCCCCCACTCTCTCTCTCTCTCACACACACACACACACACACACACACACACACACACACCCATAGATAGAAAATTTGATTCAAATAAACCCTAATGGTAGATTGCACACAAGCACATATTGTTATATTTTTATGTTGGTACCACGCAAAGGGCGGTGCCTTTAATTCTATTTTAACGTTACTTCGATGAATAGATGTGTGATTCCCATAAACTCAAGAAAGTATCTCTTTTATTTCCCTACCAAATTAAGATAAAGTTACGAAGATCCATACAATGCTCTATGAGCACAGGTGCGTCCAGAAAAAAATCACACACGTCGAGCAATACATAAATCATGCGCATAAGAGCAGTGTTACCATTCGAATAGATATGCGTATGTGTGTCTGTGCATACACCTACATGCATTACTGTGTACATGTGTGGGAGTGTAGATTCACATGTGTTGGTGCGTGTATGTACGCTTTTTGCTTGTGCATGTATGTTTGTGTTTGTATGTGTGCGTATATGTGTATATGAATCTGTACGTATGTGCCTTCTTCGTTGGCATGTCCACCAAGGATATCGGAGCATGCAAAAATGCGTATGAATAGCCAAATCAACGATGTAAAATTGGCGTGACTTCCCGTGTGAATTGCCGAGTCCTTCCGAGATTTCTGCGACTTGGTCTTTTTGAATACTCTTTAGGGTTAACCAACTCTTTTGTGTCTCATCGTGTCTTTCTTGGCCGCCGGGCAACCGGGCTAAATCCCGGTGAGCCGGTCAGTCTGTGGACCGGTGCTGCATGGCACTTGGTCAGCAAGCCAACGGTTCTCGAACTGTGGTACAATAGTGTGCGGCATAAAATTCACCAAGTACAAAAACAAGTGTTTCGAGCCTTGAACGCGCCTCGCACGAATATTATGTCAACCCTACTTGTACTACATTGGTTTTATTACTACATTTTGTTAGATCTCAATTTTTTTAACGAAAGGGGAAAAGGATTATGAGTACGAATAACAACATGCTGAGGGGGAAAATTTAATATTAATGGGGTCCTTCTATTTTTGTATTCATTTTAAATTTTCAAGCAAATGTAAACGAAAATGAAAAATTCATTGAATTATGATGTTTATTATAAAGCATTTTATTCTTACTTTTTAACCTGCATAAGCAAATAAATGATTTTCAAGTACGTTATTACGTCAATATCTCATGAATACGTTGTATTTTGTATTGAACACACACACACACACACACACACACACACACACATACTCATATATATGTATACGTTTATAACATAAACGTGTTTGCGCAGTGAATCCTTTACTTCATCATATTTTGAGCTCTACTCCAACTCATCTTAGTGTTTAATGTTGAATATATCGAGCACTTTATAAAAATAAACCCATCACACATCGGTTATTGCATCATATTATATCATATAGTATTCCTTATTTCACCTACATATATGTGTGTGTGTTTTATAAAGAAATGGATATATGATCCGACAGAATGATTATGAATTGCATTATATTGTATGGAAACTTGGTGAATGTCACAATTTATTTTTAGTCCGAGAAAATAGAATTGAATTTTTCGTGACCAATATCTTTTTCAATGCCACTCTTGAGGGAAATCATATTCTCTGACGTAACGGTCCCTTGGCTAAGTATGTTCCACAGAATGGTCACTCTGGCATCCTTACGGTACCCCTCGCCCCTTTTGCTTCCTATGCTTGAAGTTTGCAGCTATGTCCCCCGGGTGGGAATTACTAAGTGATGATCGTAGCGTAATGTGCAGTGCGTGGATTTGTCCAGTATGTGTTATCCTGAGATTATACAGAATGTCCTGAACACGAATTAGTTTGTACTTTCCAGTTTCCAGTCCAATAGTTAATTCATTTTATTATATGTTTTCAGGAAGAAAAAATACTTCTACTACTCAAAACATCTTTCGATTACTATAAAATGTTGCATGTATCTCGTTCCTTTTTTTTTTAAGAGTTTGTTGTTGAATAATACTATTTTAGAGATAAAAATTGAATGAAGTACTTAATATTGACCTGTATTGAGATAGGTTCTAATTCCCATTTCATATGGTTTTAATATGTCTCTTTAATTCATCAAATTTTAAAGATTTCCTCGGGGGCTTGGAGCAACCCTAACTCCTGGCGAGCTGTATAGGCTCAATGCACTCACCAGAATCATAGCCTACATCAGCGGTTCTCGAACTTTTCTCTACCAAGGACCCCTTTTATCTATTTTATCTTTTTATCTTTTCCAATCGACCCCAGGCTTTTGAAAGTTCTGCCTACTCCACAAGCTTACAGATCCCCAGGTATACCTTTGTGGACCCCAAGTTGGGAACCATTGGCCGATTTTAGTCTTTTACCCGGGCGATTTCGAGACTACAATCTGCCCCTGCTTCAGAACCGAACAAATCTTGACGTCTGCTTCGTTTGATTTCACACGTTGTGCTTTTTAGGTTTCCACACTTTCATTTTCATTTCATTCTCTTTCTTTCTACCTTTCTATTCTTCCTTTTCATTCCCTCTTTCCTTTTTGACATCCTTTTCTTCCTTTCTTTCTTTCTCTATTTCTCTCTCTCTTTCTATCTATTCTTTTTTCACTTTTATTCCGACCTCTTTTCGTGTCTTTCTCTCTTCTTTTTTTATATCCTTTTTGTTCCTTCCTGTCTTTCTGCCCTCCTTTCTTTCTTTCCTCTTGTCTTTCTTCTTGTCCTACCCTCCTATTCTAACCCTAACCTAAGGGTTCATTCTCTTTACTTTCTCTCTCTGTTTTTTTATCTGCTGGATTTTATTACATTATTTTCCTCGATTCTGTTGCTGCGGAAAAGGAAAAGAAAGATACCGAAGCAGCTGATAAGATGAGAGAGAGAGAGAGAGAGAGAGAGAGAGAGAGAGAGAGAGAGAGAGAGAGAGAGAGAGGGAGTATTTATTGTCTTATTCCCACGATGAACAACCGAAGCATCAAAGATTGTGAAGGGTTCTATCCCTTTATTTTACGGGCGTCTGTTTGTTTGTTTGTTTGTTTGTTTGATCACCCCTAACATGGCGTACTGCCAAATGACGTTGGTCACATGACGGTTACTATTGAGTGACTAATAGGACAATGTTGCCAACTCAAAAGATAATTTCGCTAGGGAAATCCAAAGAAAATAGCCCCCCCCCATACGCTAAAATGGCCTATATGTACGTCTGACAAAAGAAGAAACGCGCTGAATTTTGAGCTAAAGGCGCTAAATTGGCAACACTGTAACCAGACAAGTTATTCACAATTTTGCTCCTTTTTTTCCTTTTCACTTTTCTTACAGATTAATTATTTTTTCCGCTTTTTTTTTTTAGCGGTGTGTTTTCTTATCTTTCACTATTTATTTTGTTCCTTCTTTTCGACTTTTCCCCCGTACATTTTTTCCTTATTTCCCACACTTACAGATGGAAATATCATGACTTCTGCATTCAATGCCATTTTTCTTATCTCAATTCGTAAATAGTCTCCAATTTCATTGCTACAATCATTTCCCGTCTCGATTTTCGCACCTTTCATCGCTACCTGTGTTCTCCTTGCACTTCTTGTGTCGACCGCTTTTCAAACCTTCATGTCTTACTTTTATGTTTTATTTCCTGGGAAAAGACAAGACAGGAAGGTTTATCTTTCCAGCATTTGACGTGCTGGCCATAAAACTACTTTGAACATCTCAACGTGAAGAGGAAAAAGAAATAAACGAAATGCATCCGTGTGTTGGGGGGGGGAAGGGACTGAAGAAAGCCAAGCAAAAAGCAGGCTTAGAATCGCAGCGCCGAACCAAGTAAAGTAAGAAAAAAAAAAAAGGATTTCAATACAAAGTCCTTCAAGCTGTGCCCTATTTGTGGTGACAGTGCTTTTTGTCAAGTCCATTACTTCTCGAGAAAGAAAATCGCTGTACATTCCGATTCTACTGCATTATGTTCTATTCAACAACATTAGCTATGTACAGCTGAAGATGCGGGTAGCCTAACGATTAACAGCATGGGACAGGCATGAATCCACTTTTCCATAGCTATGAGTAAAATGTCAGGTCAATTAGAACCCTCCATTCTAATAAGTTAATCTATTTGTAAGGCAATCGGTTCGGGAAGAGGGATTTCTGCATTCAATGTATGGTATTGAAGACAGAGGTATATGAGTCAGGCTAATTTTGAATTTCAATGCGGTAGGGATTTCTTTGGCACTTTGCTCGGCAGCAAAAGAATCGGGGAGTATCTCAATGTATAAAAAATATGGAATCTCCTGGGTTACGTGAGTTGCTGGGAATGGAGTCGCCTATGTGGCTCGCGTTGCTTGAAACAAGCTGAGCCACTCGATGTATTTTTACCATTTCTATTCTGCTCACCCAATTATCAAAAAAGAGTGTCTCTTCTCTTTCCTTACAGATAGAACACCTGAAAAATGTTGACGTAACACGTCGAAAAGTCCGAATAACACTTGGAAAGAAAATGACTCGCCTCAAATTTAAAAAAAAAAGGTACATTTAGTATTAAGACTTCTAATATAAATGTTCCTTATAATATCAGTTTTTAATTCATTTTGAATTATAGTTTAATGAAAAGCTTATCGATATTTTGTTAATGAGTCCAGGTGTTCCAAATACGCCCGAGATCACTTTCTCTTTCTGGCCTTACACCTTTCAATTCAGATTTTTTTTCCATTAATAAAATGGATTCTTTTCGCGCTGGTATTTCCATCTACGTGAATAGTCACAACTTGATTGTTCTCGTCCATCCCATGATTTAAGATAATAAAAAGATCTGAATATGTACATCTAATAGAGTTAGTCTTGTAATGTTGGGTTCGTATTTTTTTCATGACTTTGCTTCACGAACGAACATATATGAGTGTTTTCCACATCTTTTGCAAGCCGTCCAGTAGCCAGCCACTTTCTTTGATACTGGAGCAACTGACAAGATACCTCACCGGATATTCCTTCTGGTGGCGTACGAGATATCTCACGGGAAAAATCCTTTGTAATTAGAGTAGCTGATGAGATATCTCGCGAGAAATCTATTTGTCATTTTTCCGTCATAGTTCCTGCCACTCTGGCAGTGAATAAGATATTGATTCGAGCAATTCTTAGATGGTACTGAAGGCATTGAAATCAATGATTGTCCTTGGAGCAGCTGGCGAGATATTCCGTCGATATGATATCACACAAAGACATCTCGGTGCAAAGTGTCTAAAGGAAATCACAGAATGGAAATTCTGACAGTTTGGATTTTCTAAAAGCAAACTCAATTTTATAAAGATGCTATCTACATCTCTGATGGCTGGTCCGAGTGTCGCATTCACTCAAGGAAAGGTTAAACGTCTCTAGCGGATGATTTACACCCACCATCTCAAACTTGTGGGAAAACAAAGTTTTCATCAATAATCAGCATTTTTGATGCTGTATTTAAAACTAAATAGTAGCTTTGATCAAAGTACTCTACTAACAATGCTGCACATAGAAAAGAAGTAAGTGCTTGGCCACAATGTTGTGGATGATTAGTTTAATCACTGGTAACACCGGGTGACATGACACCGTGAAATCATGAGACTAGGTTTGTAATGGCGGAAGGGGTTTAAGTGGTAAGTTCGAATCTAATGGCCGCTCATGGCCAGCTGAACTGTGGAGAATCCAAGCGAGACAAGAAACATGTCAACATGTAATACGTGTCAAAAGTAACCATCAAGTGTTATTTAATCGCTGTCTGATTACCTCTTGGCTTATTTATTTTCTCCGGATTTCCTGACCAATACCGACAAAACAATTCTCTTCACAATAGGTTCTCTTAAAAATTCAGTGAGCCAACTTCTTTTAAGCAGTTTTTAAAGGTCATCGATTTGAGCGGACAATTTTCGGCCCATCGCTAACAGAAATACAGGAAAAGACCTAATGAAAAAACATTCACTCAAAAACTGAACAAGATAAGACATTTTTATCGTAATTAATTTTTTACTAGAATTTCTTTTATAATATTCTCATTTGTTTTTTGTTATTTTATGGTAAGCCCCAAATCGTCATTCCACAATCGTAAGTGGTGTGGATCGGAAATAATGGCAAAGCATTCGAAGGCTTATTCATTATTTTTGATCCACGCTGTTCAGTATCAATCTAAGAATTGAGATAAAAAGCAACTGTAAATGAGATGAAAGAAATACAAAGAAAAAAGCTAGAAACAGAAAAGATTCTGTTAAAAAAATGTGATGTTATATTTACAATGTTTCACAGCACTTGGCAATATTTGTCAACATTTGGTTTCTATAATAACACTATTTCTTTCCAATTGAGTTCTCAAGTTAATCCCTGTTGAACTAAATGATCGTTTCATCAAAAGTAAAGGGAAATACCGCCCAATGCAGCGTAATTAATTTTTCTTTCTTCCTTTCTTTCTTTTACTTTCTTTCTTTTTTTCGCTTTGTTTCTTTCTTTACGTCTTCTACTTTCTACCTTTTTTATCTCAAGAATCGATTGAAAAAGATTTCAGAATACTTTGATGGCTGAATAATATAGGTATAAATGAATTTTGAGAAAATACTTTTTTAATTTTACATGAAGACGATTCGGGGACCAGAGAAAAATATTATCATCTGTACACAGTTTCATCGTCTGTCGTTGAACGCAGGCTTTCCCTGGGATTCGCCAGACCTCTTTATCATGGGCGTCATGGGACTGGTACCTTCTTGAATTGTCCATTTCGTCACGTCATCTTATATTTTGCCGGCCATAGTTTCGCATATGGTCTCTGGGAATTTTACTTTCGATGACTGCTGTTGTGTATCTTCAAAGTTTCATTTTAATCAAAGTGAATAAAAATCACTATCACCAAAGCCATTAAAATCATTGAACGAAGACAGTGAAAATGAATCCATTCGAGATGATATATACACACACACACACACACATATATATATATATATATATATATATATATATATATATATATATATATATATATATATGCGTGTGTGTGTGTGTATGTCACAGGTATCCCCCAATTTTCGAAAGTTCGCGTGGCGCCATTTTATCGCATCTACAAAAAAGGCCAAAAAGCGAAAAGAGCATTCAATGTTTGTTTCGCAATGAATTGTTATTGAGCCAGCGTGCACACTTTCCCTCTTATTCCAATCACCCCCAACATCCGTCGACTAATTATAACACAGCATCATCAGCTTTTTTTGGAGCTAGGGTTGCATACACTAAAAACTTCCCCTGTTTAGATTGATGGCAATGGCTGCTTTGCTTCACAACAAATGTTTTGGGTTGGTGGGGGCAAAGGAATACACGCGCACATACACATATATGTGAGTGGATCAATAAGTTCGTAGCCTGATAGAGTTATCAGCTGATTTTTTTATCTGAAATTTGCATTGTTTGATGTTTGATCGATGTGATCAGGTGGGAGAGGTTTGGGTTGAATGCACCGATCAGGGAGCAGATTACGTGGATGAAAATAAATGCCTTTTTCTAGCATCATCCTGCAGCGTTGTTGACTTATCTACACACGTGCAGGCGCATGCACTCACACATACACATGAATATATATACTTGTACAAACTTCTACAATACATCACATTGAAAAAAATTACATTCACTGATACTGGGAAGTGACACAAAAATATTTTTGAAATTTTTTTTAATGTTTTGTGTTTAAAGCTGTAAAGCTTTTCTAGAATATATATATATATATATATATATATATATATATATATATATATATATATATATATATGTATGTATATATATATATATATATATATATATATATATATATATATATATATATATATATATATATGTGTGTGTGTGTGTGTGTGTGTAAATATATTAGGGTGTTCGGATAGTAATTACGTATTTCACTGCTATGAATTATAAGTCAACCAACTAAGGCAAGACCGATACTAAACGGAACAAAACTGTAGTTCATCGTCTCTTCAATCCGGCAGTATGCCGTTTATGGTGTATGGTAAAGTATAACCCCGCAGAGGATCGAGTCTTCAAAGTGCAACATATTCGCCTTTGCAATGGCAGACGTTTGTGGAGTGAATGCTCAAGCAATGAAGGCTCCTAAATGCCAGCTTGGGTTTAAAAAGGTTTTAAAACGATGATTGGGATTTGAAAATACGTAATTACTTACCGAACACAAAAACAAATAATTACTTTCCGAACAGTCTAATATATAAATGTGTGAGTATCTGTATGTGTAAAAGAGGAAGATTGAGAGAGAGAGTGAGTGAGAGAGAGAGGGGGTGGGAGAGAGAGAAACATGAACATCTAGTGAGTGAGCGTGTGTCTATGTGTGTCCACGTATGTGTATGCGTATGATTATTATTAATGTCTGTGTGTGCATACATGCGCTCGCACGTGCGTTAGGCGTTTTTTTCACAGTCAGTGTTTTACTTCAGTTTTGTTGATTTGGATTCTTACCAACAACTTTGATTGTCTCTCCAGACAATATGAGCTGTTGACATTTTGCCATTATCCACAGTAAAACTTACGATACTTCACAATGTAAATATGATTTATGATAATTGACTTCCTCCAGAAATAACTGTGGAATGAATGCATGCAACTGTTGTAAACAAATATGCGATGATCATGAAGTAATTTTCGGACTAGTTTCGCAAAAAATGATTCAACTCTATCTTTTAAAAACAATGTCACACGTGTGAGACTCCAACCGGAGATCGAACCCAGTAGAGCAGAAATGGTCTCCGAGAGTAATCTATCCCTCTTTAGAAGAATTGACAATGGCATATGGAAATCCTGGGTTTCCCAATCGGGAGAATCTCCCTCTCAGCCTGAGGGCCAAAGGGAAACAGCAGTAACTTTTATACCTGCCGTCGCCTGACACTTCTCGACATTGCCCATCAGACTTTAACGAAATATTCCGATCAAAATATCTATGCATAACACTTCTTTGGCATACGGTAGCGAAATATTCCGATTAAAAATATATATATACCTGACACTTTCCTGACACATGGTAACGAAATATTTCAAACAAAAAATCTATTGCATGTGTCAGGCTTCGTCAGGAAGTGTCAGGAAGCAGGAGGTATACGGAATATATGCTGCCTAAGGACTAAGGGAAGATTGTCGTTGTAGGAGAGGCCATTTATTTGGGTTTCAATCTAGAAGTTTCTTTCGTGTGTGCAAACGATCAGCATCAATACAGTTCCTGGAGTGAACTCACAGACTGAAAGCCACTTGAGTATCTTCATTGAAAGTTCACAAGTTTTTGCAGCAACCAAGCAAGATCAAAACGTCTCTACATAACTCACGAGACAAGTATTTGTTAACACTGCATGAAGAACAGGTGGTCGCTACCGAATGGGAGGTTATTTCGAAAAGTGTCGATTTCATTGTCTATTCATTTTAAAAGAAATTAAGCCCAGATGTATGGAAATCGCATCAGAAATGCAAGGAATCGGGGAAAAAGAACTGAATGTCGATGGAATCAAAGCTTCCTTGTCACGTATCAAGGTAGCGGGGATCTTTGGCATTTGGAACTAACACCGAAAAACGTTGTAAAGCTGTTTACAAATCAGATGTTCCCAGTGTCCGCGGATCGAGAGAGCCACTCGTCAAATTACACCTAAATCTGAAAAGATATTGTCGGACCCCAGTCGAAGTCTGGGGTTGACTTTAATTTTCTATTGTAACAAAAACAAGAATAATCTTCACCAAATTTAGTCGGGTAATAATTAACATTCCCCTAAGTGATTTGAAATAACGACCAACTGATTGATTGTACCTACTGAGCAAAATTGTCTTACATATCTACAAAATTTTATCTTACAGGTGGGCAAAGGCTTATTTCATTTGTATAAATACATTTATACTAAAAAGATATATACTTATAATTTTTATATACATTACAAAAAGTTTCAGTAATCTTCTTCAGTCGAAATAGAAGTAGGAAGTTTGTTTGAATCTGAGACTCCTATATGCGAGTTTATTGTTATTAAGGGTGTTTTTCCTGTGCAGAACAAGTGATACATACTATAGATAGATATAGAGATGTAAGCCGATGGTGTCTTCTATGTTTCATTTATTGTTCAATATAACTGACTTGCAAATCAATATGCTGCACATTTTCTCCCATCACTAAAGGCTGTTAATTATGTAACATTTGAAACCGACATATTGACTTGATTATTACAAAATTTTAACTGCTCTCAATAAACGAGAGAGAGAAAAAAAACATAATTTTAAACTACTGTAAGAGGCTCCACATCGTCTACAAATTGGAGATTAAAATTCAAACTCCAAGAGTGTTTTATTGCTGAAGATTCATTCTTTATCCATTTATTTATTCCCAACTCACAAGGTTGTTCATGTTCACTAATACCCTTTGGAAAGGCATGAATCCACTAAATCACCAGCATCCCTCTCCAGATATGAGTAAAATTATAGGGTACATTAGACTCTCTAGCCTTAGAAAGGCAACCGGTCAAGGAAAAGGACAACCCTGATTCAAAACCAGGGAGTAGAGCCTCATTAAAGTGGTTTGACGCCCAATTCGACATCCTTCCGGTAGCTCCTGCAGCTAAGCTGATGCCAGGTGGATTGCCTTCAGCTTTTCGCTGGACGACATCAGCAAGTCCGAGAGGCAGATTTTGTCGACTAGGCATCCAAGGATCTCCAGACGCTTCGCCGAGACATGCACCCTGGGGGGAGACGTTTCATTGTCCGTAGAGACAGAACAGAGGCCATTCACTCGTAAGAAAGCTGGTCGACATTAGTTGCAGCATTGAATGTGATAATTGATTAGCTTATACTATGGTCGCTTGTCGTAGAGTGATGGTTCACAAGTTGGTATCACAGCCCACAGGCCCTGGCTAAGGAGTAACGTCTACAATAGGTAACTGGAGAGTAAGGTTTTGTGCCAGACTAGATTGGACTTTGTGAATGACAGAATAAAATCACATTATAATTGAATTTGAGAAGCCATTTGCCTGTGTGCATTTGACTATGAATTCAAAATATCATCAAACAATCAGTTCCAGCTTCAATGAGTCTGTTACACTTGTGTAACGTTATCATGAGTTTTGGTCTAAAATTAAAGTGTCTGGTGACATTTTTTCGAACAAAAATTATTTGAGTCTTAAAATGAATGATAATGAAAATGAATATTTTGAAATTACATTATACAATCCTGTGTATGAATAACAATCACACGTGTTATATGAGTGGCTGTGATTTGTATTGTATTGGTAGACAGTAAAAGTTTTCTCAGGTCTCTGAATATAATGTACGCATAAAATTAATACGTGTCTGGTTAGTCATTCAATAGAACCCATCACATGACCAATCAGTCTTTTGACAGCATATGTTGGGGTGACTAATTATAAAATTGGAAAAGGGGGTGATCAATGAATAAATTACTTCTCTAGTCCTTTGTTGGACAGTGATAACTAAAAAAAACGTCTGAATTTTCAAACAAACGAATGTGAATGCTACTGGATACTGTCCGAGGGACTAATTTACCATGAACTTTACCATGTAATTGAAATTCCCAATTAAAAAAAAGACTAAATTAAAAAAAAACAAAAAAAACAACTATTCTTTGGGGGTGACAAAAGACAAAAAAAAAACGTTTTTCTAGACATAATAAGTCGAGTACTGCTAACCAAGGGTTGTTGCAAAAATCCATTCTATATTCGAATCAGGAGTGCTGTTCGAATTCCCCAAAGTTTTGGGTAGCTCCTCATATGAAAGGAAAGTATAAAATCAAAAGGGAAGGGGAAATCAGAGAAGAAAAAGATTTTTTTTTTAAAAGATAACAATGATAACAATAAGTTAACATTTTCAAGATAAAAAAAAAAAAAGGAATAAAAAGATGGAATAAACAAGGTAGGAAAGAAAGAAAGAAAGAAAGAAAGAAAGAGAGAGAGAGAGAGAAAAAAAAACGAAAGAAATAAAGAACGAATGGAAGAATGAGAAAAAGATAGAAAGAAAAGGGGGAGAAAGAAAGAAAGAAAGAAAGAAAAAAAGAAAGAAAGAAAAAAGAAAGAAAGAAAGATCAAATAATCTATCAAGGTAAGAAAGAAAGGGGAGAAGAAAGAAAGAGAGAAAAACAGGGGGAAAGAAAGAAAGAAAGAAAGAAAGAAAGAAAGAAAGATTAAATAATCTATCGAAGTAAGATAGTAAGCAAGAAAGAATAATGGTCAAATATGTCCAGAGAAAAAAAAAAGAGAAACAGATTTCGGTCAGTTAGTCATCTCCATGTAAAAGAGTATAAAGGTGGGTTATTTTGTGTATCTTGGTCATTGACTGCTTCGAAAGAGAGCAAGCAACCAACTGGTTGGTCGGCTGGGCTTTTAGGTTGGTTGGCCGCCTCGTTGGCTAAATGTTTCAATAACCGCTCGACAGATGGTGCAGTAGTGGAAGAAAGAGACGGCGTGCATTTTCTTCTTTGCCTAATGATAGGTTAAAGCCAAGAGAGACTGAACTGTATGTTGACCAGCCGCAACCGCCCGTTTTCGCGTGGACGACGCCATTTCTTTCAAATCTCTGCTGCTACCACCACTCGGGGCTGGTGTGACAAAGACATCAGTATTACTGACTAACGCTTAATTACATAGCGTAAAAATGAAGACTGGTAGAAAAGCGAATGAGTGCAGGGGTTTTAAGGATGGTGGCGTCAGTGTTCGCATAGGATGACGGTTGGGGAAATCCGGGGCGGGAGCTTATGGAGCTAAGTGGATGAAAGGGGTTCACCGCAGGCCTTAAACTAGTACCGGAAGTCATATCGAGAACAGGACAAATAAGTGAGCAATAACATTTTGTCCATTGTCTATGTCTGCTTAGATAGATAGATAGATAGATAGATCTTCGGGGGGGGGGAAGAGAAGAGAGAAAGGGTGAGAATTCATCAAGTTTATCAAGTTTCACATTAAGAGGACACTTAGTGAGAATCTAACTCGCTTGAAATAGCCTGTAGGATTAACTTGTTAGCCATCGGATATAACATACATACATGCACACGCACACAGACACAGACACACACACACACACACACACACACACACACATATATATATATATATATATATATATATATATATATATATATATATATATTGTGTTATATTATATAGAAACTCTTGTTTGGAATGGTTTCCTGTCATTACATGGTTAATGTATCACTCGACCTAGACAACGAAAGCAGTTATTTGGGCCTTTGCATTAACGTCAACTGTTTAGCTTATTGGTAAAAGATACGCAACGTTGGAGCGGCTAACCTATCGGTCGCAAATTCAATTCTTGTAGCAGCGGCATTTTCTTCAATTGTTTGTTCTATTTACGTTGTCTAGACCAAGTGATACAGAAGGTGATCATTTCAAATTGGAGTTTCTATATAACATAACGCAATTTATAATCATTATATCGGATCATACATTCATTTCTTGATGCACACACACAAACACACATACGCTCATACATATATGTGTGCACACACACTCACACACATACATATTTAGGTGAACATAAGGAAGATACACACACATATGTAAATGTGTGTATGTGCGTGTGGCTTATGTTGGGGCATCAGAGAGAGACGTATTCATTAAGAGATTGGCTTGCCTATGATCGCACTACGGTAAACGCTTATATGTGTGTGTGCGTGTGTGTGTGTCTGTGTGTGTCTGTGTGTCTGTGTGCGTGCATGAACGTGTACGTATGTGTATGGACGGATGTAAGAGACCAATATTCGAACAGATGTATGCAGAGATAATGCCTCGCACACAAAAGACAATATTCTGATAGATGAGCAACTTTCCACATCACATCTGTCAAGGATACAACTTTTACAAAATTGGGAATCGAAAATAAGCAGTTTCTAAAAAAAATATCATGAAATATAGATACAATTGTACTGACTATTGTTTCATGTCTGTTCGTTTGCATTTTATTACTCAGCACAATCCTGCACGAACCATGCAACGCTCCCAGAGGTCAGGGATGCGAGTTCAAGTCTCGTCGGAGGCTACGTCATTTCTAGTCCTCGCTGCTTGCTCACCAGTCGTATATAATAAAACCACCTGGACGTTGCAATAAAAAGCAACAAAAATGAATTTTTATATAAATCAGTCAAAAAGTAATCCAGTCAATAAATTGGATTTTACTTTTCAGTTGTAAATTCTGATAATTTCAGATGCTTTAAACACTTTCTGCTAAAAATCTTCCTTTCTATTTCTAACATGTATCACCCTCATCTGTAGCCTTTGATCGCAAGTCGTTATCCAGTGGCCGTTAAATAAGCAACGTCGGTCGGGAATAATGAACTAACCTCCGGTCAAATTCAAACTCACATCCCTTGCCCTTTGGGGCACGTCTTATTGTTACTGCGCCTTACCGATTAAGCCACTGAGGCTTGTTGTTTCTTTCAGGTTTGTGCTATTTAAATAATGATTGTACAATAACGAGATGAGAACTGCATTAAAAAGCAACAGAAATAAGATCTGAGTAATCAAAAGTTGATAATCATTGACAATGCTTTATTCACGAAATTCGAAATCTATTCATAATCAAGTTTTTTTTTTAAAGTAAAAATTATAGTCTTAATCTTAGGAACCGTCAACCAGAGCTGACTCTGAAACTGTCAAATAGATTTCTTCAGTTTTGAAGTGATTCTGGTCGTGTGGCTGACTATTTGTCGATGTACATGTGTCCTGCGTACAAGACTGATGGAACTAGAGGGCTTGAAATCTAAACATTTCCTCTCTATTATATCCATGGGTTTTTTTTAACACCCCCCCCCCCATAGGGTTTTTTTTTACTGGCATAATATAAGTTTATTCTAAATTGGTCC
>OY735206.1:53453483-53488483 GCA_963457665.1 Thysanoteuthis rhombus | reverse complement strand
TGTGCAGGAATAACAATACAGTGAATTAGGGAACAGGTCACATGTAGTTAGAGAAAAGGCTTAACAGAAAAATGAAAAGATGACGCTGAAAATAATGATAAGATATTGACGTTCCACCGTTTTCGTTCAAATTGACAACCACAACGACAGAATTCTGAGTGATATTCTTTTTTCTATGCAACCAATAGACAAAGAAGATCACCAGCCAGATACATAGATACACCATTTTTCGATTTATTGGTTCCAGTACGCGTTTCGGCACAGGGAGTTTGTGAGACATAAGCTATTGGCTCATCGACTGCATACGGTATTTGTATTTGCTCAATTGATATAACTATATCTATTTCATCTATATTAATGATAAATTGATCAATGTATTGCGTTTAACTGTTTAGTTCATACTTAATGTTTGATGATTGAAAGTTCCCAACAATCCTAATGCTTTAAAGACATGAGATGTACATTTGGTAATTTATGGGTTAGAGATGCGCTTACAGATCACTAATATAATAGTACTCGTCAAAGATTACGGGGTTTTTGCGTATGAAGCATAACTTCTGTCCAGGATCAGAGTGAGTATAGATATGTTCATTGGGAAGTGTGACACATATACACGCACATTTGAATAATTTGGCTCGGTTTGAGAACAAGAGATACTGGAGAAACGATAGTGTACCGGTTTATCACATTGGTGTTTTCTCCAACCGTTTTTCCTGATATTAGACAAGTCACCATTAACAAAGACAATCAATCAGGTAGCTGTTCTAGCAGAGTGAAATTATTACAACTGTTATATCGGGAATTATATAGATATATTGTCAAGGGGAGTAATTATGCATTGATCCACCTTAAAATCTAATCATTCATTCCATAGCTCACTGTCCATCCTTTCACACTGTCCATCCTTCCTCATTTTCCACTCTTCCACATTGTCCATTCTTCCTCATAGTCCATCCATCTTCATTGTCCAATCTTCCACACTGACCATCCTTCCACAGTATCCATCTTTCCTCATTGTCTATCTTTCCTCATTGTCCATCCTTTCACACTGTCCATCCTTCCTCATTGTCCACTCTTCCACATTGTCCATCCTTCCACATTGTCCATCCTTCTTCATTGTCCAATCTTCCACACTATCCATCTTTCCTCATTGTCCATCCTTCCTCATTGTCCATCCTTCCGCATTGTCCATCCTTCCTCATTGTCCATCCTTCCACACTATCCATCCTTCTTCATTGTCAATCCTTCCACATTGTCCATCCTTCTTCATTGTCCAATCTTCCACACTATCCATCTTTCCTCATTGTCCATCTTTCCTCATTGTCCATCCTTCCACACTGACCATCCTTCCACACCATTCATCCTTCCTCAATGTCCATTCTTTCCCATAGTCCATCCTTCCAACCGTTCGAACTGTTGTCCTCAACTTGGTTCTTCCTTTTGATATAACGTTTCAGTCGTAGTATCAAAAAGAAGAACCAAGTGGCCTTCTTCAGATTGGTGTCTAGAAACGTTGTGTTCTAAGGAAGAACCAAATCTACGTGTATTAATGATCCCTTATTTGATAAAAGATTCAGACAGAAATTGTCAAATTTTACTGTTCATATTCTAAGTAATTCCCTAATTCTTCAAAATTCCCTAATTTAAAAAGTACCCAAATATCAGTTAAAATTAATCCGCAAAATAGCACGCACACATGCATATACACATCCTTACACGCACTCTCTCTCTCTCTCTCTCTCGCACACACACACACATAAATATATGATACAAATCAGGAATACAATATAATATGATACAATATCTGATGTATGATGAGTTCATTTCATAAAGTGCTCGATACATTCAACATTAAACATTAAGTTGATTTAGAGTAGAGCTCAAAATATAATGGAATATGGATTTGCTACACGAACACGTTTATATTTCTCTCCCGTTTAGGCTACTTCATTCACCAGAAGCCAATCCTTACTTCAATACATATATATATATATATATATATATATATATATATATATATATATATATATATATATATATATATATAAGCGAAATGTTTAAATTAGCTCGATTCTTTTTCATGATCCCTTATAGCTGAGTGATGGTTTAGACGCTTATAAAACTGTCTTACTTCAACGCATGTCTTATCAAGGGGGAAAAGGCGAGAGTAAGGATAATTACGAGGAAATGATGTTTAATAGAATCACAGACGATCCTTGTCATTGAACTCTTATTACTTCTTACAGAGTAGGCAGTAATGAGCATTTCTTATAAGTAATGATAAACCTAATGATACGAGGGAAAGGGAAAATAATAATAATAATAATAATAATCATTACGGAGATGTTGATAAAAACGAAAGCAAAATTGTAGAGGATAACAAAAACAATAATTATGATATATTCAAGATAATGTCTGGAGTTGGAAGAATAAAAGTAAAATCAATTCAGGTTATGGGACACATGCACAGATCCTTGAACACACTAATAATCATACACGCACACACACATGCATATGTATTCTCTCTACCTCTCTCTCTCTCACACACACACACACGCGCACACACACATAGATCTCACATACGCACATATTGTCTCTTTCTCTCTCTCTCACACACACACACACACACGTCTTAACAAACACACATCTACAAATACCAACACACTCACACATCCTCCAACAACATACTCTGACTCACAGATACACCCCTCTTCTCAAAAAGACATATATACATACATATACATACTTGCACACGCTGTTGAAGTGAAAATTGATTTAGCTTATCAAACACACGTACGCATTCCCATTCCCTCTCTCTCCCCCTCTCTCTCTCTCTTTATCTCTCTCTTTCACACACACCACACACATATACATCCTCACATACACCAGTGCACATCCACTAATCTTCGCACACGCTTATAAGAATATTCAAGAACACTAAATATCCAGTATTTTTTAATAATATTTTCAGTAAAACGAAAATCATGTGCAATAATCATGTTGAGAATAAGAACATAACTGTCAAAATAGAAAATGCAAAACTCGGCAAGGTAGACCACTACATATACTTAGGACAACGAATCTCCATGAGACCCTCTAAAGAGGACGAAATCAAGCGAAGAATCACTTTGGGATGGCAAGCCTTCGGCAGAGCAAGCTCAACTTTCAAGAACCAGATGATCCCAATAATCCTAAAAAGAAGAGTATACAACCAATACATTCTCCCGATAGTCAATTATGGAGCTAAAACATGGAACCTAACCAAGAGACAGGTCTGCAAACTGAAAAGTATGTAACGTGCACATGAGAAAAGCATGCTCAACCTTATATGGAGAGATCACAAGACAGCATAGTATTTAAGGAAGAAAACAGGTGTTCGTGACATCATAGAAACTATTAAAAAACTCAAATGGCAATGGGCAGGCCATGTTGCAAGAATGAAAGACAACCGATGGACATCACGTCTCATATCATGGATCCCAAGAGATCACATGAGAAACTGAGGCCGACAGAACACAAGATGGAGAGATGAACTTGACAGATTCAGGAAATACTGGCTCCGCGATGCCCATGATAGAGAAGTGTGGTGAATCCTAGGGAAGGTGTATGTCCAACAATGATGATGATAGTATTAATCGAGTGCCAAAGTTCTCAGCGCTCTCTTTTGAAATTTAGAGACTGAATAAAGAGTTAATAACCTGTTTTCACCGGATACTTTTACACATACCTAATAAAAAAAGAAAAAATGGTAGCATATTTTAACAGTGCAAACTCCTTGTTATTAGTCAAAAGAATCAAAATCAAAAAACATGATTCATAATTTTAGCACATATTCCGCGGATGCTTTGGTGTGGAATTTATAAAAAGTAACCAGGAAGCACTCAGAGAAGACATACTTTTGTCAACGTCATTGCCACTAAAATTGAATGAAAGTCGTAGTAATTTAGTTCATATATAGCTACCATGTAGGGGAGGTATTTGCGAAAAATCCTGGATCTGCCCCAAGATTTAATGTTCTCCTTTAGCCCAACATCCCTCAACATGTTATTGAAATTCATGGAGAGCTTTCGTAGATATTGTGTTGATAGACAAACTGACTTAGTGCACACAAAAACACGAGACATGGCTGGGTAGGAATAATGATCCACTAAGGATTTTGCAAAGGGTTTGACCGTAAAGAACAATGCTTTATGCTTCAATCAGAAACTGCCCTAAAGAATAAAAACGTAAAATCCTTTAGGAGTTTGAAACGAAATAGATCCTCCAATCTGGGCCAGGTGACCAGATCTAATATTCATAAACAAAGAAAAAGTGTCAGTTAGTGGACATCGCTGTTTCGGCAGGCGGCAAATTTGGAAAATATTTCGGTCTTGCCAGGAAACTGAAATGATTATGGGATATAAAGATGACAGTTTAACCCGTCATAATCGGCATGCTTGGAACAGCCAGTACAGCCTGGAAATCTTAGGAAGAATTGAGACATTCATTCGATAGCATTACTGGCAAGCCTGACAGGTGCAGGGTCAAACTCCACTTCAACTTCTATTCCAACTGAAGATGATTACAGCGACAGTTGAATTATATACAAGTGAAAAAATTTTTTTTTAATTAATTTTTCTGAATAAATGAATATGTTTATCAGAATGAAATGGACCCTTGTGAAACATAAACATTCGTATGTACGTAAGAATTATCAGTTTAGATCCGTCGGTAAGAGAGCCGCCTATTAGGGAAATGTTAGTTTTATAAATCAATTTAGTTTAACGCTGTGCGACAGGCATACAGTGAATAGTTTAATCCACTGAGTTTGGTGAGGATTGTCCTTGTTGTTGTGATGGGAGAAAACAAAGTCAACCCAAGCCTCTTGGACTGGGATTTGACAAAACCAATAGGAATATTGGATAGAGTGCTGAAATATTGAGGAAACTTGCTGTAATCTTATCTTTATTACTCTTGTTCCTATTTTTTTAATTTTTTGAAGCCAGTTAAAATTAAACGCTACTAATGTCATAACGACAAACGTACAACACTCTTTTGTGGTTGCCCAATACCATCAAATAAAAACGCAATTACGAATCGGGAATTAGAGAGCTGTATAACTTTCACGAAAATTAACAGTAACTCGATGAACTAACAACAATGCTGATACCCTAAACGTTTGCTCAACGCAAAATCTCAACCAAATCATTGAAATTTATTCAGACACAGTAATTTTACGTTAGGGAAAAAAACTATGGAAGAACAAATAGTATATAATACACTATCAAAGCTTTTCAATCGTGGCATCAGTTGTAGATTTACAAGGCTTCAAGCGACTGAAAAGACTTGACTAGTAATACTAGTTATTTACAAGGAGGTGTCACAAACAGGTGTTACTGTAATGCTACCAAATACCATTAACACAGGTAGAAGGAGGAAACTACGGTATTACCACGAATAGAAATACAAGCTATAACAGTTGTAAGTAATGATAGCAGTAGTAGTAGTAATAGCAGTAATAACTAAGTTACACTCGCTATAATTGTAGTAATACTGGCAAGCTATAATACTGGGTATCAGACATATTATTGTTCTTCTCTGAACAATATAACCTACGACATTTAGTCAAAGTCACTAGCACAAAGCTCATAGGAAAAATCTTTTCCCGCTTAAACTATTTTATTTCGCTCAAAGTTGCCAGTGATTCACAAACAACATTTCAAAGCAGGTAGTTAAAAAATTAAAAAGCCACCAATCTTCTGTTGTTTAAACTATAAGGAAGTGATTTCGAAAAACCTGCAGTTCGTGTCGGACACTCTGAAATTTAGACTAAACTTGGGTCATCCACGACATACTTGTACTGCTCTTCGAAATTCCGTCCGAGGATCTCTACATCAGAACGGAAAAAAGTGATCGAAATAACAATCACGTTGAAGTGTACACCTTCAGTAAAGTATCATAGACATTTCATTGTCTTAAAGACTGCATTCCTATTCATAAAATTTGCACTATAACTATTTTCAAATGCCAATTATCACAAAGCTTTATTAGAAACAGTCAAACAAAACTATCAAGATAGATTTCTTCAGTTCTTAAGTTGGTCTGGCGGGCTGGATATGTATGTATGTATGTATGTATGTATGTACACATGTACCTACGCGTATATCACACGTACAAGCAGTAAGAAATGAGCTAGGGGCTGAAAATCTAAACATTTATTCTTTGATATATCTATAAAAAAATTTATTTTTTGAAAATTTACCCCCTAAATAGGTTTTAGTGGGGGTCTTTTTTTGACTTTTTTAGAGATCAACAAAAGAAGTGCCTTATCCATTGATTACCCTTTTTTTCCAATTTTTTAATTGATCACTTCCAACACAGTATGCTGCCAAAAGACATTGGCCGTGTGGTGGTTTCTACTGAGTGACCAACGAGGTATGTTATTATTATTGATTATTATTAAAGTATCGTCACTGTGGTGCCACTATGGCTGACTGGAAAGTGTGCAGACAGGTCAAGGATTCTCTCCTTCTTATTCCTCTTATTTTCTTATTAACTCATGTAAACAACTCTGTAATTAGCAGTTAATAGATCTGGAGTCATCTTCCTTGGACAAACTTTTATTTTTTGTTGTCAATTTATACTTAATTAAAAATCACTCCGAAACCGGTAACCCGATTGGACTGGAAATGTCTTTATTATACAAGTTTTAACGGTATTGCACTATGATGTTCCATTTTTTTATTGTTACAGTAATAAACTTACAAACAAACATGTAGAAATAGAATCATTATGAAATAGATAATTGAAATTTTTATTTGAAATCAAACTCCACTGTATTCTTCAATTTAATCACGAACTGATAGTTTATCTAACAAATTTTTAACGGAAGAAGGCTTGTGACGCAGTTTATCAAGATAGGGAATTATGCGTATGGTATTCTCTTTGCAGAGCCGGCATTAATTCCTGACCACTAGAATTTTTTTCTCTGATTTTCAATTCACCAAACACAGCTACAGAGCCAGAACTTGCTAAACTAATTTTAGGTAAGAATTTGCAAAATTGAATACTTAATAATCAATTTCCCTAACGGCAAGAAATACTTGTTATTGCAGAAAATAACTCAAGATATGCCAGGAATTGTGGAGTTGTGATAAACATTTTCTAATTCTAACGTAGTGATTCTCAACCGTTTTTAAACATGCAGTCTTTTCAAAATATTTCAGAATGTCATTTTCCACTTTCAAAATTGCCTGACTTGAAAAGTACATTCCAAATATGTACACATAATTTTCAAAGTCTTGTATTTTTTCTGTATAGGTTTAAATAATAAATGTCATCGTGAAATCGCTATTCTATTTAAAAAAAATTTTATCTTTTTTTTCAATTTTCTTGGATTTTTTCTTGTATTTGCTAAATTATTCTCTATATGAAACATAAACGAATTTTCATTAATTATAACGTAGAATTCAATAAAGTCCATATAGGCTTAAACTGACAATGATCAATCATCGTGCCATACTAAACGAAAGCTGATCAAAAATTTCATCAGTTTTAAATTCTGTAGTTAAATGTGCCAAAAATAAATCATTCGTTGGATAAAGATATTTTCTGGAAAAAAAAAAACACCCAAAAACATATAGTTTCATCATCGGTCAACAAAAATGTGCCGAAAATTTACTTTTGCTAAAAGATAAGACCCATCGGAATATATATGAAATTTGGAATGGAAAATTCTTTAGAAAAAAATTAGCTCTCTTATAAATAATTTTCAAAACTTTTATCAAAATTAAATAAAATGCTGATTTTTGCAAGATTTTTAAAATCGAAATATTTTGTACATCACATCATAGAATTTCGGAAAATTTCTTTAACTGCAATTTATTGTTTACATCAACTGCCAATTATTTGGAAAAATCTCCGGTCCAATGGGGTTTAGTCACAGAATTTGTTCCAATATTACTTCTTTATAATGACGCTAAGATTTTTTTCATATAGATGTTGGGCCTTTTTTTTTCTCAAGTGTTTTCTTTGCACAGAAACTTTGTGTTCATTCCTCTATTAATATCAGGACATTTACATTTATTGGGATTATTTTTAAAAAGGTAAAGTAATTTAATTTGACTAGCAGTGACAGAAGATCAATATTCCAATAGTTTGATTCTGCCATGTCATTCGTCCCAATTCCCCTGCGAAAACCTTCTATTTTCTCCAGGCAGTGAATTCCTCCCCAGATAGCTAAACTCTGTTCTGACAACTCATAAACTAGATGCAATACATTCTTATATACATTAAGGGTTTTTCTTTGAATAATCTCGAACGGATCAGATAATTTCTTTTGCTGATCTAAATCTGGGTCAAGGCTACATAGAGACAATTTTTTTTCTGAAAGATTGGACCATAAGAGTTGTACACAGTCAAATTTCGGCTTACATGGCTTTTCCTCAATCTCGAAAATGACTACTAATGTTTTCCTGTCGTTTCCTTCCAAGATTATTCTTAGAATCCCCATTCAAAGATATTAACATGAATTGATTTACATCATTGTAATTGGTATTCCTGTTAATGTCACTATCTCAAGTTATTCTTTTCGATTTTTTGGAATCCATGAAGTACGTAGAAAAACTATATAGTTCTTTTATTTTCTTATTGAAATCTTTGCATTTGGCAATAATTCATCGTCCCAATCCTTAAGACATGTTTTTGTCAGACCCATGAAAGTGGATCGTGTTGGGGGGAGTGGGAAGGCGTAGGGCAATTAATTAGCCTGAATTCTTTATTTGTTGAACAAAGGTCTGAACTCTTTTCTGGCAAACATCGCAATTAATCCAACTAACTAGCGCACACCTTATAAAAGTTCACAGAGAGCAGGACAAAGATATTACACAATTTGATAATGAAAAAGAGTCAAAATTTAATAGGTTTAATATTTATCTATTTGAACAAAAAAAAATGTTACTTCCAGAAAAAAAATAAAATAAGGTATACTGAACTTATAAAAGACCGAGAGCTATACCTCTAAACAAAATTCAATATTTTCGGCCTTTCTTCAATCTTACGAATCGCTACAAATGTAGAATTAAAAAAATATTTTGCTAATTTTGCTAATTTTGCACAGCACAATCTTTGAGAAGAAAACATTTCTGCTTGGCCCAGATCCAGATTTAGATAAGCAAAATAAATCTTCTGATTTATTGACTTCGCTTCTGTAAATGAATTGTTGGATTATTTGTGAGAGGAAAAAATTAGAATCAATACGAGACCATGAGTGGGGTTTCATATCAAAATAGCGAATTAGTTAATACTGGAATTAACATCGTTCGTGGGTTTTCACGTACATGGTGAATTGAACGTTGCGATGAAAAGCAACATAAACGAATTGGAAAGAAAACAAACCAGAAATTAACAAATTATAACCATTCTTCATCAAAAGAATTCGGACAACTCAAACCTATTACGTTTATTATCACTAGGCAAAAAACGAGCAACGATAGTAAGATGAAAGGAAAACTAACCGGAAATTAATAACAATAACAATGTTTCTTTCAATTAATTCGGATAACTAAGGACTATTACGTTCACTACTGCTACTAGTACTACAACTGCTGCTGCTGCTGCTGCTAATTCTACTACTACTACTACTACTACTACTACTACTACTACATGTAAACAAGCAACAAAACGACATAAAAAATAGCAATAATGACAATGCTTCATCTCTGAAATTCGGACAACTTAAGATCATTAAGTTTACTACTACTATTATCACCACCACCACCAATTGTAAACAAACAACCAATATAAGATGAAATAAACACTACCTACAAATTAATAATAATGGCAATATTTCATCCAAAAAATTCTCACAACTTGAGACGATTACGTCTACTACCAGGTGTAACGCAACAGAAATAAGATTGAAAAAAAACTAGTCAGAAATCGATAACAATGATCAGGCTTCATCTGAGAATTTCAGACAACCTAAGATTATTATGTCATTATTATGTTTTTAATTGAATCAGGTTATGTAGTTTAAGTATCTGATTGATTCGGATTTCCCTATGTTTGAAGACAGGCAAACAATGGCTTTGACATCTTCAAAATTATCAAAGTCATGATTCTGAACAAATGATGTTCTGTGGATTCAAGAGAAATATTGGCAATCCTTGCTTATTCGGTATCAAAATCGCCTAGCATATGCAAGTCACATCTTGATGGCTAAAAATGGCTGGATTTTTCGTTACCAGTTAACTTTACAGCTAATGTTGTTGTTCTTGCTTCAAGGTACCTTCTTAAAATCTAAGATCATGCTTTCAAAATTATTTTAACAAAACCCCAATATACGGCACTCAGTATCACAATAGCCCCAATATCTGATCAATATATATATTTTTTTTTTAATGAAGGTGAAAAACAACAAATTAACGGCTTTTATTTTCATTATTATGTTGATATCTGGTCATTACATTATACGATTATACTTTTTTGGAGCCTTTGTATGAATATTCAAGCATACTTAACAATGAATTTTCGAGCGTACTTGACCTTTTTGGCTATAAAGTTAGCAGGGAATGAAAGAGAAATTTAGCTGTTTTCAGCTAAATTAAAGTTTTGGCATTCGTTTTGCTAGACGATATTAGTACCGACTAAGCGAAAATTGCCGAAGTAGTACTTTACCCTAGGAAGTACCACTCAATGATCGAGTGGTATTTCATTGTTTGATTCACTGAATGATCTTTTATTCCTAATTACACCTCTTATCATATTTTTCTGTCGCATAAAACCCAGCCAAGTGAGACTGAAAACTAGATAACCGACAATTCTTTCCAAACTGAGTAATATTTATGTCATTTGATCAAAAGAAATAATAAACTTAATCTCGATTTTCTCACTTTACCTCTTCGAAAAGGGAGAAACTGGTATTTTCCTTTACATTCTTAGCTAAAACTTTTAACATGGTCTGGTTAGTCACTCAAGAGAAGCCATCACATGACTAACGTCCCTTGGCAGCATGCCATAATGGGGGTGATCAATCTAAAATCACTTCTCTCGCCTTTTATTGGGCCATATCACTAAAAAATGCTGAGTTAAAAAAAAAGCAACCGTGAACACCGTTGGACATAAACTAAGGGATCAATTTAGCATAAAATTACATTTCAAATTGACCCCCCCCCACTGAAAATCTCTAAGATGGGGTTTAAAAAGTTTGGGGTTTTTTCGAGACAAGGAATGACTGTTTACATTTTCAACCCTGTAGCTCTATTGGTGCAGTCTGTACGCACGATATATACATACATATATAGCTAGCCAGACCGGCTTGAAAACTGAAGAAACATATATTTACAGTTTTGGTTGACAGTTTTGGTTGACAGTTTTGGTTGACAGTTTCTGGTATCAGCTGAGGTCCTGTCTCGTAAAGAATCGATAAAGATCTAAGCAATCGACCAAAAATGTCTTCCTTACACTTTCTCGTATCTCCGTCATTCTTATGATGGATTTGGTTTCTTTGCATAAACTCTTTCCATTACAAACTGTTGTGAACTCTCTACAATTACGAGTGAGAAAGAATTAAAAACTTTCAATAAAATAGTAACTCCACTGACGGATTCAATGTCAAAAGCACCTTGGAAGGAGAAAGAATTCTCAACATTCAGAGTTTAACACAAAGCAAATTACCAACACTGCTTGTCAGATATAGGTACAAAATTTCTTATCAGTAAAGCTTGGGACCAGATATTTTTCGAAATTCGGGATTTTTCGGATTTCGGAAGGCTAGTACTGGTATTGCCTAAGTAAGACATTCAAGCTGATTGTTCGGTAATGGCAAAGACTCTGCACTGGACCTTGTAAAAATTCACACTGAGTGGGGTAAAGTAAAACTATAAATAATGCTCCAGTTTATTTGTCATAAATGAAATGTGATAAAGATAGTTTATAGTATTACAGGCATACTTTCTATTTTCAACTACTAATAGAAAATATTCAAATACTTATTTTTATTTCTAAGTAAAAAACGAAGTTCCAAAAAGTTTTAGAAGCATTTCGATTTTCAGAATTTCGGATAAGAGATTTTGTACCTGTATTTTAGAAGCTTATTCAAAAGACCGCTCAATACGCACATACGTCAGTTAATACGTAAATGTTTGCATGTGTTTTTTAATTCAGGGCATGCTAAATCAAGTTATTCTGATGCCGTAATGAACTGTTTCTATAATGATGTTTTAGTACACTTGCCGTTGGGCGATGATCAGAAAGCTTGTCTAGCAGTGCTGTCGATCCTCATCGGGTGACCGACCACTGTGGCTTTGCACCAGTCAAAGGTAAGCTTAGCTAATATTTTTGATTTAGCGTTGTTCTCGCTCCAGTTTCAGTTCAACCTTCGGCCTAGTAGATCGTTGAGATACCATCCATTCATGTCATTTCTCAGGACATGAAAGATACTTGGTGGTGCCCATCTCCTCTCCAAGTAAGATGTGACAGGTTGTACTGGGTTAGACAGTACCAGCGACAAGGATAGATCCCTGATCTGACCCATTGGAAGAAGTGGAACCAGTCTGTCTTGAGGGGTCTACTCCTAGTTTCGAATCAATGCCGTCTGTCTCCTAGACTAGTTGCCAACTAATGATAGAGTCTAGCCTACCCTTCTATGTATACAGTTTTGGGAAAACTAAAAGTTTGCCCCGCTATTTACCTGTAGCTGGAAGAAGGGTTGGATTCATACCTTTCCCAAAAGCAATAGTACAAAGTGAACACCAACAGCCTCGGCTGGAATCTGAATTCGGTTCGCAGATTCCATTTTTCGTGCTATCAACAGTTAGGCCACCTGCACCTCCACGCAGTACAACGCTTGAACTAGATTTGACCAATCCAAGTGAATACCTGGATAACGATAAAGGAGTGCTCATAAGAGTATTCATTCGTGCAGGCGTTTCTTTCTTGGTTTATTGCACATAAGGAGTGAGATGAAATCTACTGGATCAGGCTTCTCGTATTTCTCTGAGCGACAAGGAGAGCAATGATCTAAGTAGAATTATTTACAGCCTCGTGTAGTTCAGTTCCCAAATCATCAACTACTTATCTTATCTCACTTGTACATCTTGACTCAATGAGTTTTGATCTCGAAGCACTACCGTCTGAAGTCCAATTTTCTTGCCGTTATCAATAGATTTCGATCAGTTGTTAACAACCCTATCGCTTACGACAATCATTTTAAAACTTGAATTTCGAATGCGTCGGCAGTAATTTGTTGATTCTGTTGGTCTTCAAGTGGCCACCAAATTCAAGCGATGTTATGCTTGGTTAATACCGAAAGGCAAGCTAATGAGTAGTACCACAAGCAATTCTTATGCACTCTCTTCTAAATATATTTTATAACGAGATGAATGTTCGAAGATATATCGTGTATGGCACAAAGAACTCATCTGTTGGGATCGCCAGGAACTCTAGCGTATGTATACATTCTTTTCAGCTCATGCTTTTTTGTACAAATATTTTTTGAAATAAATACAATCGCAATCAAACACTTCTCTGTTTCAAGTCACAGATGTCTCGTACTAAGCCATTTTGCAAAACCTTATGCCAGAGAAGTCCTGAATGAGAATACCACCGCGACCCATCTGGCTTTTCTAACAGTTATAAATAATTGCAAAAAGAGACAAGGTTCAGAAGACCAAAGAAAAAATCATAAGCGATCCTAAAATCACAGGCCCAAAAGTTATTGACCGAAAAAGTTTTTCTTTAATAAAATAAGTAATATTTTAATTTAATTAATACTAATTACGTAATGTAACGATTTTTTGTTGGTAAATTTGAATGAATTGGAATGAATAAAAGATTGTTTTATTGTGATAACTTATTTCGTTTTCGTTTTGTTATGAGAGGAAATCAAGCGGGATACCCGTAAGATTATTTGATAAAGTTGAATGATAAAAAAGCCTATGTGTCTTCAATAAAATAAGTAATATTTTAGTTTAATTTATACTAGTGAATAAAGGTTGTTTCATTGCAATTCAAGCGAAATACTCGAAAAATAAGCCTGTCGTAAACGCCCACTCGTTTACTTTAAAATGTTATGCTGTCCATCGAAAAAATATTTCATCAGTATGAATTAGATAAATTGAAATATCTTTTCGAAGCATTTGATACAACATATATTGAGTTCACATGAATATAAATTACTCATTTTATCAAGAATATTACTCATTTTATTCGTGTAAATCAAGAAATTGCTTATTTTAGTGGTAAAAATTTTCCTAAAATATTACTTTTTCTTTATCTCAGAAGTATTACTTAATTTAGCAAACAAATCAAAATATTACATTGGGAAATTATTGCAACTTATAAACTAAGTATTATCTTAATTTTGGCAGCTATTTTTGGGATGATCAATTAAAAATTGGGAACAAGGATGATCGATGTATGAGTTACTTCTTTCACCTTTTGTTGGGCATTGATCAAAAGTCTGAATTTCCAGAAAACAAGCGTGAATGCTACCAGACACAAACTAAGAGGCCAATTTAGCATAAAGTTCCATTTCAAATCGACTCACTAAAATCTATTGGGTGGGGAGGGATTTTAAAAACAAGAACCATAAGTTCAACTATGCATCCACCAACCATACGTCCATATCTATATGAAGCGTTGCAAGTTGTGGTAGTTGTAGGAGCGGAGGAAGAGGAAAGTTAGAATGGTTCACCCGAAAATCTGGCCAATAAAAAACAAAAAAAACAAATACTGAGTTTAAAGTAAGTATGCAATGATTTGTTCTGGAGGTCTTAGTGTATGGTTATTTCTTTAATGTTGGGCCTTGTATGAGTATATATAAGATTTTGAGCTATAAAATAGCTGGAAATAAAAGGTTTATCCAATTTTAGCAATTTTTTTAAAGGCAATTTCAGGTATTATTATAAAAGATACTTTGCAACACTTCAGAAAACAAATGCTCGACACGTCATCTATTGATCCAAATAGATGTTCTTTTAATGACGTCAACTCTCCTTTTGGCACCACATTTATGGCATAATCGCTGCTAGTAAATAAAATATATCCTCCTTCTTCCTCTTTCTGTTGTTTAGCTCATCTGGAACCGACCGACCAGTAAGCGTCTTATAGAGATGTGTGGACAAATCTAAAAGTAACAACATTATTCAAGAAATAATAAGGAGCAAATGTTTGAAATTTCAGCCCTCTGGCTCCATTAGTGCTAACTGTATGACTGCTACATACATACCTAACCAGTCAGCCAGCTAGCCAGCAAGCTCGAACAACTTGAAAACAGAAAAAAAACCTTTGTTGACAGTTTCGGTTGGTGGTTTTCAATCATAAAAACAAAAAACGACTGAATATGCTGGCCTATAAGACGAATGCTTTACAAGGGTATTTGTAAGACTACCACTCACCGTAACCTATCCGAGCCCCATAGTTGTCCATATCGAGCTTCGGTAGATGGCCGTTTGGTCATTGCAAATCTTATAAGCGCTTGGACGGTGCAGAAGATTTGCAATAACTACTTATTAATGAAACATCTGTCATTGACTGGCATATACGGCGACCAAAGAATTAATGAATTCTAGCTCTCTCTCTTTCAAGACCATCAACTTCTTAGCGATGTCCGAAGATCTTTACTTAACTTTAAATCTTTCATCATTATTATATATATTCTATTGAGATGCTCTCCCTGTTATTATCATTATTTCTCTTTTTTTTTCCAAATTAAATAAGTAAGAGGAAGTCGACACCATGAAAGGAAAAATCTTGAGAAATACTGGTAGATAATTTTTTTTCTCCGTACATGATTTATAATAGCTGAACAAAGATTGATCCTGAAAAAAAAAAAAACTGTCTCACATTGAAATATTTCCATTGAAAAGAGCTTCACACCTGATATGGGTGACTGCTTCCGTTCTGCTATCATCTTGACCGTAGTTGGTTGAATTTTAGGGACCTAGCAGTTCATCGTAGTTATCACGGGCTTTGTAAAAGGTAAATTTGAAATCCAGGCCGAGATAATTTCTGAGGGACCTGATTCAAAGGCCCGATCCTTTTTGAGGTGAATTTGACTGTTTCAGATCGAGCCATGAAAGGTCGACAGACATGACGACGCCAGTTTGAATGTGACAGACGCGGTCTGGAGCCGGCCTTGACGAGATAAAGCGTGTGGTCAGACACGAGCAGAGGCGACCCACCTTGTATAAATGCCAGTTAAACGTTTTATGAGGACTAAGTATCTTCCTGTAAAAAATGTGGTCAAGTTTTTATTCAATGAAGCTTCATTGTTGATTCAGTTTTTGTGTGAGTCTCGCTTGATTTGCTTTGTGTGTGACTGTTGGAATTAGGGAAATTAATAGTACACAACGAAAAGAGAGTGAAGGTAAAATTGGATGGGTTGAAAGTTATTGTCCAGAGACTCGAAGGTTATAAAACCCAAGTTAGTGAAAAGGTTTTAGGGGAGGCGAAATAACAGTCGTAGGGATTGCAGATCAGCTTGTAGCTTGAGTAAAATACTTTGTGACATTATCATTTTTACAAATCGACGACCATAAAGTAAATTGTATGGCCCTGAAATAAAGAATAAGCTTCCGACATGATGCATGCTTCTTCTCACTACAATCGTAGAATATTTGAATACCGTTTGGTGGCTTCTTTATTTTTTATCGCAACGCCCAGATCGTTTACACGTTTATTCTTGACCGTTAGGTAAGCTGCATGAGCGTTAGGTAACCGAACGACCGAGAAAACCCGATAAAACGTCCCGATAAAACGCAATATATATATATATATATATATATATATATATATATAGACGGAAGAAATACAAATGAAAAATATTGATAACGGGTCTAGATAGTAGCATAATAGAAACCGTCACGAGACCAACGCCACACCTTGTTGGGGGTGATCAATCAAAAAATTGAAAGAAAAAAGGGATGACCAATGAATGTTACTTTTCTCGTCTTTTGTAGGGCAGTGATCACTAAAAAAATCTGAATCACCGAAAAACACTGCCAAGTAAAAATTAAGGGAGCAATTTAACATGAACGTGTATTACGAATTGAACCCCCGACTAAAAGCCTATTGAAGGAGAGAATTTTTAAGAAACAAAAAAAAGAAATGCAGTCCTCAGGCTACATTGGCGCGGCCTACGCGTGATATACAATCACATACATACATACATACATACATACATAGCCAGTCAGACCGACATGAAAACTGAAGAAACCTTTGTTAAACGATTTTAGTTGACAGTTTTTAACGACAAACCAGCAATTTATATGTAAGAAATTCAGACAACTTAAGACCAGCCTCTTTCCTTATGGATTGTTCATTATTTCATCTTACATTTTCTGCTCGTTTACACCTAATAACAATAAATGAAATAATAACAAGTTGTCTGATTTTCTGAAATGGTGACTTTTTGACTAGTATTTCTTTCTTCTTTGGTATTTTCTGCTGTTTGTTTCTCTCTCTCTCTCTCTCTCTCTCTCTCTCTCTCTCTATCTCTCTCTCTCTCTCTCTCTCTCTCTCTCAATTGACGTTTAACTTAAGTGAGACCGACCGACCGACCGACCGAATAACGTCTGATAGAGATGTGTGGACACACACTAGTTTGTTACAGCAAAGAAGTTTAGGCATCTTGAGACTATTTTGTCAATCACTACGAGATGTACAAAAGCAACGATAATAAGATGAAAGAAAAACTAGCGAACATTCATCTCCCCATCCTGTATTTTGTCGGTCTATTTTGATAATGACAAAGTTACATCAAAGAAATTTAGAAAACTTAAGCGGATTGTTTTTCTTTTTTGTTTGTTTGTTTTGTTTGCTTTGCTGTTTGTTTGTTTTTAGAAATTCAGACAACTCGAGACATGCTTCCCTGAAGGTTTATTACTACTGAGATATTTATGATATTATCGTTTGATTGAGCACAATTTCTCAGACTACATCTTAGCGATTATCATTGTTATACTCAGTTTTTTAGTATCGGATGGTTTTCACTGAGATTGAGTCCAGTAAGTTTCTTTAATTGTCCAACACCCTTCGCAGTGTTCTAATTACTGATTTTAGTAATGTTTCGATCTGAATGTCTTCAGTTACAAGGCTCTTCGGGACTTTTCTAAGTGCACCGATCATGATGGGTACGATTGTCATTGTCATGCAAGATTCAGGTATTTCCCAGCTTTTCACGTTCTTTATATTTCACTCGGGTCTAATGAAACCGTGATACCCATTATTTGACAGATCATCATTTCTTTGTTTAAGATGACTGGATTTAATCTTCTGGTCCGCATTGAAAGATTCGCATGAAATTGAAAACTATCAAATAATTTTACTTTTTCTCATTCCCAAGGATAGTTTCAAGTTTGTGCATATACCATTCTTCCACGTTGTCAAAGCCTTGGCTTGTATATCTTTATGAATCTTCTGAGCGAATTGGCTGCATTTGAAGAAAGTTTTCTTCTGTCTCTGTGGACAACAGACCACGTTAAACTGATCTCTTCAGGGTGCAAGCATAGGCGTGGCATATGGAGAACACAGGATGTCCATTTGACAGAAACCCCTTCTCGGTCTCGATAAGGACAACGGAACGATACCTTTGACATCAGCTTGCCCACAGGAGCTACCTGAAGGAAGTTAAAATTGAGGGCCCCGCTCCGTGGTCTGGAATCAGATTTATCCATTCTCTAGACTGATTGCTTACCATGGCCACAGAGCCCAGTCTGGACTATTTACACATAGCTGGAAAGAGAAGAGATGAGTTCATGCCTTTCCCAAAGCATTGATTATTCTGAGATATTTTTTACAGACTTTTCCTTTATTTCATTCTGCTTAATCAAATCTGATTTCAATATTGCAAGATATCTATATTCTTTTCAATTATGTGTCCTAATGACTTCTCTATTCGGATAATAAATTATTTCTATTGATTTCTTTTGTCTTTTATGCATCATTAACATAACACATATCTTGATTTAGAATTCCATTGCACTATCTTGGCTAAAATGTTCGGACCATTGTTTTCAGTGGCAAATAATCTTGGGTCGTCGGTATACAAGAAAAACGTGAATCTTTCTGATGTATCAACGAATTTATACACCCCTCTTTACTACTCCACAAGATAAAACCAAGCAGTACCATAGTTATCACGATGATTAAAGAATGGGGAGTTTTCCTGAAAATATTTCTTATCCTGCAGTTAACTCTACTTTCCAATTTTTCATTGTACTGGATGTTGATTTGACTATATTTTTTGTGATTTAAACATGTTTGAGCATTCCAATTATTCATTTTAGAGGATCAAATCATAGGTTTTTGATGCTTAACCTTTGACTGCATGATTATTATCCTTTCTTTTTGCTGCTTTCAAAATTATTCTTCTAGTTGAATCTTCTTCGGTGGTTTTTATGTTTTAGACAAAATTTGATATTTATGTGGGAATTTTTGATGTTGGGATCATCAGTTGTTATATCAACATGGCTTCCACCTCCACTTCAGTTATGATTTTGATATATAGCTCTATTTATTTTTTAAGGTTATGTCATACTACATGTAGTTTGTCCTTCTATATTGAGTATTTTCATAATGTATAGTATATATATGTTATTTCATGCTACACATCAATTAATCTTTTGAAGCACAGAGTTTACTTATGTAGGTTACCAAAATAGATGGATTTGACGACATGGGATCAATAAGTATAGCAACAGACGTGACTCGTTCTTCGTACCACTTCTATTGAGTGTCCACCCATGTGAATATTAAATCCGTTGTGTCGGTTTTAATCTCGGACTGCCTGCAAACCAACTTATGATATTATCTTTAAGAATACTAGTTACAAAGAAAAGCTTTTTTGACTTGATTTTGACTTGATTTATATCTATCTATCTATCTATCTATCTATCTATCTATCTATCTATCTATCTATCTATTTGTCGGTCTCTATAGATAGATAGATAGATAGATAGATGCGTCAAATATGTTCTTATATTTGAACGCAAAACGATATCTCAAAGACATGGAAACTTCAAGCTAGAGAAAGACAAAAAAATGGACTAATTTTGAAAGAAAACAATATCAAAATATTGAAAAAACCATATAAGAACACAATAGTACACACTGCCCCTCTTAGGCGCGGTACACACACTAATCACAATAAGACCCACTAACACATGAATAAACACCGGCCACCTTAAGAAAAAATACTTTCAACACACACACACACACGCGCGCACATTTATACACAATCACAAACACCCAAAAGAAGGCAGAAACACACTTAGATAATTACACAAGCGTACACCCAAAAGAACGGAGGAAACAACGGACATCTACATCCCTACTTATCAATCCACACTTCCTTGGAACCAAAACATGTCATCTTTCCCCATCTCATCCCTGCTGTTAATAAAAAAAAATCTCAAGTTTAACAACCTTCAACAACCAACACCAGACATGTTACATACTTTTTTCTCCAGTCCAGTACTACATCCAAATATGTGAACAGCTGCATTTTGCAACAGTTTTTCTGTAAGTTATTCTTTGAAGACGCCGAAGAAAGTTCGGCGAAATGCATCAGACCATCTTAATAATAATAAAAGAATTCGAGGTGTAAAACACTTGTTCTCGAATCTTCCACTTCCACATAGTCAAATTACAACTACCATGCATATAATAAAATAAGCTTTAAAAAAATAGATATAACATAAACTTACATTGTCTTTCTAAAAGATTAATTACTTATTACAATGTAAATCTGGTGAACGACCTTAGCCACAAAAAATGGGAAAGGGTTCTGTCTCTTTTTATATGTGCCTGCGTTTGTATGTCTATGTATTTGTGTGTTGTAGGTCTCCTGGCCATACCGTTTTGTCTACAGACTTGAAATTCAACATCATTTCTGCACTAGAACCCTTCTAAAAATGTTTCGTTTTTTTTTGTTTTTTTTATTCCTTTATTTTTTTCTAAGGCTTCTGGGAGCTTGGAGGGGTATTATTCTAACGGGTATAGTTTATTAATAACATTAAGGTTCTCCAAAATCTATATGTTTCGAGATACTTTTTTTTTTACTTTGTTTTAAACTTTTGTAGAAAACACCATTGATGTCATAACAGAATTCATTCTGATCCTATTTATTCTTCGATGGAGTTTTATTTGCAAATGACTTCGAATTTTGATGCTACGATTTTGAAGTTAATTTGAAATGGCACTACGACTTTTTGTCGTTCGATAAAAAAAGATGCCATGATTTGAAATAAGCGAGAGAGCTCCCAGCAAAGTAAATCAGGTGCCAGATGGGATCTTGACTAACGTAGGGCTGCTGATCAATCTTTATTCTTGTAAGGGAAGGTTTTTGGAGAGAGAGACTTGAAACTTACAATAGTTGTATAGTACCTTGTTGGTTCTAAATTTGTCAATAAACTGCTGCGCTTCAGTTGACACAGCTTCTGATTGAGGCCAATACTAATGAAGCCAGTGCATTCATGTGAAAACGAGTGGTTAGGACAACCGGTACAAGTTGTCGATAACCCTAGGGAGAGCTAATCTTACCTATTGTCCCAAGCCTTGATTGCCGCTAACCCTACACAGTAGAGAAAAGGAAGAAAAGTGAATCGAGAATAATTCAGGTGAGTGCTATTTGAGACTTCAGTGTGACAAGTATGGTCGCCGATTGACACGAAGCCTTTGATTGCACTCACCTATAAATAACATCTTTGCCAGGAAAGGAAAGACTCTAACAACGCAAACAAAGACAGTTTTCACTATGAATAAAAACAATTTGCCTACTTGTATAATTGTGGTTGAAAAATGTTTCGATTTCAAATGAATATATATATATATATATATATATATATATATATATATATATATATATATATATATATATATATATATATGCGTGTGTGTATGTATGCAGGCGTGTGTCTGTGTGTACATGTGTAAATCGAACGAAAAATTGCCGACTTGTATGACATAACATCGTATTCTCTTTCAGCGTAAACGTGGTAAGTTTCAAATACTATTGATGATATATATATATATATATATATATATATATATATATATATATATATATATATATATATACATCATTCAATATATATATATATATATATATATATTATGAAAAAAACTATACTAAAAGAATGCGTCTGTGCGAAAGATTCTTTTCTCTTTCGTACGTGTGCTTAAAAAATCGTAAATATCTGTGAAAGATACGAGCACAATACAGCAGGGTAAATTCATCACATTTAGAATGGCCTAATTTCAATGATTGATTTTATGCAAATATGTATCTCCCAATTAAGCAGGGAATAATAACGATTCGTTTATAGCCGTTTTCCCTTCAACAGACAATTCAAAAAATGAACATTTCCCATGAAAGTATCATCCTATAAAATATGTTTACATGTGTGTACGTGAGTAAAAATATTGTTTGCAAAGAGATCATTTAATAGCTAATCTATGAGAGAGATAGACCGACAGGTAGACATATTTAGACACTGTCTTGGCCCCTCTAGATGGCTACTTTAATAGCCATGTTTTTAAATAGTATTCATCAAATACCTTTTTCTGACTTGTAATCTTAGACCTTTACGATATGCCCTAACAGTATATACTGAAATATTATCTCCGACATTTTAAAAATTCTGCAGGATCTAATCACAACAATTAAGTGTCCAATATCCATGTTCATATTATACATAGGGCGTATAAATAGCTGTGAAAGGGTTTAAGAATCGAATATTTCGAATTGCTGATCATTTGTATTTTTTAAGTAAATTTTCTTAAATAAAATTTACAAATTGGCAACAGGAATAAAGAAACATATTTGATATTTTTCTCTTATCAAATACCAAATTTAAAAAATCTTTTCGTGATTTTTGGAACTCTCCTGTACAAGAGACAAAATTGCGCCTGGTTAAAACGTCAACAATATTAACTAAGAATGTATTACATCAATTAACCAATCTGTATCCTAGAAAAAGCTGATATTGACAAGATATTTTCATATGAATGCATTTAGAAGCTCTATATAATAAGAGGGGAAACAAACAATAGCTTTTATAATTGTGCAGAATACGTACATTAAACAAATTTTTTACCTAGTATGTGAATTATTATCTTTCGCAATTATCATTATAATTTTACTTCTTTTCACTGATATTGCTTTCTTTACAATATAAATTTTGAATGGCAATATTGGATGATTTCTGCGTCAAATCTTTTCATTCATTTCTTTCGAATTTCTCTTTGTGTTATTTATTCAGTTATAATTCGCATACTTGAACTATATCAACGTATTTAAAAGCGAATCTCTAATGAAAGAAATCAAAAAAATCATTTATGTCAAAATAATAGCTAAATAGCCATCCAAGATTCAAAGATTTGAAAGTAAGATTATTATTAACTTATCAATCGAGATTTTTTCCTGCTGGTTGGCCCTCTAATCGCTTTCAGGCGCCATTTGAAAATGAACCATCTACTGAGTCGTAGAATTTAAGCACCCCCTTAAAAAAAAAATGGGCCGATCTGTCCAAATGTTTAAAGCGCTGAACCATTATGAATGATTGGATATATAAAACCCTGTCCTTTTGATTTCAGAAGAATGACGATAACAAAAGCTCGATTAATCAGCATATATATATATATATATATATATATATATATATATATATATAGTAGAATGTGGATTCGCTACACAAACTAGCTCATGTTTCTGCCCTCTTCGGGCCTCATCAGGCGAATCAGAATCTATTCTAAAACAACTTAACTTCTCGAGTAAAAAGTTGTATGTATCGAGCACTCTATGAAATAAATCCATTACATTTCAGAAGTGGCTTTATATTATTGACATATTATTATATTATTATGTTATACTGCTAGCCTGATTTGCACCCCCCGCACACACACATATACACACACACACATATATATATATATATATATATATATATATATATATATATATATATATACGGAGATACACATACAAATGATGTGTGCAATAGCATTTTAGCTATCTCGTAGAAATATCGTGCGCTTTATTCACCAATAAGTACTGCCAATGTATGAGTATGTTTTGCTTAGTGAAAACTGCAAAGTTTTGCAACGGAATGTCAGTCGTTCGAAATGGTGCAAGGATAGGCTAGCTGGTCGATCGGTGTCTTGATGTGGTCGGAAGTGAAATTTCATCTGATTATCCATGAGATAAAACAGAGGGAAAGGCCCAGAGTCGGTCATGAATGAAATTGGATAGGTTTGAATGAGATTAGTCAACAGCCAATGGAATTTTGAAAACTTCCACCGAATGCAGTCCGTGTTTGGTGCAATGAGTCACAAATGTGGGCGAGGTGGAAAGTTTGGTATTTATCAATAGGAATCTAATTACGTCACCTATGGACGCAAAACCGGAAGTGATCATAAAGTTTCAAAGTAATTTCCACACCGGAACTCGAACAAAACAGAAGTACAAACCCAAGCATGAAGTTCTGGAGAAGGATGTACTTTCTAGGACATTCATTGCTTGATCTTCCGTAATCGACTCTATTCAATCATTTTATGGAGATGTTCGTAAAGAGTGTTCATGATGATCTCACTTCAAGTTGCCTTCCTCACTCTCTTTTTATCTGTTTCCTACGGATATATGCTCTCCCCCCCCTCTTTCTCTCTCTCTCTCTCTCTCTCTCTCTCTCTTCCTCCTCTAACTCTACCCTTGTCTATATTCTTCAGTTGAAGTAGTCGAAGCCAGTCTAGGAGATTTTTGTTGAGATCACATTTCCCACATTGTGTATGCACAAAACATCTTTTTCATTTTTTCCCACGATTTACCTCCATCTTAATATTCTTGCTGCTTTTCTTATCACGACTTTTCGGTAGTGGGTAAAAAAAGGGTGTGGATCAGAATCAGGAATAAGCCCCCGCTCAATTCGAACTCTTATCCCTCTATGCCGGATGGTGTGTGTGGGTTTGTTAACACATAACATTATTTTCTGATAAAATATCAGCAGCAGGTGGATATTTATGCACTTCCGATTTTCACTCTGCTCAGTTTAATACGAAATTAAACCAAACGAAATGCAGTCAGTGTTATGTAATAGTCATTAAAGTAAGGAATGTCTTTCAGCATTAGAAATCAGTACTTGAAAATCTGTCTTTTTAACTTTATGATGAGTGCGGATGAAAAATATGTAACTATCTCAATCCTCAAACAGATCATTTTTTTTTCTATTCCCTCTCTACGTATTTAATACATAATATGTCATGTATTTTAGGGGATCAAAAATGAATTGAAATAAATATTTGAAAGTTTTGAGGCTGGCCAAAAAATTACTTTCTGTTTTCGATATGTTGTATCGCACGGCAAGCACAATGAAGCAATTCAGACTAAGTGCCAGTGACAAGATCTTATTGGGTTAGACCCTAGATTTTTTTGTTCGTTCTATTCTATGTCTATAGTTTACATGAGTAGCCTTTAGCTTCAACTTACTTCATTCAAATAGATCGCTTTTTGTTGTATCTAAACAGCTGCTCTATCAGAGTTCATTTTTTTAATAAATTGTCAAAATTGGTTCATTTTTGTTTATTGATTCTAAAATTGAAGATGTAAGAAAATGAGTAATGATTTCGGCATAAGCTTTTTCTTATCTTGAAAAAGGTGAAAACGCACGACTCAAAAAAAAAAGAAAAGAGATTTGTGTAGTTTATCGGATGAGTTGAAGGTGGTTTGGAGATTTTTTGTTTTATAATTTATCAGTTGAGGCTGATAGACATTATTTGAGAAGCATCAATATTATACGACGTTTGAGATATACTCCAACATACCCAAAATATCCAAATCAAAGAGTTGAAAATCATTTGAATCAGCTTCCCTGAAAGTGCAGAAGTCACCGAGTGAGGTTCTTTGTCTAGAAAGTTAAAATTTAATAGGACAATGGGATTTAGAAAATAGTAGAGGAGAGTGGAACAAAACGGTAAATATGGTATTAAATGAAGTTAATGTCAAAAATAAAAATAAAAATTGTCATGAATATTTTACTTAATAAATGATAGTTTATTCGTCTGCAAAATGCTCTGTTTTACTCAATAGGGTGACTTGCCGTCATGAATAGGGTTGGAGAACTAACGAAATTACTCGTGTATAATGCAAGAGAAAATTAATGAATTCGGATCAAATTCCTGAGAGAGAAATAGGTTTGTGCTCTTCATTTTTTCAAAACTCCTACCAAATTTGTTTCTGTCGGAATCTTGAAAAAATTTAAAGTACAAATCCATTTCTTGCTCGACAGCTTAACGCAAATACATCGATTTTATCTCGCTTCATACAAGATTTTTTCTCAGTAATTATTGCTTTTGGTAAGAAATCTTGAGGCATTCTATTGGATACGGGATATCCCACCATTTTTAGTAACTAGAGAACCAATGACACCGTCTTGATGTAAATTAGCCACCGATTAAAAGAGACTTTACTGCACAAGCATGGAATGGAAAATCTCCAGTGTGATCATTCAGTCGACAGCAAGACGTCATTGCGTTAGTTTGAGTATTGTGTGACCATCATATTCACAATGGTTGAGCATAGCCATTCTTCCTGTCTAGTGCAGATTTTTTTTCATGATAAAACGTTTCCTGTTAACCCCTTCCCCTTCCCAAAGAGATTTCAGTCCAGGGCGAGATTAAAGAGAATGCAATGAGGCAGCTGAATGCTTTTCTAAAAGAGGACTCCGCAGACTGTTCTGAAAGTGGAAGAGACGCCGAGAGAAGTGTCTGAGGTCAAAGGGGAACACTTTGAATAAGAGTAAGCCTCCATTGCCCCAGGTAGGTTGGGTTTTTATTTTTTTCGTTAACATTAAATGGCTGGATATTTTCCGGGTACTGAGGATACTTCCCGGGTACTGACTTGCTCACCATGAAAACCAGATCATAGCACGTCTGTCACATAATCTAATATCGTGAGAAGTTACGTCAGTGGAGCTGATATCTATTCTTTAATTGTCGGAAGGAAGATAGGAGGAGGAATCCAAAGAACTTCTGACAACAGTGTTGTCTTAGTGGTATCAATGACATCATATCCTTACCCCGATAGTGCCATTATTTTTTTCTCCTTTTTTGTTAAACCCTTTCCGCTTATCGAATAGCAGATCAGAAGTCATCGGACGAACAGACAGACAAACATAATACGGTCAATGCATTCGTGCAATCCCCCCCCCCACTTCATGTCCAAAGGGTATAAACAGAGAACGAATAACTTTAGCAAATAAGACAGTGTAGCCAACAGACGAATAACAAGTAGGATAAGAGAGATTATCAGCGTAAAGAGGATAAAGGGATCAAGTCAGCGAAGGATCAGGAGGGGGAAGAAGGGATCAAATTAGACGCTGACACTTACCCTAATACTGAGAGCACTATGAAGCCGATTCGCGTCTTGTCTTCCATCTAACAGACCAGTTTCATATTTTTCATTAATATTAATCTGAATGTTTATCAATCATTTATTCCCATTAATATAAATACAACATACTAACCAGTTATCACTATAGAGGAAGGATTGGATTATCTAAATTAAGCCTTTAAAACAAGTCATTTCAGTCAATCCCTATGCATAATGGAGATAATGCGATGGTCTTTGTATGTAATATAATTAAACAGTATTAATTGTAATATTTAAAATATCAATTAGTTAATCACTTTTCGACCAATTAATTACGACTGCAACAAAGGAGCCTCACCAGGGAACAATGGTTAGCAAGTGGGCCATTAGTACAGCAATGAGTCTGATTCTCACTGCCTGGCACTTGCGTCATTGTGTTGTGATGGTCTTGGTGAATAGCGATATCAACTGTAGCAAGTTTTGGTTCACTTGCTTGATTATTGTTACTTTTAGAGCCGGGAAAATCACGTGATCCCCTAAGTGTCAAGGGATTTTTCGACACTAAAAGTAACAATAGCCCACTTGCTTCTTTCTGACAGGAGCTGAATTCTGGTTGCCTTTTTCTACTTTTACGGTAAATTTTATTAATAGAGAAGTAGAATACATCATGCTATTTACCAAGCTTAGCATAGTTTTGGCACCACGACAGTGAGGATTGAACCTATAATCTAGGAGCAATGATCTGCTAGACTAACTTGCTAACCATTACAACACGACGAATCGGCCATGTTATTTGCTTAATGATACAAGTACAGCTCCTGTTTTGCACAGATGCGTTCTGAGAAAAATGGACAATCTGGGAGCTTGGTCCAATCTGGAAGTAATAACAGGTGAAGCTCGTACTTGGTCCGTTCTAACTTTGCAAAAGGATCGTCCTGAGTTGGAACGAACGGAGTAGGTACATAATCTGTATTTAAATTTTCACGAGATGAAAACGAACAATTTTGTATTTTATTTGGGGTACATCAGACTGACTGCCCACCTAATTTTCTGTCAGATAAATTACAGAGGAAGCCACTTATTGTGATTAGTATGGATGAGAGTCTTTTTGATTACTATAACCGGCTGATAACATAGAGCAAAGGTTATAAAAAGTGGACCAATTCACGTTCATTGTTATATATCTATATTTAATTCATTGGTTTATGTTATTAAATTCATTGTTATAAACACATTTATATAATCGAAAATGAATAATAATTATAAAATTAATGATAATGTTTAATTCATTGTAAGTAAAGCGTTCGGGACCAACTGAGTAGACCATTACATCTACTTAGGACAACGAATATCCATGAAATCCTCAAAAGAAGAAGAAATCAAGTGAAGAATAACTCTAGGATGGTTAGCTTTCGGCAAATCAAGCTTGACCTTCAAGAACAACGAAGTCCCATTAGTCCTAAAAAGGAGAGTACAACCAAAGCATCCTCTCGATAGTCACCTATGGAGCTGAAACATGGAACCTAAGCAAACTGAGAAGCAAGAAACGTGCTCATGAAATATGAGAGATATCGAGAGATTACAAGACAGTACAATATATTGATGAGGAACAGGAGTCCGAGACATCATAGAATCCATTAGAAAACTCAAATAGCAATAGGCTGGTCATGTTGCTGGAATAGCAGACAACCGATGGACATCACAACTCACTGCATGGATCCCCAGTGATCACATGCGTAACCGAAGCCAGCAAAATATTAGATGGAGAGACCAATTGGACAAATTCAAAAAGTACCATCTCTGCGCCGCCTATGAAAGAGAGGTCTGGCGAATCCTAGGGACTGTCTATGTACAAAGACGAACGAAAAAAGACTGATGATGATGATCCTGGTTTTGATAACAATAACCGTCTGGTAATTTTATCTGCGATTATAAAAACAGGCTTCCTCTGTACGAGAATTAAATGTATGTTTAAAAGTAATTGACAAAGACTCTTGTCTGATTTGCGGTAAGAATGAGCAAAAATAAGTACTTGTAGAGCTAAAAGCCTTCATTAAGTTGAAAGATGTTTAGAAAGATGAGAGATTATTATAAAAAAAGGCCACAAAAAATAATGATCGACAAGAGAAAGAATGATCGGCATACATTATCGTCTGCCAGCTCCCATTTTTATCGCCTTATATTTATTCAGCTTTAGCCGTAAGCAGGTAAATATTTTACCTTACCGAAACGGTATAATTATACAACTATTTTGTACAATCGTAACTTTTTTGTAAAGACCCTTTTCTTTCTTCATTTTCATTCTTTTTAATGTCTAATTTCTACCACTGACAGTGGGGACAAGTCCATTCCTTTTTTTTATTCTAATAACCGGAGAATTGTGGTTGAACTAAAGTAATTACCCTTTTGGCCACCAAAATGCTAGAGTCGATACGTATAGAGTATTACTAAATAAAACGAAATAATTCTTTTCTATTTTTCTTCATATTTCTTCATATAGTCGACCAAATTTATATAATTATATGTATGGCAAGATACAAAAGACAAGCTTACACACACATATCTGCCGACCCCTCAAATGGCGTTCGCCGTAGAGCGATAGTTAACAAGCTAGCCTTTAAGCGAAATTCTAGTGACTTCGGTCCTCACCGTGCCCCGTTATTGTTTTATTGTAACAAATAATGCTAGACTATATATATATATATATATATATATATATATATATATATATATATATGTGTGTGTGTGTGTGTGTGTGTGTGTCTGTGTGTCTGTGTCTGTGTGTATGTGTATGTGTGAATATGTCTGGACACCTACCCTGGCGCACTGGTTAACAATCTAATCTCGTACGAATATTCTCATTTGTAGTGAGTTCCATCATGGCCTTGTGCCAGATCATACTTGATGATGATAACTATACATTAATAAGTCTGCTTGGTGTCGATGTTTTAACCAGGGTAAAAACCAGAACTTCCATTGGTAAATTTTAAAAGTGCAACACAATCTTGATGCCACCAAATTGTTGGTACATTTGTGTACGTGTAAAATCTCCAATTCATAAATGGTATGAATATATGTTCATCTTCACTCTTATACATATACACATACATGCATGTGTGTATTTATGAACGTTTATTTACATACGTATATATATATATATATATATATATATATATATATATATATATATATATATATATATATATATGATTGATTGGATCCCTATTAACGTTAATTACAGAAATATCAATCTTTTTGTTGTCACCAGGGCATTTAACATAGTTATGGGGGAGAGTTTTGCCCAAGTATTCACTCATCCACTGTTTTTCTAGTCAATTCTTGTAGCATACCAATGACGAGACATTTTATCAAGAAATCTGACGGTGTCAACAAGAACAAGAAGAATTTGATTCATGCCTTTCCCAAAATTCGAACTCTGTTCACCAAGTCCATTTTCTGTGCTAGTAACCGTTAAGCCCTCATCTGCGCCGGACATCTGTTCATCTATATGATACGCATACATACATACACATATATCAATATATTTATGTATAAAGCCTCATACAAGTATTTATGTTCATAGAAGCGAGCATTTATAAAAGTGCTTAACCGACAACTCTGTAAGAATCACCAAAGATGTTCGTTTCCCAATCGAAAAAGTGAATTATGTTTCATTTCAAATTGCCTATACAGATATAACTGTGCGAAAATCCCTTTCCATGTATTCATTCCCTAGCAGATTTTTGCTCGTGTTAGAAGGAACTTATTAATGTGAATTAGTAAAGAAGAGAGATTGTGATACGGGCAAAAAACAAAATCAACGTGGCCATTCAGAGTTCAACCTTGGCCGTTTGAATCTCGTTCGAACCTAAAATTTCAGTCCTAAATCCAGATTGTTAAAAAAAAAAACATACCTTTGGCGTTAGTCATGATGTTCATTCTGAACTACGGCCGATTGTAAAAAAAGTTTCAGGGACCCATACCAAACAGATCTTCCAGTGATAACTTTCGAAACGCCGATGGTATAATCTACATTTGGTGTGTTGATCCAAAGATCATTAGATATTTGAAACAAAATAAGTATTCAAATATCAACTCTAATAATGAACAGCGTGATTTTTTTTTGTTCGCTATCTGTAACAATTGACTCTTCCACACAGGGGTGAAAAAAAAATACATTCAACTCACCATTTCAAACTAAGGACTCTTCAACTAAAACAAATTCAATATTTTATTTTTCTAAAAAAAATCGTTTCGTAGCAATCCAAATATATCCGTGAATCATTTCTTTACTGGTATTAACCGGTAGATTATGATATGGTCCTTATAGGAGAGTGATCGAATATCATAGATTGTCAATAATATAAAATTAATCTTTCAGAAATACTTGTATTTCTTCAATCAAGAATTATATTGTAACCATGACACAATGAACGTTATCTGGAGTGGTTTTTCTTATTTATTTTAAAGAATTGCTTTGTTGACAAGAAATCATGATAACGCTTTCTTTATCTATCATTCCATCATTATGGCACAGAAAGGTAGGGCGTCTATAATTTTCTAAACTCAGTGTGATGAAAATGTATTAATTGTATCTACACTCATTTTGACTCTTATTTCATATCATTCAAAATTGAATGTCGCCGAAATCTGTCAAATAACAGATTTCCCCCGCTATCCCAAAGTAAATTATTCGTATAAAAGAATTACCAATCATATCTGGAAATCTTTGAGTTTTTCCAGATTCCAAAAGCGGTAATGAGGGTATGTTAGGCTTGAATTGTCGGAGGCTTTGGTGATGGGAGGTACAGGTGACTGGATGTGGAAAAAAAGAGAAAGGAGTGCACGCTGCCTCTGTAACAGCTTGCTACAAAACAAACATTGAACAGTATTTTCACTTTTCCTTTCTTTTTGGTAAAAAAGGGCTGTAAAGCAAACTTTCGAAAGAGGGGTTTACCAGTATATTAAGAATGTAAATATTTAAAAGCCAGTACTTTCATCGCGCCTGCAGCGGCTTCCATTTTGGAAAAAAAGTTTCTAACTTACGAAAAGAAGTCAAGAATATATCTGTGGATGACTCAATTATTTAATCATCATTTATGGGTGTGTATATATATATATATATATATGTATATATATATATATATATATATATATATATATATATATATATATATATATATATATATATAGTATACACTGGGTTCTACAAGACTTTAACTATAACGCAGTGTTGATTCTACAATAAATGTGCGGAAAATTATGCCACAAGACCAATGAAGAAATTCAGGGCAGGGCAACCAATGTTACGCCCTCGAACCATCCGGGTTTATATTTTGAAAATAGTTTATAATCTGTTTATTAGACATCAAGTAAATAAATTCTCAAAAATAACATATATCTATATTGACGAGAAATACGACTTCTTTAAAAGCACAGACAACTTACAAAGCAATCTAATACTATAAATGATATTGAATGCACCATGAGGGCGCCTTGAAAAAATTAGCCAAGAACTCGGAAGAATGAGCTGTCAACAGAAGATACTTGGAAAGAATATTTTAACAACAGGAGGAAATTAAAGAAGATAGGGACATTAGTATTTCGATGTACATATGAATGTAAAATAAGTTATATTTCGATATAAACTTGATATTTTTATAATCTGTTGTTTTTTTTGCTTTTTTGGGGGGTTTTTTTGTTTGTTATTTTTCATCTTTTGGGTCTGGGTTTGTTTTTTATTTTTGTTAGCATGATCTTGGTGTTTCTTTAGAATCTTATTGGCCGTCCTGGTAGAGGGCTAATCATCATCTATCTGATCCAAAGGTGAAGATTTGAATTACCATTAATTATAAATAACCTATCTTCACAGTATTGGCCTGACGGTGAACAGCACGGAAAATGAATTTGGTGAACAGAATTCAAATTTTAGGAAAGACATGAACCAAATTCTTCGTGCTCACGTTGCCACCGTTAGATATCTGGCTGAGGAATTTTGCGTCAACTTCGCAATACCCCGGTGAAAGGCATGAATCCATCTACCACAATTGGTCAGATCAGGTATTACTCCTGCTGTTGGTACCAGGTTCCTTGGATAGGAGACGAGCTCTGCCGAATAACATCGATGAACATTCTCCTTGGATTTGGGATGAATTGGATTTGAATTTAATCTTCCGGTCAAACTATTACACTTCATGACCCGAGAAAATTTTTTTTGCAAAATACTTACAATTTATAATGGCGTAACGATGAAGATGTGAAAAGTGTGTGTTTGTGGGAACATGCACTCCACACACACACACACACACACACACATATATATATATATATACAGATGCATGAATGTGTGTTTTTAAGACATGAATGTAAGAGTGCACATATTTCAATAGATACATATTTATGGTATTGAAAATACAATGTGGAGAGCAAGTTCGTTGTTACAGATTGAACTATTTATTACGTTAACATGTTTCGTCGTCTACCGACATCTTCAGGATGTGAGAAATTCAAGTTTACGAAATTGTTATATGAGAATTCCCCATATTAAGATGTTATAATATTTCTGAACATAACGAAAAACTGAAGCCACAAAAACCGCCAGATTGCTTTATTTTCACATTCTTGTAAAATCGTTTGCATTATATATCTATTAATGTATATGTACGTACATGTGCGAATTCGTACTTAAATGCACCTGAGGGTATTATGAGTATATATACAAGCATTTGTACAGTTATGTCATAACATTGTGATATTGAGCAAGTTGAGGAACAATCTTTTTGGAAGGTGTTTAATTGAATACATAAATTCGTAGAAATGTTGGATTAGACAGCAATTTATAATTGAAATATACTAGATTCAATGCATTGTCTTCTCGTCTACGTGTCAAGAAGGCATTTAAGAACTCTATTCAGCGAAACTAGAAATACAAACGCTACAACACTGAAAAAAGATATTTCAAATGAAATACGACTCGAGAAGTTGTTTAAATGAAAATCAATAACAATAGATCTTTCATTATTATCTAGTGTGCTTTTCGCATATGTTTACTTTTGTCATTATTTTTAAAGACAAGAGAATAGAATCAACGATATCAAATTTCAATTTATAACGGGAAAATCTATTCAAAACTTATTATTCAATTTCTTACGTATATTATAAGGAAAGAATCTCTTATATATCTCGGAAATAAATTTAAGAGATGCCAATGTACTGTCCTTGACACATATTTCTATGGATTTTGCTTGGTTTCTAAGATAATTTTATACGTTGGCAAAGGTCAGTTATATAAAGTAGTAGTCGTCAAAGAGAGAAAGTCAAACTTTAATAGAGATATACATAAGTACTCAATGCTAAAACGACGTACAACGTTAAATTTTATGTATATGTATATATATATATATATATATATATATATATATATATATATATATATATATATATATATATATATATATGTGTGTGCGTGTGTGTGTGTGTGTGTATATATATATATATATATAAATGGTGAAATAAAGGATTTGCTACACAAAGATGTTTATGTTTCTATCCTTATATATATATATATATATATATATATATATATATATATATATATATATATATAGCTTCAAAATTTGGAGCAGAGATTGAAAAATACAAAAATTAAATGAATATC
>OY735206.1:53445983-53448483 GCA_963457665.1 Thysanoteuthis rhombus | reverse complement strand
ATATATATATATATATATATATATATATATATATATATATATATATATATATATATATATATATATATATATATATATATATATATATATATATATATATATATATATATATATATATATATACATACATATAGGTACCTCTTATGAAGCTTTACGTCTGAATTATACCCTCCTATGCTCAAGATAGTATTAATCAGAAAAAGTTTTACGATTAACATGTTATTGTTCATTTAACGAAATGAAATTTCAACAAATTTTATTATATTTTTACAATTCTCACTCACATTTATATTAATTTGAAAAATGGTGAAAGTTTGAACCGCTATTTGTAAATGATTATATTCTATTGTGTATATTAGAATAATCTCATTTATTATATAAGACCATGTTATTGTATTGTAGAATTAGGTTTGTTGGGAACTTAAATGAAATTGAAAAGTCTTATTAAAGACTTTTAAACAGAATAATTTCGTTTCACCGTTTAGCTTCTTTTTTTCATAACTGTTACAGTTGTGGAGAAAAAACAGTATGTACTATTCTATCCCTTTAAAACTACCTATTACTTTCAATTACTTTCTGTTTTAGCCTAGAAAATATTAAATTGTGATTCTTCTCTTTCATTAAAATTATTACACTTTCTCTTTCAGTAACGGTAATTCTAAAATAATCGATATATACCATTAAAGATTTGTATAAACATTCCCCCAGTTATTCTAAAACCTTTGGACTTTTCTAAATTCTAATTCATGAAAAAATATTTTGTCAGATAGGATTAGTTTAAAATCGAATTTCAAGTGTGATTGCCTTTATATCGATTGAGAATGGTTATATACAAAAATGATTAAATTAACTACCAATACCATTACACTATACTGTACATAATGGAATAGAGTCTTCGTAGATACTATAATAGGTATATAAAATACTAAGATGTTTCATATTAATCTGTGTTGAAGTATGTTTATAGAAGAACTAGTGTGGGTGACAATAAATGAATTTGAGTTTTAGGTATTATTTCAATATTTTTTTTCGATATCTAGTTTTATTTAGCCATTCTCTAGTGGTGACATTTAGTAAATAATTAGTTTTCTAAATTAAAAACAAAGATTAAATCATTCATGAAGTTTATAATTTTGAATATACCCTACAAGTAAACCTCACACACACACACATACACACACACACACACATATATATATATATATATATATATATATATATATATATATATATATATATCCAGCAATAGAATCTAAATAATTAAGTTGATAGTGGCTCGCATAAATCCTCAATTCAACTTTTTATAAGCACATGTTATGGCAAGAATTATAGCACATATTATAGAAAAACCGTCCAAGTAAACCTCACACACACACACACACACGCAAATATATATATATATATATATATATATATATATATATATATATATATATATATATATATATATATATATATATATATCTATATATATATATATATATATATATATATATGAGGTTTACTTGGAGTGTATATTTAGAAGTTCAGGTTATTATCTTAGTCCTGTCAGGATTGAAAACGGGATTTTATGTATATTGTTAAAGTATTGCTAATTCCTTTACCATAGTAGTGCATTGAAAATGAAGATTTTTAGTGATCAGGAATCACACAAGCGTTATTGATAGAATAGATATATTATAGGTATAATTTAAATGCATTGTAAATTATTTCATTATTGAAATGCATTGTAAATAATGGAAAAAATGATTGTCGGCGATCAAGAATAAATGCAGGAGTGACTGGTAGGATAGGACTATTATATGCAAAATGTAAATACAGTGCTAATGATTTTAGCACAAAAGTACAATGTAAATTGGAAGCCGGAAATTAATGCAAGCGTTATTGATAGTATATGGCTATTTCATGTATAATTCTTAAATTGATTCATTTTATTGTTCAGAGCGTTTTTACAGCCGGATACATTGGAAATTGGTGTAGATTTAATTTTTTTTCTGTCTTGTTTTTAGTTCAGGTCATATATATTTAACTCAATTTCCACTTTGTTTTGACAGATCAATTGAAATAATTTAGAAACTTATGCTCATATGCTATAATTTCATGATTGAATAAGACATTTTTACACAATAATGTTTTATTCATATCTTTTGTGAATTTAATCAAGTTGATGCCACGACTACCGATATTTTCATTAATATGAATTCATGATATTATTCACTCATCAGCGCCTAGTTATGTATTCCATCAGACAAGAACGATTATAGAGTTTGATCTATGAGTTGTCAGAAATTTTCGATGTTTTGAATTTGTTGGAAGTGCTGAATAGATAAGGAGTGTTGCATGAAGCTAAAAAAGTGATAGTCCCAAGTTGTCAGGGTCGGCGAATATATTGTATGTGGAAGAACTACCGATCCTCGCTCTATTATCATTTGCTGGGTCGCTGTTGCATCATGAGACGGGTCTTAGCATGCAGCAAAGTCACCGGTTCTTCGACTTCTTC
>OY735206.1:53373483-53440983 GCA_963457665.1 Thysanoteuthis rhombus | reverse complement strand
AGCAAACCCAGAAAATAATAACGACACACACACACACACACACACACACTCACGCATATATATATATATATATATATATATAAATATATATATATATATATATAGATATATATATATATATATATACACACACACACATATATATATATACATACATATATATATATATATATATATATATATATATATATATATATATGTAAATATATATATATATACACACACACACACACGCACATATATATATATATATATATATATATATATATATATATATCAATTAATCAAATAATGTGTATTTCGGCAGTAATTTATCTCTTGAGCGTATTTCGTTGAAAGCGAGTTATCTTTTTATTTAGTTTTTCCTGTCTACGGATCAATTGCTTAGTTTTTTTAGCCAAAGGAATGTCTTTATATATATATATATATATATATATATATATATATATATATATATATATATATATATATATATATATATATTTTCATACGATCACAGGAAATTCCTAAGTTCCCTTTGGACCCCCATACCCACGTGCGATGCACCCCATGCCCCTACTCTCATAAGTCTTTGTTCAAGGCTCTGATTGGATAAGATCAGTGTTTCAAAAACCTCTTTCGAAGGACCATTCCCCTTTTAAAGGATACATTCGTGCGCCCCTGTAAATTTGGTCAGAAACGACACATTGAAAATTAAATTTTGATATTTTTCGAATTTCAATTATCTAAAAAGGTTATTGGAATTATTTACATTGGAAACACCGAAATATTCTGACTTGAAGTTTCTCTATTAAAAAGTCAGTTTTTTCAGACAAACGATTTATGCGTGAGAGATATTAATTTATATCCTTTGTCTTTTGCCCCCTCAGAACCCCTTACATTCCAGCGCCCCCTGGAGTTTTCAGGCACCCTTTTGATGGTGGTAGCACCCACTTTGAGAACCATTGGATTAGATAGAATGAAACGAAGAAAAGGCAGAATGAAATTATTTTTTTGAAAATTAATAGAAAAAACTCGAGTCTTATAAAGTGCGTCATTAAAAAACATAGGCTTAAGGATTAAGTGTATATTCCTATTTTGAGAATCGACTTAGCGATGGGAAAATATAAATAAAACAGCAAAATGTATTGAATATTAATTAGATATTAGGGGAAGAAGAAATAAGATTTAAAGAAAAAATATCTTAAAAAAATGTAAACGAATAAACATATTTCGTGTTCAGCGTGTGTTTGTGTGGATGTTATGATGTGTGTATGAGTAAACACGTCTGTGAAATATTCAATGTGTTTTACAATTACACACATATATATATATATATATATATATATATATATATATATATATATATATATATATATATATATATATATATATATATGAATGAATGGCTTGGCGTCGCGAACAAAGATAGCTGGGAGGATTTTCCACAGTAGAAGGACCATAGACAGCGAGGCCTGTATGCAAAATTACCCTCCAAACTGAGCAATGGAGTTCTAATGTGAAGCCAGCTTGCCCTGGGCCATCCCAACCCTTTAAACCAACGGTTTGCATCCTAAGGTCCCCCTAGGTAGCAGGGATCAAGCGTAGGTACATCAATAAGTCCGTAGCCCAGTAATGAAAACAAAGCCTATTTTTGCGCCTAAACTGAACATTATACAATGAAAGTTTCAGATCGAAATTCTGCTAATAACAAAATGTCAGGCAGCAGACTTATTGATCCAACCATGTAAATCTCAAATTTTATGAAAACCTTTTTAAGTAAGCGTGTAAACCAGTATATGCAAGACTGGATGTTTATAAGTGCATTCTAGGTCTATAAAATTGTTTATGCGATTATATATGTATATAAGCGTGATGTAAATATATATCTTATGCAAGATGGTTGAAGAAAATAGTTAAAATGGTACATAGAAGTGAATGTGTAAGAGAGTGTAAATTTATGTGTGTGCATGTGACCGATTGCAGGGCCTAACAGAGGTGTGTATATGGGGTACATTGCACCCGGTCCAAAGGAGCCCCAGGAGCCAGATAGGGCTAAAGAATTATCTGGGATCTTCAAAAAAAGTTTACTTGTAGAAGTGGGGAAAATATGATGACTAATGGAGGAACATAGCAAACTTTGTACCCCCTGATAAAATTCCTCCCCAGAGGCCCAAGCGTCTGTAAGTATGAGTTTTCTTATTTATTTCTGTGAGAGCTTCTTCAAATTTTTGAAATTCTATTTCGGTATCACCAAACATTGCCTACCCATATATTTGGCTATGGAGAAAAGGTTATGAAAAAAACCTTCCCAAGTTCAAGTCTCTCTGGAAAATATCCGACCATTTTGGATATCTCGAGAACCGGTTGCGCGACTTTGAAAAAAAATGGCAAACAATTAGAGTGGATCTCATTCCACTGGCATGAATAGAAATACTTCTGTGGTGTTTCTCGGGCAGCGGGGAGATGTCATTGAGTCAGCTTGTGTACTGTGTGACCACTGCATTCACAATGAACGAGTCCGTCCATTCTTCACGTCTCGAGCAGTTTTTTTTTTTTTTGTCGTTGCAAAACATGGTATCACTCTCGTCAGTCTGTCCCCGACAGTCCAGATTTGACTCTCAGCAACTTCTGGCTGTTCACCGTTGAAAGATTTCAGACCGTGAACGAGATTAAGGAAAACGTGAGGTGGCAGCTCATTGAGATCCCGATGAACGACCTTGCAGACCATTTTGAAAATAGAAAGGGACCCTAGAATGAGTGTGCGAGGTCTCAAAGGGAGTACTTTAAAGAAGACTACGGCACCACCATTTTCCTAGATAGGCTATTCTTTTTCGTTGATATAAAATGGCTGGATACTTTCAGGACAGACATCGCACGATTCAAGAGAATGAAGTTTACTCTGGAGTGAATAATATTGTATAAGTAACCAGAATAAATATTTATCAGAGGAACAGGTTATGGGATTTATGATTTTTTTTTTTTAAATCATCACTCGCTCAAAAATGACTGGAAAAACCTATTTTCCAACGGCCAGGCGGGAGTGTGTCTTAGATCAAAAAGCCTATGGGGAAACAAACGGTAAGTCACGTTTGAAGCCAGAAAAAGTAAAAGGGAAAGGAAGGAAGTGGGCTATTTTCTGGAGTCTATTAAAGGGTCCAGTTATAGTCATTCGGTGTTAATAATGATTGGAATAAGTAAGCAGAAGAATGCCCAGAATTAGGTTCTTTACTTTTGAGTGGACAAGTATAAAGAGATTAGTCATTCAGGAATACAGGTGGTGGGGGAACCGAGAAAGTGGTCGGAAGGGGACGGAGAATCGGGTAAGAATGGTGGGTGGGTCTACTTTGGTCATTGGAGCTATTAGGCCAGTAACCTCTTCCCCACCTTGACTCTACCCCCTTCAGTTCCACACATCCACCACCACTCCACAAACGACTGACAAAAAATTTCCTTTTACTGCTGTCCCTATTGACATGACAACAGAATACAACAACTCTAACAAGTACAACAACAAAACGAACAACAAGTGCTTAAGTATTAGGTTGGATGGGGAGAGCAAGCGGGCTGGGGGGAAGAGAGATGGCGGGGAGTACTGATGTCATGAGATCACCAACGGTTGTTAGTTTTTAGCGATGGTGCAGGCGGGTAAAGTGGGTAGGGTGATGATTTGAGGGGGTAACGTAAGAATGACGGGAAGGAGGGACCGAGGGCTACCACAATGATGATGATAAATTCCATCGTTCGGCTCGGCGAAGGCGCTAACAAACAGCTATGAGAAAAAAAATGTTTTTTTTACCTGTTTCTCTTTCTGTTTCTATTCCCCCTCCCTCCATCTGCACCCCCTCTCTCTCTCCTTCTCTCTCTCATTATATATATATATATATATATATATATATATATATATATATATATATATATATATATAATCGATCATATTTTCGCAGTTACTAGTAAAATACCCGGCCTTGCCCGGGTTTATGAATACCTGAAATAAATACAATCACATGAGTTCATTTAATAGATATTGTTCCTCCTTTCTTCCTTCCCCTGCCTGTCTGTCCGTCTCTCTTTCTATATATATATATATATATATATATATATATATATATATATATATATATATATATATATATATATATATATATATATGTATATATATATATATATATATTATATATATATATATATATATATATATATATATATATATATATATATATATAATAGATTGTAGATTCGCTACACAAACTAGCTCATGTTTCTGCCCTCTGTGGGCCTCATCAGGCGTAAAATGTTGTATGTATCGAGCACTCTATGGAATGAATCCATTGCATTTCAGAAGTAGCTTTATATAATTGATATGTTATTACATTATGTTATACTGCTAGCCTGATCTGTACCATATATATATATATATATATATATATATATATATATATATATATATATATATATATATATATATATATATATATATATATATACATATTACTACGAGATTGCCTAATTGGCGAAATTTACATATTTTTTTGTAGAAAGCTTGATTTCGCTTCGATTACACGAATTTGTGATCTTAGAAATAGTTGTTTAAACCCTTGTTTTGATTGAATAATTTTTTTATCAAATTAAAACTATGTATTTATTCACTGGAAGAAAACTTGAAACTACGTGTTTAGTTATTTTATTTAAAAGAGTTTGATTCCATAAACTTTTGATTGTAAAAAATAATTGTTTTATATCTTTCTTTTGATTAGATGAACATTTGATAGAAGTAAAACTACGTATTTATCGTCTTTTTGTAAGAAAAAGATGTTAAAATTCCACCAGTTTGGTAATTTTATTGATTTGGTGTAACAAATAAGGAAATCCTCTCTTATACGGTACTAAAATACGGTTGAGTAAAATTTGGCTTTATTATCTCCCTTGGCTTAATTTGCTAATGTCATACGAAGTCAGCATAATGATTCATTGAACTCCTTTTTATTTTCTTTAATGAATTCTCTTACTTCTTTTACTTTAGCATACGACTGATACTTGTTCAATGAGTTTCATTCTCGCTGGATGACTAATATGTGTGGTCCAGTAAATATCTTTTGTAATGGGTTCAATCTTCACTTCCAGCCTTGAGTTGTACCAGGCTAAGCTAAGTATATATATAAGAGACGAACTTGGCATATTAGACAGTTGTGTGTTTTTCACCGGCACCTGGGCTCGTTGTTCGAGCCAAGGCGAAAGCTAGGATTCCGAATGCTGATTTCTAAAGCAGGTAGATTCACCCTGCAAGGAGATAGGCGCAACTCTATATTCTTATTCCCATTTCCTCCATTCTGGTTCCTTGTCGCACCAAGTTAAGGTCAGTAAATAGTTACAATGACGTAGAAGTTGATCGCCCTTGAAATCACTGGCAAGCCTTCGGTAGAGCAAGCTGAACCTTCAAGAACAAGAAAATCCCATTAGTCCTAAAAAGAAGAGTATGCGATCAATGCAATGATCACCTGCGGAGCTGAAATATGGAACATAACCAAGAGACTGACCTGCAAACTGAGAACCATGCATCGTGCACTTGAGAGAATCATGCTCAACACCACATGGAGAGACCACAAGACAACGCAGTATATTGGGATCGTCATAGAAACCACTCGGAAACTCAAATGGCAATGGACTAGTCATGTTGTAAGAATGACAGATAAGAGATGGACATCACGATTTACAACATGTATCCCCAGAGATCACGTGCGGAACCGAGGCCGGCAGAATATGAGATGGTGGGACAAACTGGACAAGTTCAGAAAGTTTTGGCCCCACAACGCCCACAATAGAGAGGTTTGGCGATAAAAGATGAAGATGATGACCATGATGACAAGGAAGCATCCAGAGAGTGCAAACCTCTGCCAACGTCATTGTCACTAAAAACTGAATAAAAATTAGTTCATGTAGAGCTAAAGTACAGGGAAAGTAACAGCAAAAGATTCCTGGATCCGCCCCATGATCAACTCTTTTTTAACCTATGGTCAATCCTTCCACAAAATGTCATTGAAATTCATTGAGAATTTTTGAGAATATTGTCTGAATGAATGAAAATGTAAATATATGAAAAAAAATCTCAATCGAAAGAAAAAAAGTATTCCCGGTTCCGCTCCAAAATTCAACAAATTCTTCCTTACTTTTGTAGATATCACGTGGACATATAGTTACGATGCAGGGGAAGTAACTTTTTCTTAAAATCCTGTATCTGCCCCAAAACTGAATCAAATCTTCCTGAGCCCATGGCCTATCCTCACACAAAATAATAAAGTTCATTGAGTACATTTGTAGATATTGTGTGAACAGAGACAAATACGAGTGAATAGATATACCTCTTCTAATTTCGGTTTGTCTGAATCTGACGGCGTAATGATTTTTTACTCTGATATAAAATCAAAGATGACCATAAAACTTAGATGAGGCGTTATTAATGCTCTTCATTCTTTGAACATGTTTCAACTTTCTGCCCAATGCTCTGAATAATAGCGCAGGCAGTATACGAATTCGATAAATGTAGGCGAGGTTTCGGCTTTTCTTATTGCAATCAACTTACTTAACCGCCACTCCATGACTCTTCCGCTTGGCCTGTAGTTAATTTTTATGCTAACAAATTAAATATTTTCGGTTAAAAAAAGAAAAAATCTTGATTAGGTACTGATGTTTTTTTAACATAAATTTATTTTTTAACAAGTTTCGGCACAATCTGTATATTGTGCATTGAAAAATCAGAAGGAAAAGTGGTTGTTAGTGGTTAAGAATTAAGGAAAAGTTTGGGAAGAATTAGCCAGACTAGCATATTAAAATTCATCAGTTAATGAGAGAGAAAAGCAACATTTTGATATAAGCAAAGCTTGACAATCCTATATACGATGGTGATTCAATAATTATCCGCACTTCATGACTGAGTACAACGTTGAGCAAGTCCGCCTCACGATTCTAATAAACTGACGAGGTTCTATCGATGATTTAACAAATCATACGCAAATTAGTTACGATTTTGCTTATGAAATCATCGATACCAGGATTGGCTTTCAAAAAACTTTGTGCAAGATAGGTCCCTACATATCTCACCGATTAAAACCAAGGAACTTTTGGGACTGGGATTCGGGGTATTGAAGCATCCTCCTGTTAGTCCTGACCTTGTTCTCTCAGACAAGTATCTGTTTGGTCTCCTCGAAAACGCTTCAAGTAGGCATCGATTTGCCACGAACCGATACGTGGAAAGCAATGTGCACACGTGGCTGAGGGGCAAACCAAAAACATTTTTTCTGAGGGCATATCAAAACACTTGGAACGCATGATCAAGTAAATCTCGAAGCAAGGGTACTACATGGAAAAGATAACGTACTTGTAAGTTCTGTGCTGTTGTTAATAAACTATTGTGCCCAAAGTGCAGGCAATTATTGACTCAACCACGTATAATAAAGGTTTGCTCAACCTCTTCGTCACGAGGTATCTCAGTGGCATTTGCGCTTTATCTGAAAGCAACGGTTGTAGGCTTTAGATATTTCACTCTAGATGGTTACAGGTTATAATTTCCGGAAAGTTCCCCGATTTTAAGCATAGAATACATTTCATGAACCGAGGAAAATGTTATTTGAAGGGAATGGCTATCATTTTCGTATCGTAAGTTTTTTGTTCACATAACTAAACTGAGCAAGTCGAAATTATTATTCATGTTTTTACGTTCATTGCATTTATTTCGTAAGGGTTCAATTTTGTTTTCAGTGTCTATACCAATAAACACAAGCGTCTGTTGCTTTATAATGCCATATTGGTCACGCTAAATTGGACAAGCTAAATCTATGTTTATATAAAAGAGTATAGACTAGCAACAACATTTATAGTCTGTATGCATGGCCCTAATTTAGATCCGAATACAATGGTTGTAAAAGACAAAGAATTCGCGTATTTAAAGCAGATTTTCGACTTTTCAAAAAGATCTCTGTTGATCTGATATACATTTCATATTGTGCTTACAAAAATCTGAATAATGCCTCAAATACAACCAATGCATCCTCCCGATAGTCACTTATGGACCTGAAACATGGAACCTAACCAAGAGACGAACCCGCAAACTGAGAAGCATGCAGCGTGCGCATGAGAGAATCATGCTCACCTTCACATGGAGAGATCACAAGACGGCAAAATATATCAGAAAGAAAACGGGGATCCGAGACATCATAGAATCTATTATAAAACTCAAATGGTAATGTTGCGAGTATGAAAGACAACCGATGGACATCACGACTCACAACACGCGAAACAACTCACCATATGTGAAACCGAGGCTGACAAAATACAAGATGGAGAGATGAACTGGACAAATTCAGAAAATACTGGCTCTGCGACGCCCACGATAGAGAAATGTGGTGGATCCTAAGGAAGGTCTAAGTCCAACGACGGACGTTAAAAAATTGATGATGATGAAATTGGTATAAAGCGAGATCCTTTCCGTATTTGAAATTAATCACACTAATGCTCTTGCAAAAGGTCTTGACCCGTAACGAAATACTTCATTATACACAAACAGTTCTGTTGAAGTCAAATTGATGGAGTCAAGCGATTTCCGTGAATGAAATTTCTGGGTATTTATATTATTATTTTAAGGAAATTGATAAGGATACATTATACGTTCTGATATTTTAGTATACTTGGCGCAGGTTTTAGACTATTTTTAGAGTCTCTGTACTTAAAGTACGGGATCAATATGGGGTATCAGCTTTTTATCGTTACTAAGTAATAAACTCAAACTCCTAATGATTAAGGATTCATTCACATCTTCCTATATCCTATATATAATAGAAATTTGCTTAACATTTTCGTTACGATGTATCTCCCGGACAATCACGTTTTTGCAAAAAAAAAATAACGGCTGTGGGCTTTAGATATCAAATTATTCACTCTCGATGGTTGTAGGATATAATGTCCAGAAAATTCCAGGAGTTGAAATCATTATTCATTTTTACATTCAAACGAATTCAAACGGAACATCTACTCCTGAATAGATGTACAGATCGAATCATTGTGAATAAGATGGGGAATTCACTGTTCATTCAGCGTTAACCTTAAACTTTTTTTTACATCAAGTCCAATGCTCTGATTATTATTATTATTATCATTATTATTATGATCATCATCATCATCATCATCATCATCATCAACAACAACAACAACAACAACAACAATAATAATAATAATAATAATAATAATAATGATAATAATAATAATAATAAACTGGAAAAATACCAAGATCTGGCAAGAGAACTGAAGAAGATGTGGAACATGAAAGCCAGTAATGATAGGCGCACTATGAAGTGTCCCCAAAACACTGAGGGTGAGACTGGAGGAGCTCAGGATAAAAGGAAGGATTGATACTGTACAGACCACAGCACTGCTAGGAACTGCACGAATGAGGAAAATACTAGAAATATGAGGTCTACGACTCTGAATGTTAGTAGTGGCCTAACAGAGGAGGAAGGAAAGTGGAAGCAGAGATGTGAACCACAGCACTAGCGTGATAGGCGAGATGAGATATCGGCTGAAGACCTGAGGAGACTTACTGTCACTCAGTCTTCAGCGATGACCACTGGGAAGCGGGTGTGAAACTGTAAACCACATTATTGCTGTGATCCATGAGAATGTGGAGAGGAAGGCTGTAGACTTGAGGAGACTTGCTGTCACTCAACATCCAGCGGTAAGCACCAGGCAACTGGTGTGAAATTGTAAATAATAATAATAATAATAATAATAAACTGCAGCACACACGTGCAAAAACTGCTACATTCACGAAAAATAAGGCTGGTGAAAGGGGGTAAGTACATCACTTCAACCTTCTTTTGCCTTTTTTGTTGTTGGTAACAATAGATTGGAAAGGATTAGAGATCAATTTTGGAGAATAGAAGTAGTAAATTTTACAAGAAGCATCTTCCTTGAAGACTTCCTGTCTTCTCTGCGATTCGTCAATGATGCTGGCCAATTGTATTTTGCAAAATTAAAGGATATAGATATACATAATCGGAACAAAAAAAATGCAACTACTTAATATTTATGAATGACTAAGACTTTTTTCCTAGAAATTGAAGACCTTCATAAAAACGGCCATGACATCAGCATGGAGTTTGGAATCAAGAAATGCGCACCGCTGGTGATACACTGATGAAAAAGAGAAACAGCTGAAGGAATTCAACTACACAGCCAGGTAATTATCAGAGTCAAGAACGGGGAAAAAACTATATATATCTAGAAAGCGAATTTATACTCGTGGACTAAGTAGAAAATCCGTCAGAAATACCCGAGAGAGAAAAAAAGACAAGGAAAATATTTTAACTGTAGATAACAACAGAAATATGACCAATAAAGTGAGTATCTGGGCTGTATGCATTGAGCAATGTCCTGGATCCTCACTAAACTGGAGAAGAGGAAACATAAGAAACTTTGATTGCAAAACAAGAAAGTTGATGAAAATGCATTGAGCCTTGTTCTCGGAATATGATGTCGATGAACTATATGTGAAAATTAAAGAGCGAGGAAGAGGACTCGTCAGTGTTGAGGATTTTATGGACTCTGCTATATTAGGAGCTGATAAATGCACAAGGTAGATTACGGGAAGATTGATTACAACAACCGAAAGTTGCAATAGAACTGAGAGAATGACAAATAGAAGATCAGTAAATTCCAAAACGAGAAGTCGAAAATTATAAAAGAAACTGCTACACGGATAAAAGACTAAGTTACAAATGAAACGACATGGAGATAATAACGAAGACATTTGAAATGAGAAACTGAATCCCTATTAATGGTGGCCAAGAGCTTTTCTACAAGAACCGATCATAATAGGGGCAAAACAGACAGGACACAGCGAAATAGTAAATATAGATTGAGCGGTGAGATGAGACTGCTAATCATTTAATAAGCGAATGCATCAGGTTGGTTCGGAAAGATCACAAAAATATGCACGACTGAATGAGGCAATAGATCAACATTGAACTGCACAAATGATCAGAATTTGACCATGTAAACCAATGGTGTGTACACAAACTCAAATCTGTCAAAAAGAACTTTAAAAACATAAGACAATTTGTCAGATTGTAGATTTTGCATTTCCAGCTGACACAGGATAATCTGGACTTATATCGATACCTCGAAAGGAATATAATTTCGTTTTCATGTAGGGAATTTTGCAAAGACTGGAATCAAAGGTATTCCGAAAGTGTAGAATCTAATGAATACGACGAATGAGAAAAGAACTTCCAAGCAAAGATGTAACAATTTTTGCCTGATCACCAAAGAAACATGCAGTCTTGCGTTGGAATATTATAACCCTTCTGTCAACTAATTCTGGACGCTTTTTGTACATGGCTGTCTTCAATTGATCTAATTGGAAACAATACTTTTGGGAACTGATCGTTTTCATCTCCGACAGGAGATAATAGTCGAGAACTCCATCTCAATCTCACCATATACGCGGCATCACGTTTTATCGCTGGACAACGATAGTTTCAAAAAAAGAATATTTTCATAATTTTCAGTTGTAAATCATACACGGGAATAAGGTGCAGTGTTAAATTTCTCGCACAAAACTTCGCAGACTACTTTAAACATAATGGATTATTCGGAGTACCTTGTCCGAAAACTGCACAAGTAGTTTTTTTTTTCTAGGGTTTGAGTCACCATTCTACCTTTTTCTTAAGAAAAAGACATAATATGCCGAAAATGTGGTCTTTTTATTTCATCTTCCTTGTTAGAAAAAAAAAGACCACTAGGCATCCATTCTGGCATTTAAAAAAGATATGTTCCCTGACATATCAGCAATGCCAATACAATCAAAAGCGATCAAAGATGATAGTTAAAACTAAATGTTCCTAATGCCACCCAACGACAACAAACGATCAAATTTTTCAAACTATGGAATTCGGACGAGCACCAGTCGTATTGCGACGGTTTGCGAGTCAGTTTTTTAGGGTAGGGCACTGCATACGATTTTGATCTTCATTCATTGTCTCACTACTGTTTAAGACAAAGTGTCACATGGTGACTGTATTTTGTAAGTTATTCATCCAATAACATTGATTTTCTTTCGGAAAACAACGTATTTGATTCAATGATATTGCGCTTGTAATATTACTAGCATGATTGTTTTATGAACATTTAGTACGATACATTTCTCACTACTCAGTCAATATTTTTGTTTGATGTGGCAGATGTAAGAGCTGATAGAATTAACAGTTCTCTCTTTCTCTCACGGGTCATTCAATTTGACTATTAAAGTAGTTTTCGATAAAAGAGTTTCAATTGACTACATGAATACATCCTGACAGCATGTTTCCAAGTGTATGGATTATAGTGTATATTGGTAGATTGATCAATGATCATAAAGCAATCGTTATATAGTGTGTACGTTAATTGATTATTGATCTTTATATGGTTTGTTTCGATTATAAAATATCCTTTTCAAATCGATCTGAAACGCTGGCCCAGGGAAATACAGCTCTACTACTGTCATTTATTGAATTGGTGCCCGTTTAAATTGTCCGTCAGGTTCCAATAATCACACTTGTTTGATCCCTTTGTGACCTTTATGCAGATTATCAAAAATCAAAAATAATTTTTTAAAATCGTGTGGTGCATAAAAAAGTGACAGGATTATTTACGTGTAAATAAATTATACAAACATATATCTTAATTTAAAAAAATGTATTTATTGCAAACAGAAATGCATATCTCGAGCGAAGTTCATTTTCTGCCGATAATCTACAACTCTTCATGTTTTCTGTGTTTTAATACCTTTGAAATAGTAAGGATTTGCGGTGAGTAAAAATTGAATGTCGATTTTAATCAGAAAAACATCAGTTTTATCCATAAAAAATCAGATATCGCTATATTTAGAGGAATTGTTTTCAGTGCTACGACTGAAATATCTGCTGCAGCAGAAGTAGTACTGAGGTAGACACGAGCACGCAGACGCAGTAGATCCTTGCTTTCTTCCTCTTCTCTCTTTCTGTTTGCCTCAGCATGATAGAAATCAACTTAGAAACTAAGTTACAATATCGTAAAATAAAGAAAAACACAGGCACTCAAGTCTTAATAAAATCGTCTTTATAAAACCTTTATAAAAACCAAGGACACATATGTCCAGGTCACACACGCACACACAGCCATTTTGCAGGCGCGAACACGTGTCTATGTGCGTAGAATGAACACACAAGCAAATACATCAAAATCATATATACATAAGTACCTTTTTAAAACACTCAATGAAGGTCGAATTCAGTACAAATGATCTGAAATGCCATGCTCACTTTTTGCTATTTACAAAGTTGTACTTAGTCTGGTACAAAAGTACAATTGTTAGGCACCCAGTGAGAATACCTAATGTCACAGTAATGGTAGTGAATTTTATTGCTATCTGTTTCAAGGATTTTATTCGATTTTAAATTCATAGACTTACTTCCGACGAAAGAGGAGAGAAAACCATTGATACTGTTAATTGACTTCACGATATGAAGCCCTTCAGTATATGACATTACTAACTCTCTTGAAAATCGTAATCCTTCAGACAAAATACTTAAAAAGTCAAAATGATTATCTTAAATGTTGTTTCTTCATTATGAACATCAACACGCCTTAGATTGCAGCCACGTCATTCATAAAACTCTTCATGAACATATATACTTATATCTATAATTGTTTCTTTTTTCTTTCGATGAATATTCAAATGAGCAGCATCTAGTATATCATGCTGGAGATCAGGTGACAGCAAGTCTTCATATACTCCTGCACTCTTCTCAGAATTCTTCCCAATTTCAATATTGATGTCTGGATGGTTTCAATTCTCTTTCCGATCTCCAGTTCCTTCATTATTTTTGTAGATTTCTTCAGAACCATCCCAAGCGCCCCAGTAATGATGGGTACAAGCAACATCTTCATTTTACACAATTTATATTCCTCTGACAATATCCATACATTTTCCAGGTTGTTTTGTCACTCCTTTCTAAATTCGCAGTGTAATGCGAGGACAGTTACACCGACTCTCAGAGTGATTTTTGTCAAACTCTAGATCAAACTGAGTTTGTTTTTTTTCCTGATAAACTGTTCACGGTTCGTCTACCTCATCACATTAAACCAAACCTAGATATAAAATGACCATTCCCTCACCGTGATTTGAAATCATGACCAAGTGATTGGTAGGCCGCTCTTTTGCCAACTGATTCAAACTCATAAGTCTTGCATACCTACGAATTGATCTATCATTGTACACAATACAAAAATAATGTAATAATTTTCCAGTTGGGATAAAAGTAGGACTGGAGTATGATTTGTTTATGGTAGCTAAAGCTGGTCTCCTCGCCTGAAATCCAAAGTCCCAAGGAGTGTTATTTTTCCTTTTCTATTGGACGGCTTCTGGCTTGTACTTATACCATTGGTCAGCGTGTAAATATCCGTAACCGCAAAGAGAATTTGTATTGAGACTTGACCATATTAGGTTTAATAAATCAATCTTCTTTTTTTATTATTATTATTATTATTATTATTATTATTATTATTATTATCATTATTATTATTATTATTATTATTATTATTATTATTATTATTATTATTTGGAATCTCACACCAGTTGCCTGGTGGTAACCGCTGGAGTTTGAGTGACAGCAAGTCTCCTCAAGTCTCCAGCCCTCCTCTCCTAGTACTCATAGGTCGCAGTAATTCTACGATTTACAGTTTCACACCGGTTGCCCAGTGGTTATCGCTGAAGGCTGAGTTATAATAAGTCTCCTCAGGTCTTCAGCTAACGTCTCCTCTCTCTTTCGCATATCATGACAGAGCTACAATTCGTTGCAGTACTTATATCTCCAGCACCTTCCTCAGTATCCGTGCAGTTCCCAGTAGTGCTGTGGTCTGTACGGTCTCTATCCTCCCCCTAATCCCGATCTCCTCCAGTCTCTCCCTCAGCGTTTTGGGGACAGTTCCTAGTGCGCCCACTATGACCGGTACTACCCTGGTTTTCAAGTTCCACATTTTCCTTAACTCCCTTGCTAGGTCCTGATATTTTTCCTTTTTTTCATCCTCCTTCTTTTTTACTCTATGGTCTGCAGGTACAGCAACGTCTACTATTTGGCAGGCCTTCCTTTTTTTGTCTACTATTACTAAGTCCGGCCTTCTTGCCTGGATGAGGTGGTCAGTTTGGATGTCAAAGTCCCACAGTAGTTTGTGGTTGTCATTCTCCAAGACTGCCTCTGGCTTGTGCTGATACCACTTTTCCACATGGTTGAATCCCATTTGTTTACTTAGTTCCCAGTGTATCACCGTTGCTACTCTATCGTGTCTATGCTTATACTCCTTCTGGGCGAGTTGACTACATTCACTAGTTATGTGGTTTACTGTCTCATCTCTTTCACTGCACATGCGGCATTTGCTGTTTGTCTGTGTTCTGTCGATTTTTGTTTTTATGTAGTTTGTCCTTATGCTTTTGTTTTGGGCTGCCATGATGAGCGATTCTGTTTCTCTCTTAAGGTTCCCCTTTCGTAACTACGTCCATGATTTCTCGTCTGCTATATCTTGTATCTGTCTTTTAAACTCGCCGTACAATTTTTTCCCTTCCCATCTTTCTTTTCTTGTTTGCTGTACTGTTCCATTGTTTTCTACTTTATTGCTTGTTGCTCTATCTCTCGCGCTCTTTATGATTTCTTCACTATTTGTTTGCACATATCTTTCTAGGACTGTTTTAGCTCTCTGGACACAATCTTCTATGCTGATGAGCCCCCTACCACCTTCTTTTCTCTTAACGTATAGTCTATCTGTATCATCCCTAGGGTGTAATGCTTTATGCATCGTCATAAGTTTCCTTGTTCGCCTATCCATTGATTGGAGCTCTTCCTTTGTCCATCCAAGGAATGGTCCTGTATACCTAACTACTGACACAGCCCAGGTATTATTATTATTATTATTATCATTATTATTATTATTATTATTATTATTATTATTTGTTGAAGTATTGTATCTCATTATTTTCAGTAAATTTGAGCAGTTTTTACTATCTTAATTTCAATTGTTTTTATTCAGTTTTGGCCATTGCTTCTATGACATCGAATAAAGATCGTAACTGGCCATTTGGGGCTTTTTTTTTTTTTTTTTTTGACATTTTTGACTTTTATTAAATACAAAAATCCGGACCTCAGATATTCCATTATGACATCATAGGCACCTTGTGAAAAATAACCGGAATAGTATTCTCTCAATGACGTCACACCTTTTAATAACACCACACCTCTTTCTTCCTTCCTATTTTCGTTCATTAACATAACTGGGGTCGACGAAACGGCCGACCGAACCAAAAGCGTGTGGACACATCAAACAATTAGAATTAAGATAAAAGAGAGAAAAAAATCAATAAATACAACTTGTTGGATCTTCAACAACTCAAGCATCGTCATGCGAAATTATAGATTGTTTTAAAAATTTTGTTTCAATTTTTAAGTTGCTCAAAAACTCAAATATCCTTTCTTCATTCAGAGAAATCTGGATTCGTCCTGTGGCCTGAAAAAATAACACGGCCGCGTCTCGAGGCAGCGGCACTGTCCCATTGCACTAAAAGGGATGGGTCGGGTTTGCCCTGACGCCTTCGTAACACTAGTTGCAGGAACTGGAGTGACTTTTGCAGATCTTCCATCACTAGATCCTAACATTAAAAACGATTTTCTGTCACATCTTGCTCTGATGGGGAAGTGAATAAATACGTTCAGTGTGTAGTATCTGTTTGCAGTACATACTTTGGTAGCTTTGCGCCGGTGCAATGACGTGGTCGATGATGGCCTACTGATGCTCGGTATTGCTAAGCTCAAGAGGCCTAGGATTGGTCCTGTGGCCTCAAAAAAATACTCGTCTTGGGGTAGTAGTAAGGCCCGGGGTATCATCGTCCCATCGCACTATAAGGGATGGGTCGAGCTTATCCTGACGCTGTCGCAACATCAGTTGCGGGGACTGGGGCAATTTTTGCAGTTTTCCAGTAACTGGAACCCCACATTAAAAACGACCTTGTGTCACATCTTACTCTTTTAGGAAGTGAGTAGACAGATATCAGCGTAGTATCCGTTTGCAGTACACTCTTTAGTAGCTTTTCACCGGTGCAATACAGTGGCCAATGATGGCCTACTGAGAGCAGGAGGCCTAGGCAGCATCTTCCCATTACACTACAAGGCAAGGGTCTGGCCAACTCTGACGTCTTCGCAACCCTAGTTGTGTGGACTGGGGTAATCATGTTCGGGACTCCAAATTAAACCGACTGGGTGTCACATCTTGCTTTCATTCTTAAGTTGCCTTTGCCAATTAACGATTCCGATTCACGTCATATCAATTGCTTATGAACATCGAAGGTTATAAGTGTATCGAATATATATATATATATATATATATATATATATATATATATATATATATGTATATATATATATATATTGTGTTTTATACATATATGAATGTTTGTATTTTGGTTTCTTTAGCGCAAAAATGAATTAGCGCACCGTTAGTTTGTAACGAACTCACCACTACGTAGGGATGAAACCAAGTTACGACCCTAAGCGAGTTTTATCATTTCAATGGTTCGTAGCGCACAACTGCCCCGGTCAATCGGAGCCCAGGGAAAAAAAATTACACATATATGTTAGGTGTATGTAAAAATTTCGAGCGCTCTTTTTGAATAACCACAGTCTGGATACACGCCTGAAAATAGTTTTTTGCTGGAAACCTTTGTGCACACCTTATATATGTTGGGAAGATTGGGGACGGTAACAATACTTTTTTGTATTTTTTTTTTCAGTCACCCAGGTACTATGCAGACCAGGTCAACCAACTTTCGATATATTCAACTTATATCTGTCTGCTAATTACCCACACCATTTACGGATCATCACATCGTTCAAAATATTTATTTTAATGGAAGTTTTGTTCGTTCATGAATAGAACATTGGCTAACCTTGAGTAAATGTGCAGATGCTACAGATGCTATTCAATCTCTCCATATTTCAGTGTTAGTCAGGAAAAATGGAACAATTTGAAATGCAACAATCTTCTATGAAATATGTGTCTATTGTACAAAACTGCAACCGATTTTGTCACATTTTAGAAAATGTGACCTGCGACCTTGGATTTCCTGAAAAGCGTACAGACATCTAGAGATGACACACCTAATAAGCTTTTGAAAACTTTCTTTGAAAACACACACATCCTGAACTGACATAACTAATGAGCATTCTGAAACTTATTAAAAAACAAACACCCATAAAATAACAAGGCTAGTAAGCTTACTTTAAAACTTTTTTGAAAAAATGATTTTTGAAAACATAGATTTCCCAAAATGCTGTTGCAACTGTCCCCAACTCTATCAGCCATGGAAGAACAACATGTGCAAGCTAGACATACTGACATTGACATGTGCTAACCATGTCACTTAGAAGTCAACCAAACAATGATTTAAAATCTGTTTTGGTTGAGTCGTGCAAACGGTCAGGACAGAATGATAAGAATGCGACGCATGGAAAAAAAATTAATTTCATACCTTCAAATTTCAATAAATGCAGCTAAAGATGTTGAATGTGTCTCCTTTCCTCTGGTGGGGGTCTATCTTTAGCATGTTTATAATTGGAGGAATAAAACTAGTTGCAATCGTCGTTGTTGCAATCATCCCATTATCCTTTACTTGCTTCCGAAAGTAGAGCGTTCCTATAAAAAAATCTTTCGCAAAGCGAAATGGTGTAAAACGAGAAAAAAACTGACATTAATTTACATAGCAACATTTTTGAGTGCTCCCCACATATTCCCGAAATCGCGATGATGCTATGTTAGACTGAGTCGTTCGATGTTGGGGTGGTGGGAGTTACAGGTGATTGGTTGTAAAAGAGAGGAGAAGAGGATGCTATCTACCTCTATAATGGGATTGCTGCAAAATAGCGCCAGTCATTTTTTTTTGTTTTGTTTTTGTTTTTTTGTTTTTTTGCCTTTTTCCGTAAAAACAAAAAAAAGGGGCATAAACTGATCTAGTACTTATAGTTTCAAAGATTTCATAGATTTTTAATTAGAACAGTTCTTTGAATGTCACACACACACACACACACACACACAGACAGACACACACAGAAAACTGGGAAAATACTGAGGAAAATTACATTGACAGATATTGGGAAATGAGTGACAGAAGTGACAAAAACATCTATTGAATTTTTTTTTAATGTTTATCGTTAAAACTGTAAAAATTCCTAGACTATATATATATATATATATATATATGCTGATGAGATCATTTCTCATCCGCAATACATATATATGCATGTGTGTGTGTGTGTGTGTGTGTGTGTGTGTGTGTGTGATAGTAAATTTGAATTTGAAATATATCATTTATTTTTTTCGCTTTGAGTAACAAATGCACAGTACCAGCAGCACAATTATCAAATTGACGAGCCTTAATACTAGACTAAATACCCGCCCTAACACGAGGTGAAAATTGCTGCCCCCAAAAGAAATTGAATGATAGATGAATGGAAATCAGATAATGTTTTATACAATTTGTTTCCAGAATTGATTTAATACCACGTTAGTAGGGCTGATCCCCAGAGGAGTCTGATGTGAAAAAAAGACGGCTCTGTTAAAGAATGGTAGAAAGTTCAACAGGAAAGGTCTAATGCTAAAAATGGAGCGTAATATTGAGAAAAGGGGGACTATTGTTGAAAAATATGTAATGTTAAAAGGGGGGCTAATATCCAAAAATCGGACAAAGAGTAAAAAGGAGTCTTGAGTTGATGCTAAAAAGGGGAGGGGTTAATGTTAAAAAGTGGGAAGAGTTCCCCCTCGATTTTGACCAATATAAGAGAAAAAAGTTCACCGTTCGATTTTGACCTTTGAAAAGTGGAAAAAGTATGTTCCCATCATTTGTAGGGATGTTGATGTTGAAAATAGAAAAAAGCTCTCGATCAAAAGAGAAAAAGGTCTCCCCACAATTTGACCACTTAAACCGAAAAAAAAAAACAAATTCGATTTTGATCCTTGGAGTGGAAAAAAAAGTTCCCTCTCGATGCCAAACTCTGAAAGCGAAAGATAATTTCCTGCTCAGTTTGACTCCCATATGAGTTGGCCAAAATTGGAAAAAAAAATTCTCATCAATTTTGAACTTGAAAGTGAGAAAAATCCTCCACCCGATTTCGACCCCTAAAATTGAAAAAAAAAACTTTTAACAAATCGCTTTGATTTCAACTCCCAAAGTGGGGGTGGGGGGATCTTCCACTACCTGTTTGAACTTTAAAAGTAAAAAAAAGAATTTCCTTGGGTAAAAGAGAAAGAAAAATCATTTGCTCGACTTTGAACCATCATCAAAACGCTAGATGAAAACCAACAACGGGGGCAAGCTGGCTTTAGAAGAAGCTACTCGACCATGGACAATCTCCTTTTGATAAATTAACTAAAAAAGAAAACTGCTAGGTAAAAAATGTCACTCGCAGTAGCGTTTTTTTTTATTCTAAGTAGGCCTCTGACTCAGTAGAAATTCCCATGGTCATGAAGGCTATCGCTCCACAAGGTGTAGACCCCGTATACATCAGAGTACTGTAACATATATACTGTCACAGCTGCTCCTTTATCAGGCTACATGAAGACTCAGAGCCATTTCAGCTCCAAAAAGAGGTACAATAAGGTGATTCCAGCTCACCCAAACTTTTCAAAAATGATCTCCTGAAACGTAGACTGGGAAAATAAAGGAATCAGAATAGATGGCGAATATCTGAGCAACCTTAGATTTACAGACGACATCGTCTTTTGGTTGAGAATCTCCACGACCTCCAACTATTGCCAGATGAACTGAATGGAGGAAGCCAAAGTCGGCCTCTGCATTAACTTCAGCAAAACAAAGGTCACTCAAGCGAAAAATCATTCTAGGATGGCAAGCCTTCGGTAGAGCAAGCTGAACCTTCAAGAACAAGAAAATCCCATTAGTCCTTAGAAGGGTACACAATCAATGCATCGTCCTGATAGTCACCTATGGAGCTGAAACTTGGAACCTAACCATGAGACCGACTCTGAAACTTAGAAAAATGCAACGCACACATGGAAGAATTATGCTCGACCTCACATAATATATCAGGAGGGAAACAGGAGTCTTGATAAACATCACGGTATCGACTTGGTCTACGGATGGCCCAATCGCGAACCCTTGGTAAGATGTTATCATATCGACTCAGCTAAAGAAAGTCTTTAAATCCAAATACAGGATAACTTATTTCATTATTGTCGCTTTAATTTCTTTCTTTTTCCACAAACTTCATAACGATTCTTTCTCGCCTCTTCTCTCGGTAGCCTCTGTGCTTTTATATTTGAGTCTACTTAAACTCAGGCTCTTGATAATCTTCTGTCCAATCTATTGGTTAACACCAAAAAGATTATTTACAATCTGACTTTAATGTTTATCTTCATTAGATTTGTTCTACTCATTACTTATGTATTACCCAGTAAGGAAAATGCGTACATGTATAATGATATAAGTATCAATATAATTGTCAAAACCTTTAAGAACCAACGAACAAAAATATCCAAACATTAAAAAAGTCGAACAAATGTTTAGGTAGTGGCAAAATTGAGCAATCTTTTTTTACAAAGTTTTGTTGGATGTAAGTACATGCCATTATTAAAACTATTTTGTTCATTATTTCGACATAGAATAGACGAAAAATATCAATGCAGTGGCAAAATGTAATTTTGCCACAGCATTAAATTTCTTACGTATATTTCATGTTAAAATGTTCTTGATAACTGTTTGGTTTCTAGTTTTTACAATTTTATCAACACATTATGCAAATATGTATTTTTCTCACTGGACCGGATTTCTTTAACATTTTCTGATTTTTCAAAAAAGTCTTTTATATCTCCTAGGTAGACAATTAGATTATTTCAGTTCCATCATGGGGATCTCTTATAATTGCATAAACGTAAAATTAACAGCAAATCAGCCTGCCGGAATCACCTGCATCATATGACGTGGACGTGAACACGGATCACTTGGGTGAAGCACTATCTAGAAAAATATAAAATGTACTAGAACAAAACTGACTATTGCAACGACCGAAGGCTTTCATCTGATTAAGACTAATAATACAAATCTGTGCAGAATGGCCGTCCCACTACATTGAAGTGTACATTCAATGGCTATCAGAACGCACAAAGGGATTCAAATAGAGAAGATTGAAGATGCTACAGCACGATCTCCCCATCAAAACAAGATTAAACACAGCTTAATGTTTTTGCTTTTTTTATGAATGTTTCGATTAAAAATCACTTCTTACATTCTTCTAGCATATTTACTTTCTTGTATATAAAGCATGTATAGTGGCCTGAATATGAATACTTGGTCTCCAGCATGTGCATCACAATTGCAACCAGGCTGAAGTTATTCACATTTAACCTTTGTTTCTTTGCGCTGAAATTTCTGATATCAGCGTCAAATCAATTCTGGGTATTGTCAATTGAAGGTTATGCAATATTGCATCGAATTGGATATTTTTTGCTGGATTGTATTCAGATGTTATTTACTGACTCGTGCATATATTGCAATTTATATCAACTTTGAGTATTGTTTGTTTGTTGCAGACTTTGGATTGTTGCTTGCTTTTCAAGTTGGTCAGATTTTTTAAGAATAAATTACAAAAGTTATTACAAACTTAAAGTTGTCAGTTTGCGTAAAACTCTAATTAATCATATTAAGGTAAGAGTTTGTTTTTTTTACTAACCTCAAATGAATCTTGGATTTATGTAAAGAACAAGTTGTTTTGGAAACAAAACAAGGTGGGAAGGAGAAAAACGTAGAAGTTTGTTTATTTTCAGTTTGTTTTATATTGTTTTTTGGGGCAAGAAATTAAACATTATTTCTGGTATTAAAGCGTTTAATCTACTTACTTTTAATTGAAAAAGATTTTATATGAAAAAAAAAAATAAGCAAGACGAAACGCAAAAATAAAAAGATTCAATTGAGCAAACGGTCGTGAAATATTATTGAAAATGATTTTCCTTATGTTACAATAACAATATAAATTGTAAATCTCATCTATTGCTCACATACTGAAATTATCAGCCTTGAAAAAAAAGCGGTTTCAAACTAATATTAATATGTACACACGACTCCCAGAAAATTCATCTTCAACTATAACTATTATTGATTAAAAAAAATGTAACTGTCGGGTGACTGAAATTCTTGTTATACGTTTATAATTTGCTTTTTAAAAAATATTTGCACTGTCAATTTAATTGTATATGGAAAGTTTGGCACAATTCACTTCTACGATTAAGGGGTGCATTGCGTTGAATTGAATTTAAAGTAAAAAAAATTCTCTAAAAATGTATATCTGCGTTTTCAGAGCAATTTTCGTGAGTAATTAAAGAAGTTACTCACAATAAAGAGCTCTGAAAGATAACGTAAATTTCTATTGAAATTGGATGAGTTTTACGGATATTATTCAATATAAATCTTTTCTTAAGGATAAAACAAAGGCTAAATTTTTCGAAGTTAAACTGTCACATACAGTTTTTTAAGTATAAACAAGAGTTTGCAACTACACTTACATCGGAGTTCATATCGTTTAGCAAATAATTTTAGTTGAAAATTTTCTACAATCTTTCTTTTCATTGCAATAAATTTTACATGGTAACTAGATTCAAACATTTTTTATTGATTTATTGCTTTGTTGTCAGCAGTCAATTGGCGTTCGGTGCTCGTCTTATGGAGCCCTTTTGAATGGGAAAAACGAATGAAAATCTATAAAACGACTCAAGGTTCTTAATTCGGCATAAACTGGCTGTTCTATACTTACAAAATGTGCAAAATTTAATTTTGAATAACCCCGAAGATAGTGAAAAAAAACAAGTAAAATTATTCATATCGTTAATTACTAGTAGGGTTTTTCTCAAGTAGAGCCGGACGAAAGGTCATGACGTCAGTTCTTTATTACTCTATTGTCGTGCTGATCAGGCTTTTCACTCTGGGACAAATCAAGAAAATATCAATGTCCTTCAAGACAAAAGTGTATTTCTCAGTCACAATAAAAAACCTGATCTGAAAATCTGCGATCTTGTCAGGGTATGACGTTTTATATTGCTTATTCAAGTCTTGGTTTTTATTAACGAAAATCATGTGCAATAATCATGCTAGGAATAATAACATAACTGTCAAGATAGAAGATGCAAAACTGGGCAAAGTAGACCTCTACATTTACCTAGAACAACGAATCTCCAAGAGATCCTCAAAAGAAGAGGAAATCAAGCGAAGAATCACTCTGGGATGGCAAGCCTTCGGCAGAGCATGCTCAACTTTCAAAAACCAGATGATCCCAATAATCCTAAAAAGAAGAGTATACAACCAATGCATTCTCCCGATAGTCACTTATGGAGCTGAAACATGACACTTAACCAAGAGACTGACCTACAAACTGTGAAGTATGCAACGTGTGTATGAGAGAATCATGCTCAACCTTACATGGAGAGATCACAAGACAGCATAGTATATAAAGAAGAAAACGGGTGTCCGTGACATCATAGAAATTATTTAAAAACTCAAATAGCAATGGGCAGGCCATGTTAAAAAGACAACCGATGGACATCACGTCTCACAATATGGATCCCCAGAGATCACATAAGAAACCGAGGCCGACAGAACACAAGATGGAGAGATGAACTGGACAGATTCAGGAAATACTGGTGTTGCGTTAAGTTTTCATGAAGGTTGTTGAACAAGATACGAATGACAATTGAAACTAAATTGATTTTATTGCAGTCCATTTTTTCAAATCTGATCCATGAGCTTACACTCAAACTTTGATTTAACCTTTATTTTGATTATTCATTACAATTTTTCAGATCCTTTGAAGTTTCAACGATTAACTTCTTCCAAGAGCTTAAAGATGGCTATCAAACATAGGTACGAACGTATATACTGAAATGAAATTAGCATGTTTTTTTCTTCTGTATATCTAGGTTTTATTAATACTAGAATAAATATTCGCCTTAGCGGACGAAGTGTTTTGCTGTCCAAGAAAGAATTGGGAAGATAGATGGGTGGGAATGAGATAACGTTTTATTTGATTGGTTTTTAAAATTGATTTAACACTCTTTCCAAAGATTATTGAACGATAGACTGCATATGACAGTGGCACTCATATTGGCTTTATTATTTTTTACAATTGGGTTCAATCTGAGCCAACTTTCGTATTTATAAAATAAGCACTGACGCCTGGGTTAGAGTGAAGATTTGCAAGGTCGTCTCCCTATGCCATATGCTTGTCTTGTGAGTTTATTCCAAGGTCTTGTTACCCTCAGCCAGACCAAGCTATACTTGGCAAATGCCTGCAAAATAAAAATGATCAAATGATTGTGCTTGGTGATCGAGGCAGTAACGTATTTCAAACCTGAGGTAAGTCCAAGAAAATTAATTATAATTTTGGATGCTGATTTTCGAGCCAGTCAAAACCTTCCAACTTGAAAGATTGGTGCTGTACAATTTTACTATCCTGTACCCTTGATCTAATCGAGTGTCACACTAAACCAAGCTTAGTAATTGTAATGACTGTTCGTACATCTGTGTCTGTGTGTGTTTGCACATGTGTGAGCATACATATTTCGTTATCTATATGATGTGTATCTATCTATATGAGAATGATTACATGAATGACTGTAAGTCTGTGTATGTATAGGTGTGTGAGTGTGATTTTGCTGGCGTAGAAGTGTTTGTGTCTGCATGGGCATGCAAGTGTGTGTGGGGGGGTTGTGTGTGTAATAGTGTTTCTTTGGACGAGTGTTCTTGTGAATCAGTGTGTGTATATATAAGTGCGTTTGTGTGCAAGTGTACGCGTGTATGTGTGTGTGTGTGTGTGCAAGTCTGTGTATGGAAGTGTGTACGCAGGTGTGTTTGTCTGAGTGCAAGTATGCGTTTCTGTGTACAAATCTGTGCATGCAAGTATGTGTGTGTGTAAAATTGTGTTTGTGAGTGAGCTAGCATGTGTGTAAGTTTGTGGTGCAAGTGTGTCCGATTGTGCAAGATATTTTTGTGTGTACGTGTGCGACTGTTAGTATGCCACTGAGAGTGTGCAAGTGTATGCGTGAGGTCTTTTTCTAAACCCGTTTGTGTTCAACCTTAAGCGGGTATCCAGTCAATTGGCAAATCTTTGACGCCTCATATTACGAAAGGATTAATTTCTAAAGTGGAAACTCCAGACCATCGATTAAAATCCAATCTCCCCAATCGTTTTTATTAATTGCTACAATTGGACTGTTGTTTTAAACGCTGGCCAGTCAAATATAATTAACGTTTTCCCTTACAATTAGTCCATACAAAACCACATCATCATTGCATTTGATTTCTGACCCTATCCGATGCTGTTAGCTTGAATTAATATATACGACTGTGTTATTACCAGATAACTAGACTAATCGTTTTAGCTGTTCACATCATTATCAGATAATCGAGCTTTATCATTTATATAAGTGCGTTTCTCCGTATGTTAAATGTTTTAACCAACTACGGCTAAAATGACAGCCACACTGCAGTATAAATTATGGGATTAACTCAATATTTACAAACTGAAAAAAAAAAAAGAGTGAATTTTCGTCTGAAAATCTTTAGAGGAAGGATCATCATTACGTATAGATTTTTTCGGACTGATGTTCTCATCTCGGTTCATCTTTTGTAGCCTACGTCCTTCTTCAGGTGGTTGTTATAAATCGGTAATGTTCGGAGTGCTAGGACGAGGGGCTCTCATCGAAAGTTGGAGACGGAAAGTCCTCATCTCGTTGTCTATTTTCGTTCGGGAGAAATCTTTTGGTCATAGCCGTGTTGTTGATCATTTATAGTCATAATCACGTCGATATCACAAGCTGGTGTCGCAGAAGCGTTTTTTTAGGGGGCTATTAAGGCTCAAGAAAAAAATACTGACTGCATCGGTTGCCATGTTAGAATAGGGAAGGGCAGTTAACTCTTCCCTCCTTTCCGGTGTTCTAAGGAATTGGTAAGTAGAGGAGCTACCTTTTTTTTCGTGAGTGGAATTGTTTGTTTGTTGGTGTAAGGGAGATAAATCATTTTTTTCTCTTTCTTCTTGATTTTTTTTTTCTGCGAGGAGGAAAACAGTCCAAAAGTCTGTACATAGTGAATTTTGTAATCAATATTCGATCAGGTTCCGACTCCTACTTCAAATCCTAGTTCACATTGTGAAAACACATCTGTGTACAAAAGTAAGAGATGTCACACCGTCTGTGTGTCTATCAGTCTCGACAACAACTGTGGTACTGCTCAACTAAATTTGGCTTACTCAATGAACTTTTTAAAGGGAAAGATTCTCAGAAAAACAGTTTTTAAGGTTGGGGGGGGGGCTATTTACAATGTAACGATAATGCTAAACTAAACCCTTAATTTCCATTCTATCTACATATGTACATATACAAATCTTTTTATTTGACATTATATATACATATATAATACTTTGAGGGATCAAAAGTGGAGGGAAACTTTTCACTACTTCGAAAGGTCAGAGGTAGAGGGGGAACTTTTCACCGTTTGTAGGTTCAAAAGTGGAGGGAAACACTTCCCCCTCTATTAGGCAAATTGCAGAGGAAAACTTTTTAAGGGGTCAGGAGTGAAGGGACTTTTTGTATACATATGGAAGGTTAAGTTTCTTTTCTTTACTCTTCAAACATTTGACCTGGCGTAGACAGGTACTTCGGCTAGTGCGTTCATATAAAAGAATACTAAAAACAGTCAATAGGTTGCATTCATAACCGTTTTAACACTTCAAAGACTAACGAATGAAGGTACTTAATGTCATAATTCTAAAAGAACTATAAAATTAAAAAAGAGCCAAAAACGTGTTGATTTTTTTAATGGTTAATGGAAATTATTTCTTTATCTAAATTAAACATTTCCCATATTTTGAAGAACCAAAGTCATGAAAGGGGACAGTTGTTCTTTTAAACAATTATCCTGGAACATATGAAAAACATGCGCCGTATGTTTTTTAATATAAGTTGACCGTTAGTATAAGACAAGTTCGGAATTGAGCATAAAATTTGAGAAAACCTACTGAGCTGAATCTGTCATTTTGCCATATCGTCTTCATGAGAGAAATCCCCTTCTTAAGCAATATTGTTCAACGCACTTAACTGTCTAAAACAATAATTTCCTTTATTTTCAACATATTGGTCGTCGTTTTCAGGTGTTCAAAGTGAAATTCTCATCAGTGATGTTGATGAATCAAACCGAAAAAAAAAATGTTTCAAAATGGATTTTACACAATACGCACCGTTTACTCTTTTTCTTGCTATTTCATCCATAGCTCGTTGGATGAATGGACTTATGTATTCCCCAGGGGCATTATTGGGAAGAAGTGAAGAACTACGCGAGTTACGATACAAACGAAACAAGATGGTGCCAAAATAGCAGAGTTTGAACTTCAACCCTGCTAAGAGTCCAATATTACGGACTCCTGGCTTGGATCTTACAAAAAAAGGAGGCAAAATTTGAATATAAAAGAGAGGCTTCTAAATTGTTGATTTTATGAGTACAATTCACATTGTTATGTACATTCAACCCCGTTTTTAGCAACTGCAAAATTTTGGTGCAGACTGATTTTCTTTTCGTTCAAGGTTATGGCTGGCTCAACAAGATGGAGCTTAAGTCGTGGGTGACTTGTTAAATCTGTCTAAAAAGGATATAGAGTTAGCGTTTGTTGTTGGTGATTGCAACAAACAAAAAAAGATTAAACATTAATTCATATTTGTAGCACTGAAACATAGTCGAAATTAATATCATGAAATGATTAAATGATTTCTTTGTCATTTGTAATAGTAAATCTTCTGGCGAACTCACATAAATGAGTAGACAGTCTCCTGTTCGTTCTAAATTGTCTGCTTAATATACGTATTTATCATATAGAGTATTTATACTAGTTGCTGTTCATCAAAAACCTCATCTAAACAATTACCAACAAATCTTCATATATGTGTGTGTGTGTGTGTGTGTGTGTGTGTCCATAACTGAATCACAATAAAACTGAATGATTAAAAGTGGCCCCAAAATGTTTGTTCAGTTCATTTTAGAAATTTCCATCTTCCCGGAATAACAATATATTTTTTATTGAATCTAATTTCAATGCCAAAGTTTGATGCACATCTTTTCTACAACATCTTCCTCTTTCATTACCTCGTAAAATTCTTGAAAACAGATTTGATCGTCTCCATCAGTGTTAGCCTCAGAGATACTCTGCTGTGCAATACCGCTGACCATTTGGTCAGGAATTGTACCATTGGTCAATGTCATTAAAATATCCAACAGTTCTTCACTGGAAATCTTATCGTCATCATCAAGATCGTATAGTCTGAAAACAAACCTCAATTTTTCTTCTCTTGAATTGAGGCTCTGGCTGTTTGTCCCCAAAGGACGAAACCTCGCCAGAACACGAATGAAGTTCCGAAAATCCACTGATTCCGAATCGCTTTCTCTGAAGAAAGAATGGACGATCCGATCTCGGATTGGGTTGATCAAGAGCTCGTCAATTTTCAAGAAATCTGCCCTCGTTAAGTAACCTTTATCACCTCTGTCTAATTTTCCAAATCTTGAGAACAGATTCTTGAGTTCTTTTGCGTTGAAACCCGTTTCGTTTGACAAGTCAATCATGTTTTGAGCATGAGCCAACTTCGACTGATGTTTTTCCATACTTGCGTCAACAAGGAGTGCCAAATTCACAGAAGTCGTCTAATACAGATAAATGAATCACAAATATCGACAAGTTCGACACATAACCTTTCAGTTTGATGATGCAAATTTTTTTTTGTGACGTTATAAAAATGGAAACGTCATATCCAATAGTTCTAGTGTGTCCGAATTTTTTAGATGGAGTATTTTACGTATATTCTAGACCTTCAAGTAAGCAGCAAAGATCCCAAAAATATAAAATTTAAAACCAAATTGAAAGGAATATCTTGAACTTGAACTTGAAGCTAAACAATGATTATTACAGACCTATTAGAAAAAGGAAATTGCATAACACTATATGTAAACTCAAATTGAAATCATCCACCCAACACTATTAAACAAACACTTATAGGTATTGGGGAAAGACTTCCTGACAATTCCACGAATAAAAAAATATTTGTCTATATAAAATAGGCATTTACATGCACCTTACAATTAAGCAAGATGAACTCAAATTCAGAATACATTTCCAATATTGATAGAGAAAAAAAAACGAAAAATAGATACTATATGGTTTAATCAATCTTATGATTGAAAGGGAAAACCAACATTGGAAAATAATTTCAGAACATGATTACAAAACTTTCCCCGCATGATCATATTTTTCATAAAACATTTCAGAAACATGCTCTTAGAGCTAGCTATTCATGTTCTGATAACACCCTAAAATCATTTTAATGGACCACAACAGTAAAATGATCAGGGACACACAAAACAAAAATCAGAATACACCAAATCACAACTTTGGAAATACTATAAATTGGCCGAATAAACAGAAATGCAATCTAACAATTTTGATTTATAAAGCCACGGTAAACACCATTGAAAAAACAACGAATCAAAATTCATATAGGCCCATCTAATACGAGCATTAAAATCAGATTCAATAACTACAATCTTTCCAAAATGGAGAATACTGAAATAGTACATCTTTATCCAATTATACCTGGAAATTAAAGGTAGAAAACCAAATCCGTATTATCAAATAGCAATTTTTTAACAACGATACTGGTTTCTAACAACACAGCACAGAAATGTTATCTATGTTTTGAAGAGAAACTCAATATAATTCATTATTCCAGCGATGAACTAGTTTTGAACAAAAAGAAAAACAAAACAATTAGTAGCAAAATGCTGACTCAAGAGGAAATTTGCAATAAAATATCTAGATATCAATAGTTCGGACGATAACTTTAATGACTAAAAAAAATAACAATCACTTGAATCAATTAAAGTAATTTATCACCTTTATTAACGGATATATATATATATATATATATATATATATATATATATATATATATATATATATATATATATATCCTAACCTAATCTTGAAGTTATAAAATTAGGACTCAGTGGTATCGTAAAATGTCGATAGTTTACGAATAAGTTTCTAATAAGCATAATACATAAACTTTTGAAAATTCAGAAACAGAACGTGGATGAAAGTAATATCGTATAAAACAGGGTACATATGAGATTCCATATTCATTTTTTATCAAAATCACTTGATAATCTCCAAGAAGCATCAAAAGATGTTCCTGCGAGGATTCCATAAGTATATACAAATATATGTCACGTATATGTCTATATATGTATCTGTAACAATTTGTCGAGGGAGATAAGTATTGAATGCTAATTATAAAGTGGACTTCCCTGCTTGAGTATTTTCTGGTGGAACATAGAAAATGTAGAGCGACAGTTTCCATATTTTCCAAGCACAATGCAATCGCTAACTTATTTACACTATGAAAATTAAAGAGGAATCTTATTTTTTCTTTTCAGGGGTCAAATGTGATTTTACTTTCTCCTCAATTTGACCTCTGAAAAGGAAACAGTGTCACCTAACTCTTGACTCTGAAAAAAGGAAAAATGTGCTCCTCAATTCTGCCTTCTGAAATGGTGAAAAGGGTTTCTCATCACCTCTGACCTATAAGGAAAACGAATTCCCTTCAATTTTGACCCCATAAAGGGGAAAAAAGTTTCTCCTCGTTCTTTATCCCTGAAAATGGAAAAGAGTTTGCCCTCAATTTGCACTTTTAAAATGAAAAATGTTTTTTTTTATTTTGACCGCGAAAAATGAAAAAGAAAACATCTTCAATTTTGAATCCCCAAAAGGAAAATCAGTTTCCCCTCAATCATAAACCCGTACAAAGGAAAAAAGTCCCTCAAATTTAACCCCTAAAAAGGAAAAAAAATCCACTCACCTTTGACCCCTGATAAGAAAAGAACCTCTCCCTCAATTTCGACCCCTAAAAAGGAGGGAAAGTTTAACCCCATTTTTTCACCTAAAAAGAGAAAACGTTTCCACTCAATTATATGCTTGGGTATTTCGGTTTAAATTTAAGTACATGAACAAACATTTAGATATTCGTTATTGGTGTATATCGAATTGCTTACACGCATATTCGCAATCATGCGTTTTTATGAATGTACATGCATATAATTGTACATTTAATACGTATATATGTTCATTCTCCTTTCTTCATTCAACTTGAATGTTGTTGCTACCCCCCATTAGTGTTGTCATCTGGCTGAAAAGAATATTATAATGAATTCTACATGCTTTTGGCTAATATACGGGAAGCTGTCATGGAGCTGTCAGATTAGAGCGAATCCTATCTCACTATCATGTTAACATTTCTTTAAACATGCGTCATATCCGAATACACATACACATAAACAAACGAGCATACACACACATATCGTATCCACGGACTAATCAAGATGCCTTACTGCATATATATATATATATATATATATATATATATATATATATATATATATATATATATATATATAATGATACATGCTTTATTTTCATTTGAAATTATATTTGAACTGATCTCCCTTTATTACACGTTTAATGTGTCAGTTGGTCTAAGCGTAAATAAGATACACAATTTTAAAGATGGGCTGCTAAGGAGCTGTCTTTACGTGACGCTGCTCATATCATTAAGCTAAACAAACAGCTGGTAAACCAGAGGTCCAAATAACTGCTTCATGTCTAAATCTTGTCTTGTTCATTTACCGCCCATATATGCCCCATTGTACCTCGACGCAGAATATGGATATTTCTTAATATCATTCTATTTGATTATACATCCATTTCATATATATATATATATATATATATATATCACACACGCACATATATATTTGTCATGAAAAGAAAAACGCGTTTGCAAATCTTCTATGCCAAAGACAATACACTCCAAACATTCTGTAACATATACACATGCACGCATCCCATACGTGCATCCACTAACTTGCGCATGCCATTAGTAATTATTCACCACTGGGATATAGATATGTGATTCAAATACGCTAAACAACAACTGCAAAACACCACAACCCCACCCCACACACTTTTTTGTCTAAACATTTTTTTTTTTTCATATTTACTGAAATCCAAACGCTGGACTTGACTTTCATTTTTCCCCTGCAACAACAACAGCAGCAGCGGCAACAACAACAACGACAACAACATTTCGATTTTATGCGACGTAAATGAGTGTATATATGTATCTGGCGATTTCTGTTACTGTAGGTATGAAGGTTTGTATTTTAATTTTATATTTCGAAATCTTTGCATGCATATGAATGTCATTTTTATATTGATTTACGCATACTTTGTTATTATGGTACTATGTATAAATTTTCTCTGGTTGGGATCATCAGTTCTTCTCCATGTAACGGTTTTGGGGATTTAAAATCAAAACAGTTATATCAACATGATACTCTAGCAGTGTTGATCGAACACCACCTCCCTTTCAGCTATGTTTTACTACATAGCTTATGTCATACATGTAGTTTGTCATTTCGTATAGGGTATTGTGTGTATTGTATATGGATATTATACGAGGCCTCTACAGGAAAAGCCTAAAAGCCAGTGCAATAGAGTTTTAAAGTGAGGTGAAGCATGTGCACTGAAGATCCCACTCTCTAAACAAAAGGCTGCATGCTATGACCACCGAAGTGGAAAGATGAGAGCTAGTTTCCTAGGTGGTAGGTTTTGTTGAAGTTTACTTCTCCTGGAAGATAACCGAGCTAGCCATGGAGATCTCCCACCTCTTTGGGGGAGTATTCTGACAATATGACTGATCTGGGTAATTGAAGCTCTTGTCCTGGACACACCACTTAAAGCAGATGTCCAAGCTTACTGTATAGGTCGGCTCCACTTCAGAAGTGCAACAGTACGATTATCTATGCTGTTCGGTTTTCTGTGCAGATTGAAGTACATCACCAAAAGAGATCGCTGAAGCGGATGCCCAGAGGTGGATGTAGAGATCTGCTGATGTTTTTGGTTACGTTCTGATGGGGAACACTGGGTCCTATCATTTTCGTGAAGGATACTTTTTTGCGTACTAACTACCGTAGACGAGGTACACGTCTTCATGGTAACAGTATTCTATGATGACAGTGGCATCTTATGGCGGGAAAACATGTCCCGTCACACTGCACCACTCGCACGGGAATGGTTTCAGGAACACAAAGAAGACTTTGTTGCCCTGGTCACCAAACACTTCAGATCTCAACCCTGTTGAGCACATAGGCTCAAGCATACACACACACATATATGTGTGTGTGTGTTTGCGTTGTGTAGTTTGATTTTAGTGTGTATAAGAATTCAAATGTGTGCATGCATAAATGAAGTAAGATGTATATACATGTAGATATTAACTCGCCAAAACATAAAATGAATGATTCATCGTGTGGATGATAGACTTTACAAGTATAGATAGACTTTTTCGAAAATAAATTCATTTTTTCTGGTGGATTGCCTAAGCCAAAGGTGTGTGTGTGTGTGTGTGTGTGTGTGTGTGTGTGTGTGCGTGTAAGTGTGAGTGTGTGTTTGTGTACGTGCATGTTCAAGCCGGTGTGTATGAGCATGTGTATGTGAGTGTGCGTGCGCGTTTGTGCAATGAAATTTATAGTAGGACCCAAATAAATGGCCTGAAGCAGTGGTTTCGAAATTTTCAAAACTCAAGGACCCCTTCTATAAAAGAAATGTTCTGGCTGACCCCCTCTCTAGTTTGTCTTTATGTCACAACTTTTATAAGGCCTTTGAACATCAAGTATTAAGACAAAATGTCAAGTAGGATAAACTGAGTAGGAGATTAAGATGTTTTCAAAAACTAATAGCATTAAATTCATTTAGAAAAATAGATGGAAAAAAAAAAAGACATCATATGTAATCTTGATGTAAAAAAAAATAACAAAAGATGACAGGAATATCTTTTACGGGTGAATTATGAAAATACATATTTTAGTATAAGTGTATTTATTTAAAAAAATGAGGGTTGTTTTTTCTTTCAGTTAAAAGAAAAGGAAACTTCGAATTGAGGCTGAGAAAAATCAGTTGTTTATTGAAACTGCCCAAACATTGGTAACAGGCGGTGTTGGGGTGTAAAGTCTGTTTGAGAGATACGGGTGGGGTAGGGATATAGGGTCGAAAGGTGGACATTCCCTTTCAGCTACTTCAATCCCTAAAACTGTCAGACGGAAAATCAGTTTCCAAAATTCAGTATTTTATTTTGAAAACGGGGTAATCTGATATTTTAACAACTCTCTTATTCATTTACTAACATATATGACTCTTAAAAAGTGATGAGTTTGTTTATTTATTGATTGGCACTGAGGAGCCTCAGGCTATTTTATTTAGTAATATATTCTTAATAGTAAAAGTATTCTAATCTTATTTTTTTTTAAGTCTCAACTCAACACAAGTTATCTTAATATGTGATGATCAGACTAAAAGTCTTAAGCGTTTCTATGATGTAATGTTCATTTTCAATTCATTATAGGAAGGTATATTAACCAATGAGATGCGTTAGCAGCAAACAGCAGAGAAGAAATTTGCATATATGCTCAATTTGTGTATTAGTGGATTACATTGATTCGAATCGTAATAGAACACAGGACTATGCACATTAATTAGGCTTTTTTTTTCATTGCTGTGCGATGAATGGTGTTGTTTCTCTGTCACAAGATTTGCAATGTCAAGTTCAGAGGAGGACCTTGCTGTGGACCCCTGAGCATCATTTGACCATCCCCCAGGGGTCTGCAGAACCCACTTTCGAAATCACTCGCCTAAATTGACTGTAACCCATTTGATCCCTTTTCCCTTGAATTCACTAAAGGTGGCAATAGCCCAAAACAAAAGCATAAGAACAAACTACATAAAAGCAAAAATCGACAGAACACAGACAAACAGCAAATGCCGCATGTGCAGTGAAAGAGATGAGACAGTAAACCACATAACTAGTGAATGTTGTCAACTCGCCCAGAAGGAGTATAAGCATAGACACGATAGAGTAGCAACGATGATACACTGGGAACTAAGTAAACAAATGGGATTCAACCATGTGGAAAAGTGGTATCAGCACAAGCCAGAGGCAGTTTTGGAGAATGACAACCACAAACTACTGTGGGACTTCGACATCCAAACTGACCACCTCATCCAGGCAAGAAGGCCGGACTTAGTAATAGTAGACAAAAAAAGGAAGGCCTGCCAAATAGTAGACGTTGCTGTACCTGCAGACCATAGAGTAAAAAAGAAGGAGGGTGAAAAAAGGGAAAAATACCAGGACCTAGCAAGGGAGTTAAGGAAAATGTGGAACATGAAAACCAGGGTAGTACCGGTCATAGTGGGCGCACTACGAACTGTCCCCAAAACGCTGAGGGAGAGACTGGATGAGATCGGGATTAGGAGGAGGATAGAGACCGTACAGACCACAGCACTACTGGGAACTGCACGGATACTGAGGAAGGTGCTAGAGATATAAGGACTGCAACGAATTGTAGCTCTGTCATGATATGCGAAAGAGAGGAGACGTTAGCTGAAGACCTGAGGAGACTTATTGTCACTCAGCCTTCAGTGATAACCACTGGGCAACCGGTCTGAAACTGTTAATCGCAGAATTACTGCGACCTATGAGTACTAGGAGAGGAGGGCTGGAGACTTGAGGAGACTTGCTGTCACTCAAACTCCAGCGGTTACCACCAGGCAACTGGTGTGAGATTTCAATTGTTTGCAAAAAACAGGGGAGAGCTTGAGACTCTGTTCAACGAAGTAAGGGAATATAGTGAGGACATAGGAATGGAGTTTGGGATAGAAAAATGCGCAATCATGGTGATGCATAAAGGAAGGCTTTCAATGACTGAGGGAATTGAACTTCCGGACAACAACAAGATTAGGGCATTGACTGCACAAGACCGATACAAGTACCTAGGTGTCCTTGAATGTGACACGATAAAACGGGAAGAGATGAAGGAGAAAATTAAGAGAGAATACCTCAGAAGGATAAGGAAAATATTAGAAACCAAATTAAATAGCAGAAATCTAATAAAAGGAATGAACACCTGGGCTGTGTCAGTAGTTAGGTATACAGGACCATTCCTAGGATGGACAAAGGAAGAGCTCCAATCAATGGATAGGCGAACAAGGAAACTTATGACGATGCATAAAGCATTACATCCTAGGGATGATACAGATAGGCTATACGTTAAGAGAAAAGAAGGTGGTAGGGGGCTCATCAGCATAGAAGATTGTGTCCAGAGAGCTAAAGTAGTCCTAGATAGATATGTGCAAACAAATAGTGAAGAAATCATAAAGAGCGCGAGGGATAGTGCGACAAACAATAAAGTAGAAAACAATGGAACAGTACAGCAAACTAGAAAAGAAAAATGGGAAGGGAAAAAATTGTACGGCGAGTTTAAAAGACAGATAAAAGATATAGCAGACGAGAAATCATGGACGTGGTTACGAAAGGGAAACCTTAAGAGAGAAACAGAATCGCTCATCATGGCAGCCCAAAACAAAAGCATAAGGACAAACTACATAAAGGCAAAAATCGACAGAACACAGACAAACAGCAAATGCCGCATGTGCAGTGAAAGAGATGAGACAGTAAACCACATAACTAGTGAATGTAGCCAACTCGCCCAGAAGGAGTATAAGCATAGACACGATAGAGTAGCAACGATGATACACTGGGAACTAAGTAAACAAATGGGATTCAACCATGTGGAAAAGTGGTATCAGCACAAGCCAGAGGCAGTTTTGGAGAATGACAACCACAAACTACTGTGGGACTTCGACATCCAAACTGACCACCTCATCCAGGCAAGAAGGCCGGACTTAGTAATAGTAGACAAAAAAAGGAGGGCCTGCCAAATAGTAGACGTTGCTGTACCTGCAGACCATAGAGTAAAGAAGAAGGAGGGTGAGAAAAGGGAAAAATACCAGGACCTAGCAAGGGAGTTAAAGAAAATGTGGAACATGAAAACCAGGGTAGTACCGGTCATAGTGGGAGCACTAGGAACTGTCCCCAAAACGCTGAGGGAGAGACTGGAGGAGATCGGGATTAGGGGGAGGATAGAGACCGTACAGACCACAGCACTGCTGGGCACTGGACGGATACTGAGGAAGGTGCTAGAGATATAAGGACTGCAACGAATCGTAGCTCTGTCATGATATGCGAAAGAGAGAGGAGACGTTAGCTGAAGACCTGGGGAGACTTATTGTCACTCAGCCTTCAGCGATAACCACTGGGCAACCGGTCTGAAACTGTAAATCGCAGAATTACTGCGATCTATGAGTACGAGGAGAGGAGGGCTGGAGACTTGAGGAGACTTTCTGTCACTCAAACTCCAGCGGTTACCACCAGGCAACTGGTGTGAGATTCCAAATAATAATAATAATGATAATGATGATGATGATGATGATGATGATGATGATGATGATGATGATGATGATACGACTACTACTAATAATGATGTGGATGATGATAATACTAATACCACAAAAACTAATAATAATGGTGGTACTACTACTACTACTACTAATAATAATAATAATGATAATAATAATAATAATAATAATAATAATAATAATAATAATAATAATAATAATAACAATAGTGGACAATTAGCTTGCACAAGAAGTCAGCGGCGTTATTTATCATAAACATGTGACTTCCATTCCTTCAAGTAGACAAAGTAGTATGAACCAACAAAAATACCTCAGCAGAGACGCACACACACACACACACACCTGCTTGCACACCTATGCACTCCCACATATTAACTACACAAATCGCACAATACGTATACACGAATATAGTTCGACTTGTACATACACACACGCACGCGCGCGTTTAGATAAAGAAATTATCCTTGGTCTACAGAGAAAGAAAAATAAAATGCAAAAGTAAAATTACTGACATTATTATTCTCCCTTAACAATGTGAAACAAAACAAAGAAAACCCATGGTACAACAAAAACTATAAAAAAAAAAAGAGTAGGCAAAAGGAAAGAGAAAAAAATCCTACGAATCCCTATGGCGTCTTTATTAAGTCTTATCGTCCGGGTAGTTTGTCTGTCGGTGTCAACCGGAACAGCCCAATCCTGCGACCCGCACAAACCCCTTCCTTATTTTTGGTCATTTCTCTCTCCCCCACCGGCTTGCTTCTCTCCCTCTCCCCCTCTGTCTCTCTCTATCTCTCTCTCTCTCTCTCTCTCTCTCTCTCTCACATAACACTCCTCTCTTCTCTCTTTAAGACTCCTGTCACCTCTTTGATTTTTTTATATAATCATTTCTTTTGTTTTGAGTGACACTTAGCACGAGGTAAGCTGGACGGTGGAGCTTAAAGATGGTCTAATTAAGAGAGCCAGGATGTTAGCGGTAGAAGAAGAAGAAAAAGAAATATATATATATATATATATATATATATATATATATATATATATATATATATATATATATATATATGTGTGTGTGTGTGTGTGTGTGTGTGTGTGTTTCCTTTTTCTTACGAACACATTCATATATTATATATGGATGTACTAGAAAAGTACCCGTAAAAAGTGACGGGATCTTCATGGTACATACGAATAAATTACAATTTTAGAATAGTTTTCTTTTAAGAACGATGCTTAAAGATCGGAAATTTTTTAAACGATCTTATTGCTCAGACAGCAGTAGCAATTGAAGTAGACAGCTGTCTATTTATATCTTTTTCGATGGATAATATGCTAATTAAATTGATATATATCAAATTCCCGATATCAAATATTAAATAATGAATGTTTGTTAATCATAACACATTATGAGCTTCCTAGCCATGCGTTATCATATTTTTTGGCAATTGTTTCACCAAGTCAAGAAAAAAAAAACAAAGAAAACACAGCTCCAATTAGCTTTAGTTTGAACCTTTTTTAATGAACCTTCTTTTCTCTTATGCACCGGTTGAGATGAAACCTTGTTTGAAAGAGAAAGGTGAAAACTGTATAATGCATTTTAATTGTAGAACATTGTTCCAAAAATAAAGCCCCCCAAAAGAAAAATATAAATTGATAACGATGCTAAATAGCCAGAAACTATATTGAAAAGTTTGTAAATACCAAGTGAAGTTTCTCTTTTATGCTTTAAATTTATACAGAATAGTTACTTAAATTACTCTTCCTGGTTTTGGTATATTAGCACGGAGCAAATTATGTAAATACTTGAAAGAAAAATAAATAAATATGAATCAGCTATTTTTAATTTTATCTATTTCCAGAACTTGAAAGAGTCTCATTTGTTTTAACTTTCGTATAAGACAGTGAATTGATAAGAAAAAATAATTGTGTGCGTAGATCTGCCACCTGTCATGTAGCTCGTCCGGTAAGTCGGGTGTTATGGTCAAAGTTACAGTAACTTAGCGTAATGGTTATGGTACTGGACCAACAATCGCCTATATGCAGATTCGAATCACACCATTTCTCTTCGTTAGTTTTAAAAATCAGTTTGGTCCAGCGTGTTTCTTAGAGCTAGTCAAATAAAGAAATTTGGTAACACTGAAAATTATTGTACACCTTTTTTCAAAGTCGACGTATTTCATTTTAGAATCCTATTTGAATTATCTAAGCACTAATACGTCTTCTTATACATTTTGGATTTTGCATTCATTCTAGTTTGTGGTGTGATAGGTAGTCCCAGTACTGTACATAAGTCACTTTGTCACAAAGATCCTCAAAAAACATTTTGCTTCACCGTCACGGAGTGGAAATGATTTTTTTTAAGATTCATAATGTGAATCTAAAATATTTTTCAAGTTAATGATAAAAGGTCTTATGGTAAAAAATATTTCAATTGATAACATTGATTGTGATTTATATATATTATTTATCCAATGCTATCAGTATCTAACCTCTTTCAGTTCTCAGATGTTCAGTGCTGATTGGCCTTCGCCTAAATCAACCATTTTTCCTTTATCGCCTCTGTTGATCCGTAATGGGACTACCCTGCACACTACAGGCCTTCCATAGATTTGCCAAGTCCTTAAATGATGCTGATTTTTTTTCTTTTTGCCTAGTGCAACCAACATTCTGTCTTGCCTTTGAGTTGAAACATGCTTTCGCTCACACTTTCCGACACGCTAAGGAGACGAATGTTCAATGTATTTAGTCTCTTCTAAAAATTGAATACAATTTCACATGATATTCTCACTTTTTTAGATATCATCGCAACTTATCTTTCAGATACACTTCGAATTGCACCTTATTTTTCAAATAAACTTCCAATTGCGCTTTATTTTTCAGATAAACTTCCAATTGCACCTTATTTTTCAAATAAACTTCCAATTGCACCTTATTTTTCAGATAAACTCCCAATTGCACCTTATTTTTCAAATAAACTTCCAATTGCACCTTATTTTTCAGATAAACTCCAAATTGCACCTTATTTTTCAAATAAACTTCCAATTGCACCTTATTTTTCAGATAAACTCCCAATTGCACCTTATTTTTCAAATAAACTTCCAATTGCACCTTATTTTTCAGATAAACTCCCAATTGCACCTTATTTTTCAAATAAACTTCCAATTGCACCTTATTTTTCAGATAAACTCCCAATTGCACCTTATTTTTCAAATAAACTTCCAATTGCACCTTATTTTTCAGATAAACTTCCAATTGCACCTTATTTTTCAAATAAACTTCCAATTGCACCTTATTTTTCAGATAAACTCCCAATTGCACCTTATTTTTCAAATAAACTTCCAATTGCACCTTATTTTTCAGATAAACTCCCAATTGCACCTTATTTTTCAAATAAACTTCCAATTGCACCTTATTTTTCAGATAAACTCCCAATTGCACCTTATTTTTCAAATAAACTTCCAATTGCACCTTATTTTTCAGATAAACTCCCAATTGCACCTTATTTTTCAAATAAACTTCCAATTGCACCTTATTTTTCAGATAAACTCCCAATTGCACCTTATTTTTCAAATAAACTTCCAATTGCACCTTATTTTTCAGATAAACTCCCAATTGCACCTTTTTTTTCAAATAAACTTCCAATTGCACCTTATTTTTCAGATAAACTCCCAATTGCACCTTATTTTTCAAATAAACTTCCAATTGCACCTTATTTTTTCAGATAAACTTCCAATTGCACCTTATTTTTCAGATAAACTCCCAATTGCACCTTATTTTTCAAATAAACTTCCAATTGCACCTTATTTTTCAGATAAACTTCCAATTGCACCTTATTTTTTAAATAAACTTCCAATTGCACCTTATTTTTCAGATAAACTTCCAATTGCACCTTATTTTTCAAATAAACTTCCAATTGCACCTTATTTTTCAGATAAACTCCCAATTGCACCTTATTTTTCAAATAAACTTCCAATTGCACCTTATTTTTCAGATAAACTCCCAATTGCACCTTATTTTTCAGATAAACTTCCAATTGCACCTTATTTTTCAGATAAACTCCCAATTGCACCTTATTTTTCAAATAAACTTCCAATTGCACCTTATTTTTCAGATAAACTCCCAATTGCACCTTATTTTTCAAATAAACTTCCAATTGCACCTTATTTTTCAGATAAACTCCCAATTGCACCTTATTTTTCAAATAAACTTCCAATTGCACTTTTTTTTTCAAATAAACTTCCAATTGCACCTTATTTTTCAGATAAACTCCCAATTGCACCTTATTTTTCAAATAAACTTCCAATTGCACCTTATTTTTCAGATAAACTTCCAATTGCACCTTATTTTTCAGATAAACTCCCAATTGCACCTTATTTTTCAAATAAACTTCCAATTGCACCTTATTTTTCAGATAAACTCCCAATTGCACCTTATTTTTCAAATAAACTTCCAATTGCACCTTATTTTTCAGATAAACTCCCAATTGCACCTTATTTTTCAGATAAACCTCCAATTGCACCTTATTTTTCAGATAAACTCCCAATTGCACCTTATTTTTCAAATAAACTTCCAATTGCACCTTATTTTCCAGATATACTTCCAATTGCACCTTATTTTTCAAATAAACTTCCAATTGCACCTTATTTTCAGATAAACTCCCAATTGCACCTTATTTTTCAGATAAACCTCCAATTGCACCTTTTTTTTCAGATAAACTCCCAATTGCACCTTATCTTTCAAATAAACTTCCAATTGCACCTTATTTTTCAGATAAACTCCCAATTGCACCTTTTTTTTCAAATAAACTTCCAATTGCACCTTATTTTTCAGATAAACTTCCAATTGCACCTTATTTTTCAAATAAACTTCCAATTGCACCTTATTTTTCAAATAAACTTCCAATTGCACCTTATTTTTCAAATAAACTTCCAATTGCACCTTATTTTTCAAATAAACTTCCAATTGCACCTTATTTTTCAAATAAACTTCCAATTGCACCTTATTTTTCAAATAAACTTCCAATTGCACCTTATTTTTCAGATAAACTCCCAATTGCACCTTATTTTTCAAATAAACTTCCAATTGCACCTTATTTTTCAGATAAACTTCCAATTGCACCTTATTTTTCAAATAAACCTCCAATTGCACCTTATTTTTCAGATAAACTCCCAATTGCACCTTATTTTTCAGATAAACCTCCAATTGCACCTTATTTTTCAGATAAACTCCCAATTGCACCTTATTTTTCAAATAAACTTCCAATTGCACCTTATTTTTCAGATAAACTCCCAATTGCACCTTATTTTTCAAATAAACTTCCAATTGCACCTTATTTTTCGGATAAACTTCCAATTGCACCTCATTTTTCAGATAAACTCCCAATTGCACCTTGTTTTTCAAATAAACTTCCAATTGCACCTTATTTTTCAGATAAACTCCCAATTGCACCTTATTTTTCAGATAAACCTCCAATTGCACCTCATTTTTCAGATATACTTCCAGCTACATGAGAAACGCTTGATTTGAGACATGTCACTACAAATGTGGCTAACTGCATTCGCGATAGGAGACTTAAAAACTTGAAACTACGATATTCAAAATATTGAATTATTAAAAAATAAAGTTCCTAATGAAATAGCTTTAGGTTTATTGGAGCCGATCAATACATATATAACCCATCATATTTCCGAGTATATTCTAGTATACATATAATGAGCATATACGCAGATGTATTCTCTGTTTGATGTCACTGACGCACCTCATTGGTGAATTCACCGTCTTAAATTGATAAAAGTGTGGTGAAAATATCAGATCTTCTATTGCCATAACAAGAGAGGGTATAAGCAGGCTAAACAGACGCCCGGTTTTCAAAATGAATTATTGAATTTTGAAAACTGATTATTTATCTGTCAGTTTTGAGGAGAGGGGTAGCTGCCTTTTGAGCCTATCCTCCCTACCCTTATCACTCAATCAGACTTTACATCCCAACCCCGTAACTAATGATTGAGCAGTTTTATAGATAGTTGGCTTTTCTCAGCCACAATTTGAAATTTATTTTTTTAAAAGAAAAGACAACTCCTCTTTTGTTTGAAAAATACATTTGTATAATTTATTCATACTAGATTATTCCCATCATCTTTTGATGAATCTTTTTACATAAAAACATGTATGATATCTTTTTTTCTTTCATCTATTCCTCTAAATGGATTTATTGCAATCAGTTTTTGAAAATAACTTTCCCTTTTTTTTTATATAACATTTGTTCTTGATACTTTATATACGATCACCCTTAGTCATAGAAAATAAAATTAGAACACTTGAATTATCTATTACCTAAATAAACCAGGTTCATGCTCTTTTACTGATCCATACATAAATGTTCCTGTCATTTTTACAGCTTTATGCTTATATATACATATATATATATATATATATATATATATATATATATATATATATATATATATATATATATATATATATATATATATAAATATATATATGTGTGTGTGTGTGTGTGTGTGTGTGTGTGTGTGTGTGTGTGTGTGTCGATAGATAGATGCAGATAGTATAGATAGATTCTGGAGTGACTGGGGCTTGTTAGCACAGGGACGGATTAAATCACTTTCATTTTTGTTTGCACCACTTGATGGCATTACTATCAGCCTCATTTTTTCAGAAAAAATAGCTATTCTTCGTCTAAGTTTGAGTCATATGTATTGTAAGCACAAAAAGTTTTTCATGAAAAAACGTTAAACCCTGATAAGCAACTTTTTCAATTCTCCAAACGAGTGCGTAGTTCATGCTATATTCGTGCTGCTGATGAGAGTGTAGGCTATATTTTTGAGACATTGAAGTAAACAATATATATGTGCTACAGTTCAAGCAGCTTTTTCTGAAAATAAAATGTTAAGAAAATCATGTGTTTGGGTCTGCTTGCTACATTGTGAGTGGGGCTACTTGGTGCACTATAATCGTATGCAATTGAGGCAACGGGGGTGGGGGGGATAGTAAAACAAACTCCAAACAAGTCATCGGTGTGGCCATTCTTTTGTCTTTGTTCTTTTCTCTGTCTTCCACCACAATCCATGATTGGGGTCCACCCTAATGATTCCACTTCCTCTACCACGTGGTCATCATATTCCGGAAATATTACTTTTTACTCAAATATGTTCTTCTGTCTGGTTTAAAATTTTGTATTTCTCAATCATAACAATATATTCATCACATTTGTACCAAGCAAACTGTGCTGACTATCCCCATGGGTGGGGCAAATTGAAGCACTTTTTTAGAATGTTCAGATGATTATGTGATAAACTTGACAAATGGTTCAGATTCAAAAGATCTATCCAAAGGAAGTCTCTTTTCCATAGTATCTTTTGGTCATATTTGCATGTTAAAGAATCAATTCCGCAGGAAGTTATAGCCATCTAAGGGGAAAATGTACCTACTAGCCCTTGTTTCCTCTGACCAAGAGCATAGAAGGGAAAGAGAAGAAATGAATAGGTGTAGGTAGAGATGATGATGATGATGATGATGATGATTATTATTATTATTATTATTATTATTATTATTATTATTATTATTATTATTATTATTATTATTTGGTATTCTGCCCATCACATTGTAACTTTTTTGCTGCTTAGTATAGTTTTTGACGTTGTAACTAATGTGCCGGGGTTTTAGCGTAAAAATTGATGAATATCTCTATTGAGTGTTTTCAGGCAAATCAACTAATACATATAACAGAATATCTAATAAATGCAATAGATAAGTAAACGTATGTAAGAAAGAGAAATGAATAACAAACTATCGTAAGAAAGGGTATCTGAACTGACGACTTGCAAAGAAAACGGATCGACGACTTGCCGAGACGAGTAATTTTGTAGTGGCAGCAGATACATTGAAGATATAATACCATTATTCAGATCAAGCAACGGCTGAAAATGACTTCGAAGAGTTCGTTGGTTCCAGGACCTTAGAATTATTTGCTTGTGAGAAAGATGTGTTTTTGAAGGTTCATATTTCGATCAAAAACTTTTATTTGAAGCTGAGCTGTACTGCTGATGGTGGAAAAATGCAATTATTTCTGCGCTAACTCAATATAAAATCAACATTACTCTATCGTGATTTTCGAGTGATTGCTAGACGTCTCTCTTACTAACTTAGCCGGACTGACAAGACTTATATATCTACGAATTTAATTATCACATATGCAATACAATAGTTGCTGTAATCATTTTCATTTGGGATCGAATTACAAGTGGAGTTTGATCCAGCAGCAGCTAGGCTTGTTTCTTAAAATCCAAAATTGTGCATTGCGTATATTCTAACGATCAAACAGGAAATGATCAAAATCACATACAAAAAAAAGTATTGAAAATCGATCATGTTTTTTCTTGGCCATCCATTGTGTTTTCTTCAATTTAAACCATTGAAGACTTTCGTTACAGAAGATCGTATGCGTAAATTTCTTTTATTTTTTTTCATAAAACCTGGTTTTGTCGGAATTCCTTCGGTGAAGAATTTATTTGAATATATTGTTTCATATAGACATGTGAAGCCAATAACAACAAAACGATAATTAAATGAAATTATGTATATAGTTGATTTAAACATCTTTATATGAATATATAAGTTTAAAAAACGATTAAATGAACTAATTGCAATATAAATCTCTTTATCTTTGTTTTTTGCCTTTCTTCGTGATGACAGAGAAATTCTTCAATTCTTAATCTAATCTTTTTTCCATCTTTGGAATAAAAAAAAAGGAAGGATTTCTTCTGTAATTATAATGATAATGTAATCGTTGTTTTGTCGTTATAAGCTATGAATATATGCATAGATAGATGCAAAAAATATATACTTAAATAAAGTTCATGCCGATGGAATACTGACAAAACTAGAAATTTACTCCTATGATGTTCCGTAAGAAAAGTCGTCAATGGTTTAGAGTGACGGTAAAACGCACGGATGACCCGATGAAAAAATGGTCCAAATGGCTTATTAAGGCGGAGAATTGGATCTTTATTGTCGGAATAATTAATAAGCGGGTAGGGGGGATGAGAGCAGTGGGGAGGGGATAAGAGCGGGGGTGGTGGAAATGTTTTGAAAATTTAATAAGCGGGGGTCACGATTATTGGCTACTCAAGACCAAGTCCTCTTTAGATTGATGTTTTATGTGAAACTAATTTTACTATGAGATAAACTTTCCAAACGACTTAAATGCTCGTATGAATTAGAAAGCTCTTGAAAGGCACAAAAAATGTCCTCATCTTTGCCAGTTAGAAAAAAGCAAATAATTCCAAGGTCCTGGAACTTATGAACTCTTCGAAGTCGTTTTGAGTCGCTGCTTGATTGTTGCAAAACCTCCCCTTGAAGGAAGTGGTTGAAACCCTTGATGGAATGGTAATCGGTCTCATATAGGTCTGGTGAGTAAGCTAGCTGAGGTTGAGTTTTGTAGCTTAGATCGTTCAATTTCTGTGTGACATACGAGCTTTTTTTCGCGGTCATTCGTGCAAGATGTCGAGTTCGTTTGTTTTTTTGCGTTTCCATTTTGGTACAAATGTCGGACAACTGTTGAATGGTCAACGTTTAGTTTCTCTGCAGCCTCTCGAGTTGTTTTGCATGGGTCCACCTCAATAATGGCCCTCAATTGAATGTCGTCAATCACGAAAGGATATGCACGTATTCAAGGCGCTTGTCCCCGTTTCAAAATTTTTGGAACCAAAGTAGAGCTGTATGTTTGTTAGTAGTGCCCTGACCAAAGACTTGGTTGATATTGTGAGCAGTTTCCGCTGCTTTACGTCCCATTTTGAACTCAAACATCAATATTGCTCGATTTTACGTTTTTTTTCTATCTTTGATTTGACAGTTTCAAATAAACCAAAATAAATTGTGAGAAGGGAACGTTCAGCTTGAATAACTAGCGCAAACTTCCCACTTTTAAATGGTGTATTCCATGACAAAGTTGAATAATACTTTCTTTCCGAAATGCGCATCAAAGTTTAGAATTATTTTTACACTGACCTAATATATTGTTTTGGTCTAACGCGATGAGAAAGACTATCTGTGAAATGTTTAATCCTTAAATATGGTGATGGCTATTCTTGATACGGGGTAAAACTAAGTCAATGCCAACTCGGTCTGGAATTGAACACGATTCAATCATTTGTAAACGATTATTAACAGAAATTTCTCAATCGATATATTCATTTCATATAGTGTGGTCATATGCTAGACTAAATAAAGATTAGTAATTACTAATTGGCCAAAAGTTCGTTTATTTAGTAAACATAAAAGACATTTTTAAAATTTTTCACGTTGAGTTTATGGAACGATATATTTACCATCTGTTTCACTGTCTTTTATCATCTTATGGGCGCCTTGATAATAATCCTCCTTCCAGATATTCTATCTTGCTCAGCGGAGATCTTTTCTAGGTGCTTTTTGCAATCTACCCGTGAAATTAATGTTTTTATTAAGACAATTCAGTGAGAACTGGAATAAATAGTTATCCAAAGAGCAATATCTAATCAATATGGCAGATGAGTTTAGACTTCCCAACCAAGCTGTAACGATTTTTTCCTGGTCACTAAAGAAAAATTCCCGAAACTACTAACCCTTCAACTCTATTGTAATAATGTTAGTACTATTACTAAGAAGAAAGATTGTAGGAAATATGCATCTAAAAATTATTTCCATAAACAATATAAACTCGGAGATACCTATGTTCAAAGCTCATGTTTACACTAAAAAAATAAAAAGAACGTTGTAACGAACGTGATAATTTGCATTGGGAAAATTTAGCCCAGAACACACGGAGATCATTTACTTTTACCATGAATTTAAAAGAAGAGCCAATTTCCATAATATTTTCCGTGTTGATTCGTTTTCCAATGAAAAGAATATTTTGAAAGAAAAACGGATGGAAATGTCTTTAAAGTCAAACAGGTTATTTCTCGATTGATATACCCATGCCGTTTCCAGCTGTTTAAATCATTGACGATTATTCTCTACGGAAGATCATACGCGTAAATCTTAAATCAAATGAGAGCAAAAGGGATACATTTGCGCTTTCAATAAAAGGTCTTTTGATTTCCTAAAAACAAAATGATTTATATATATATATATATATATATATATATATATATATATATATATATATATATATATATATATATATATATGTATACATATATGTATATATATATATATATATATATATATATATATATATATATATATATATATATATATATATATATATATATATATATATATATATATATGAAGAAAATAAGAACAAAATAATAATTGGTATTCTTGTAATTGTGGGGTCCAGGACCTCATATGCATGAAAGACTAAAAGTTATTCCAATTGCGTTTCTGTATCAAAATGAACAATTCATAGCGAATTATTCGATAACTTTTTATAAAAATAGGTATTCTTGTAATACCTCCAGGATGTAACATGCGTAATAGACTTGCATCATTGTATGAAAATAAATCATTAAATAAGTTTGTATAAAATCGCGTAACAATCATCGTTTAATTGTTTTGTCGTTCGATATTAAGAAGATATACTCTGAATATTTCGGTTTCAATATTGAATATCTTGCAATCACTTGAGTAGAATGAATTTAAGGGAATTAAATTGTTTACTACTGGTAATCTTGTAATCTTGCCAAGCAAGATATCAATACTAAAACTGAAATATTCAAAGTAAATCCTCATAATATCAAATGATGCTTTTATTTCAGTTTGAATTGACTTCAAACAATCTTAATTTGTAAATTTTTTTCCCTCCCCTGTACGAAAATACGGTTTCGAAGTATTTCGAACACTTTCTTTCGATATGGCCAATTTAGATATTCTATACTTAAATTTAGATATATATTTTTAGATAAAAGATATATAATCTGTAGTTTTTTTATCAGATCTCGTGAACCACCGACTCTATAAAACTTCAAACTCGACATTGCACTGCCTTGTATGTTGAATTCTGATTTACCTGGTGAAATTCAAATACAATAGCCAGTTATCGAAGAATCACGACGCAAAGACAGACAAACAGATTTCTTCCATTATAGTTATATTAATAGCATTTATGTGGTCCTATGGGCATTCACTCCGATTAATCCGATAACTCCTTTAATACGGCAAACCCCTTTAAAGAACGAAGAAGAAAAAAATTTCCTAGGGTTAAGGATATTCACTATTTCGGCAATAGCTACTGGTTATTCCTTTTCTGGGTCTCATTCCCAAGATGAAATCAATGTCTCGTTCTACTTTGATATCATCAAAATTAAACAAATCCATAGAGTTTCGTCTATTGATATTTACTAAGATGGGCTCAGTATGGCAAATGGGTGAAAAAATAGGAGCAAGAGGATTATGTCGCAGCAAACCTCCAAGAGAAACGGACTTGAAAATCAACATTTGATATCTTAGCTTCAGCCTGGGCTCGAAACCCTTAAGCCCTGTAACGAATTCTATCTCAAACGTCGGGCCAGCAACCCTACACGTAGGAACCAACGGTTGCTACAAACGATGCTTGGATCTCCATGAATTGTTCAAGACACGGGAGCAACTGAGTCGAGACAAAATGTCGAATATCAATCATTGAGGCCGGTTGGAAATATGCAACTATCTCACCCACCAAGCCAACAGAAAAGCTTCGCCTATCGCCAAATAAATCACTGATACTGAAATATCAATGTAACCGGATTTAAATCGACAACGTTCAATGCCTTTTCCCGAGCAGATTAAGAGTAAAACGCAGTAAACTAACAACAACAACAAAAAAAAAAACACAGCATGCAGGTTAAAGACAACAACCATCAAATCAAAATGTACTGCAAACAAATCGAAAATCAAGGCGAGCAATTTGGAAAATACAGCGAGCAAATTGAAAAAAAATAATAGTTGTCTTTAATTTGTATCCCGAAGATTTTGATTTGCTTACTGTACTTTTCAATTTGCTTGCTGTAGTCTTCAACTTGCTCAAGTATAGACAAAAAATATTCAACTGCATTGTTTTTTGGGGGTTTTCTATCACTAGTTTGGGGAAATTTATGTAGGGTTATTCTGCAGGAACCAGAGGCGTAGCTGAGGAAGGGGAAGAGTAGGCTTATTCGGAAACGCCCCAAGTCCCCCAATGGAGAGGGCCCGAAAGCTTTATAAGTAATAATTTCTACTGACGCTATGCAATCATCAACATTATCAGTCTTTTAACGTCCGTCGATGATTCGCCACACTTCTCTATCATGGGCGTTGCGGAGCCAGTACTTTCTGAACTTGTCTAGCTCGTCTCTCCATCTAATATTCTGCTGGTTTCGGTTGCGCAAGTCATCTTGGGGGATCCATGTCGTGAGTCGTAATGTCCATCGGTTGTCCACCATTCTTGCAACATGGCCAGCCCACTGCCATTTGAGATTTTTAATGGATTCTATGATGTCCCTGATTCGTACATAAATTGCATTCAGTCTTTGGAATTGTTTTTCAACAATTAAATGATACTGTATGTCTATATACTGCAATTTTTTCATTAAAACTCTCTAGTCGTTGGAGAGGTACAAGGAGTCTATTCCCCGGGTCCCCAGATCTCTAGCTACGTCTCTGGAGGAGACAAACCTCACAAACCAACTAATTTGAGTTCTTTGATTGATAGGTCCTCAGCTCTTCTACTGAAACATTTCGAAATGGATATAAGTACCAGTAAGTAAATATCACAGACTTATGTTTTATTGTATCTTTCGAAATACACGTGTATAAGTAATAATTAATAATAGTCCTTCTCACGCGACAAGGTATACTGGGTAATGTTTGTCCCCTTTTTGAAAGAAATGGAATTTGTTTATTGGACATTTATTCATTGTTACTGTAGCAATTGTACTTCTTTACGCAAAACCTACTTCAACCCTCACGCTTGAGATCAGCTATGGTGACTGCCAGTCCGTAGATATTTGTTTATTTTCATTTCCAGAGTAAACCTATCTTATTTAGACTCCTTGCTATTTACCCATAGCGAGACAGGACTCATGCCTTTCCTAAGGGTGCTGAATGAACGTAAACAGCCTCGACCGAACCTTGAACATCGTTTGCCGTGTCGGTAAGCGTTATGCCACTCCACACCTCGGGAATGTATACACGAATCAAATGGCAGAGTTTATATCCAATCATTGATTTGAGAAGAATATAAATCATTATGTGAGTTGTTTTTTTTTATTATTATTATGAGTATTGTTTATTGTTTTCTTTTCTTTACCTGTGGACAAGTGATTACCTATCCAATTAGCCGCTCTCAGTCGCTGTTCAGCTCGCCCCGCACCAACACAGGTATACACACGCGCGTCACCAATTACACAGTTCATCTCTACCCGAGGAGACAAGGGCCAGGGCGAACAACCCCTACCTCAACTCCAGTTCGATTGGAGCCGCTTGTGTCATCTGTCAGTTGGTATCCGCCCACAAAACAGACGGACACTTGGAACTAAATATATGATACACTGCCTCTGAGTCATACGGTTAGACACTATTGAAAGAAGCCTTTTTTCTGGAGGCAAAAAACTAAGAATTTATGTTCTAAAACCAACTGTGAACTCGTTTCTCTCTTTAAAAATAAAATATAAGTAAAAAGAAAAAAATGAAATAAAGGAAAATAAAGGACTGACATCAGATTATCGTCTTTATTTCTTTATTTTTTTTTTCTGAAGGTTTATTCGTGGGTTTTTGATGTAATCCTGACATGTGTCAAACGCTGAATAACATGGCCGAAGGCGCGATACGATGTTGTTAATTTTTTGCTCCCCTTATGCAGTCACTTTTCTCTCCGCACCCAACCTTTAGTGAGTATTACTAAGTGCACATTTCAAGCTGGCCCTCACGACAAAAGAACACCTATAAAAAAGAAAGAGAGAAAAGAAGCGAATATTTCTTCATAATTGTTCATCTTTAATTCATTCTTATTATTGGATGGCTTCTTATAACACAATATTCTTTTAATTAATTTCGACTTGTTTTACCTTTATTTTAATTTTTAGTTGCTTTTCATCACAACTTTCATTCGGATCGTTTTTGCACGGCAACAAGTAAACGGCACGATCGAAAATGAAGAGCAAGCCCTCGGTAAGAAACGAACTCACAACCTCTAGCCAGCGAGGGTCCAGTATATGCCTGGCTGCCTTTAAACATTCGACTGGAGGCTCCATGAATGCCCACATCAAATTTGAAATAAAAAGGAACAATAAGTTTAAAGGTGAAGAGTACCCAAAATGTATCCTTAGAGTTTTTAAGAGCAATGGTTCAAACAAATTCGATTCCCCTTATATAATGAACAATGTGTTTTCTTGGTTCGCCATCCGTAACCATGGACATTGAAAGAAACAATTCCGCTGATAAAATATATCCTACTCACCATTTGAAACAATGGACTCTTCCATTGTAAGGAATTCATTTTCTTAAAAAAAATATATAGTAGAATTCAGATACTGGTATTTCCCATCTTCCGAAAGTTCAATTTACACCACTTTAAATATTTTTCGAAAAAAAGCCGAAAAGCGAAGAAAGTGTTCATATTTGTTTTGCAGCAATCCATTATAGAGACAACGCATACTCTCTCCCTCTCTCTTCTATACCCCAGTCTCCTATACCCTGCACCAGCCCGAAGACTCAGACTGACCATCCTCACCATTTTTGCGTCTGGGAACACTCAAAAACTTTTCCCAATGAACAAATAAATTGATGGTAATTGCTTTATCGCTTTACGCCTTTTGGCTTACGAAAGGCTTTTATTGGAAGATTCTACTTTCGGATAGCGGTGAAACCTGTTTTTCCGTAGATTTTTTTTTTAACCAATTTCTTAGAAAAAGCATTGTGAATTATAATCAGTTTTTTTTTCTATTAGCATTAATTTTATCCCGATTTCTTTTGCTTTTAAATCCCAGATCGTATTTGGACGACCATCAGTGAACAACATGGGTTTGAAATACAGAATAAACCTCCAGCGAGACTCAAACTCGCATCCTTCAACTTTGGAGGGGCCCATACTTTATTTCCGACCCACGCTGCTTACTAATGACCGTGGGATTACAACCTTGGAGTTGCGATAAAAAGCAACTGAAATGAAAGAAATATTATCAATAATTGACCATGTTTCATATAAGAAATACAAATCATATCACAGCAGTTATTTCACTTGATTACACGATGATGAGGATGTTGCGGCAAAAAGCGACAGGAATAAAACTGGAAGAAATTCTAGAAAGAGAATTGATGATAACTAAGGTTTAAATGTCCTAAAATAACAACCTTCTTTGATTCCTTAAGTCGAATGAATAACAATCTGGAAATTCAGAGTATAATTCTAGAAATAGAAACCATCGACTTAAAAAAAGAATCCTTTCTCACTTGATTCACTCTCTTTGCCGCACATACACCAAAAATAACGATGGACGATAACTATGATATCTAATATCAGATTGTAATCTAAAAATTTTAAACCTCTTAAATTCTGGAATATGGAAGAATGTATTCAAAGCTTATTCACTAATACCGGTATGCTCAGTGAAAAATCCGGTTTGACGTGACTGCATAGACGAATAGTGAAATGTTTAATCTCCTAAATTTGGTGAGGATTGTTCTTGTTACGGTAGAAAAACAATGACAACCCTTGATTTGTACTGGAGTTTGCTAACAAAATTATTCTTACGATATATAGAACTGAAGAGTTTGTTTAGTGTTATTGGCTCATAATTCTCAAGAGGTTACCGATAATCATGAAGAAGGCCGTAGGGTACAGCCACTAAAACATTGTGACTTCAACAACCAACTTCAGGACAATCACCCAGACAGATTAGGGTATCATCCCATTTATTTGGGGGATAGACCTGTGCTGACGGCTTCCATAAAAGATTTTTCCCCAATATCTTTATGGGGTTCAAGAACATATCTTTTGATCGCAATGAATAGATATGGTCTCTTTGGTAAATTTGTATAATTCATTTGAATTTCAAAATCTCAAAAAACACAATTTTTTATGTTCTCTATAACAGCTTTGGATTTGTGTTCATACTATTAGTCTGAATGATCAAATTTTAATTGTTTGCACAATTCCAAGTGGATTACCGCCCCTACCCAATCATGTCTATTTCTGTATTCCTTCTCAGTTAATCTGATGCATTCGGTGATATAATTGACAGTTTCATCTGTCTCCACGCACATGACATTTATATCTTTTGATACATCTTGAATGTATTCACCTCAATATATTTTTTCTGATACAAATGCTTTGGGCTAGGTTACTACAACATCAGCTTTGTCTTTAGGGATTCATTGATTATGTTTAATTCTTGACCAAGACAATCACTTATAGAGAAGGTTAACTATTATTTCAGTTGTCAAACTCCAGTCGAAGTTGGAGTTGAATTCGTTTCCTCTCGTAACAAGGACTGGAACAATCCTCACCTAATTTAGGGGAGTATATATATATATATATATATATATATATATATATATATATATATATATATGTGTGTGTGTGTTTATGTGTGTGTGTGTGTGTGTTTATGTGTGTGTGTGTGTGTTTATGTGTGAGCGTGTGTGTGTATATATGTGTGTGTTTGTTTGTGTGTGTGTGTAGATGAAAATGATAACGGGAAGGTGGAGAGAAAAGCTCAAGCGATAGGTCTTACATCATAAAATATTTCATTACCATTCCGTAGCCGTAGTTCGATGCATTTCGACAGGAGCCAACCATCTTTTTCAGAGAAAAATACTTGGAGCGATTCACAGAGAAAAATATGCTGAATGACAAAATCCACCTTTCCCTGAGCAATGACCATTTTAGCCCATCACTATCTTTCTTACCTAAGACAAGACAGGCCAAACACCCATAGAGACAGGAAACATACAACCCTTGACCCCGCCTCTCACAGACCCATCTCATTCCAACCAGATGTCACCCTCAATTACACAGATACAAACACCCTTTTCCTGCTCCTATCATGCAATCAAACACAGAAACATTCATATTCTCCCCCTTCAGCATCGAAAGGCAAATAACATATTTTTGTTAGTGCAGTAGGTTACTTCGAGTGACAGTAACTCTCGTCTCCAGCGCTCCTCGCTTATTGTCTTCACCTGTCACAGCAGTGCTGTGATTTGTACCATCCCCACCATGCCTTTTTCTGTGTTGTTCAGCCATTGCTACCAGCCGGAGTCGTAGGTCTCATACTTTCAGTTCTCATTATTTGTGCAGTCCCCAGGAGTGCCGTGATTTGTATAGTCTCAATCCTTCCTCTTATCCTCGGTCCCACCAATCTCGTTTTCAGTGTCTTTGGGACGGTCCCGAGTGCACCTACTATTACTAGTACCACCTTGGTCACAGCTTGAAATTGAGTGACAGCAAGTCTCCTCGGTCTCCTGCCCTCCTCTTCACATTCTCACAGCCCATTGCAGGGCTGTGGTTAACAGTTTCGCACCGGTTGCCTGGTGGTTATTGTTGAGGGCTGAGTGACAGTAAGTCTCCGCGAGTAGCCAGCCCTTCTCTCATATTTCCCTCACCTATCACAGTGGTGCTTTGGTTCGTACCTCCACCACCATTTATCTATTCATTTATCCTTTAATTTTATGTTTCCTCCCCACCCCTCTTCTCCTGTAAAGCCATTGCTAACAACAGGGGTCGTAGATTTCATATTTCTTGCACCCTCTTCAGTATTCGTGCTGTGATTTGTCTAGTCTCGATCCTTCCTCTTATCCCCAGCTATTATTATTATTATTATTATTATTATTATTATTATTATTATTATTACTATTATTATTATTATTATTATTATTATTATTATTATTATTATTATTATTGGTGGATGAAGTATTTTATTAAATTTGACTAGTGTTTACTTTCGCAGAAACAATAATTTCGGTATAAAACTGAAATATGGATGAAGTAAGATGAAGTAGTAAAATTTGATAGAACTAACATTCAAAGTAGTATCTGCCATTTTTCTTGTGTGGCTTATAACCTTTGTACTTTGCTCTATTCAATAATATTCTAAATCATATTAGCGTGCGAGTGTCATGACGTGTCAAAAGCTCCTTGGGATTTATTTTCTTTGAGTTTCCTCTTTGTGAAAGATCAAACTGCAATAAATTACTTGATTCTACATTCATTCAGATTCGCAGTAGCAATGATGGATGAGGACGATTTTGAATCCTGTTTGAGCCAGGAGGTCATGATGCTGATGATGGACCAATCAATTGCACGAATTGCATCGAGGCAAAAAGACTTTCATTAATAGGAATCAATGAAGAAGCTCATATTGGTGTAAACATCTGATATCACTCTAAATACTACACTAATGATATTTACAAACATGCAGTTTTCCTCCGCTATCTGAAAGTGGAGGATCACGGAAAAATTTTCGTAGACCGAAACGGCGTAAACAAAGGAGCCGTGACCATTGATATATACAGGAAAAATATGAGGGTATTATTAGAATCCCCCCCCCCCCAGGGGATGATTATATGTTTGGCTGATTTGTCGGTGATGGAGATGGTGAGGTATCTGTACAAGGAAACTGGAGCGTAGGAAATAGAAGGAGAGGGTGCATGCTGCCTCTATAATGGCTCGCTGCAAAACAAATGCTAAGCACTGTTCCTGCTTTTTGCCTTTTTTCGTAAAAGCAAAAAAGTGGCGTTAAGCGAAATTTTGAAAAGTGGAGTGTACCTGTATTTTTGGGAAGGAGAATTGTTCCTAGCTGATTTTGACACTTTTTGCTGTGTTCAGAGAATATCCCTAATGTTATTCAACAAAGGTCAGGTAATGTGAGAAAATATTACAAAGGAAACAGCTCATTGTGATCGTTGGGGACAGTGTCTTTTAGACGAAAGCTATCTAGATGAAGCCGCTTATTGGGATAATTCTAGATGAACTGTTTGGAACCGATTGATTTTGATAGCAATAAGCATTTGATAACATTATATTTGATTATAATTAGTGGCTTCCTCATGAAAAAATTTAAAAATTAAAAAAATGCTTATATATAAGTATAATTTTGCTTAAGCTTTTTGTTTGAACTTCGCAAAAGGTCGGGAAATTTCACCATGAAAACAATTATTTACCTTAAAAACTAGTTCCAGCTGTCTCTTTCAAAGTAATCTACTTTAGCATGTACACAGCAACCTTACAAAGGATACTGCTCAAAGGATAGCTGCTAAAGCCCGTACTACATTTGCTCGCGCATGCACTTCAAATTTCTCCGAACTTCTTTATATGATTATGTTTCAAGACGGAACTCTCAGAAAATCAAAATCATTGTTCATCCGTCTATATTGTACAATATGTATGTGTATGTATGTATGTATGTATGTATGTATGTATGTGCATACTTATGTGTATGTACTTTTGTGTGTGCGTTTGTATACATGATTTTCGTCCGACCTAAAGTCTTTAATAATACTTTTATTGAGATATGCAAGACTTGAATTACACGTACATATATACACACGCACTCGTTTGTATGTGAATGTTCCTCTCTGTGTGTGTCTTTGTGTGTGTGTGCAGGCATGGTTTTACATATACATTCCCCTTTTTTGTTGAACAAAACGACGTAAAACAGATAATCAGGGTCACTTTGTTAGCCACTGCCACACTACATCTCAATTGAGGTGCACAATGGTTAGCACCGTGAGAATGGAATCGGCAAGCCGAGTTCAAACTCCGGCTGAGACAGTTTGCGCTCATTTCATAATAATGCAGTTGGGAGGAACGCATGGATCCATCTTTGCCCCGCCCCTAGCTAGACTTGATTATTTAACCGTGGTTGGCAACCAGTTTAGTGAATGGACAATTCAGAATCCAAACCAGGGATTGGGCCCCACTCAAGCCTACATCGAGATGTGGGGCGCCCAGAGCATGACGTGACCTGCAGTGGCACCTTATCAATGCACCCTGGGTTTTGTCTCCAAATGTCCTAGCATTATTTTGCCGTCGGGTCTGGGCAGGCAGGGACAGGATATTGCTACTGTCTGTGTACAACCCTACATCACTTTAATCCAAGTGAAGCGCTAGTCATGACTACGGTGTACAGCAGCTGCTGTACCTCTTAAAACTGAGGTCATGTTCATCTTCGATCACGAAAGACTAACATGAACTTGACTCAATGTATTCTCTGCTTTTCTAATATTCAGTTGTCTCTTGGATAAGACCTTACGTCAAATCAGACTCCAATAAAAACCTTTCAAATAGTAGGTTTCTCACTTAAAAAGGGGGAATAACTCTAATATCTCCAAATCCAAACAATCAAATATATTTACCCTTTCTTTTCTGCAAATACTTGATCAACACTTATTAAGAATGTGAATCATGTACCTTCTATTGCCTTTGGAAAATCTTGTTTCCCCAGATTTACCATTTCGTATTTAATTATTATTTACCCTCTCTTCTCTTAAGCCCGCCGTATGATTCATTGCTCAATGAATGTTTACGTTTGTCTCCCTCTATTTGACCGTTTTTTACCGCACTGTAACACCAGTTCCTAAAACATTTCAGTGTTCCTTAAACTTTTACTCCAACTAACTGAAGTGCCCGTCTATGTTGTGTTGAATATCTAAGGAGTAAAAAAGAGTAAAAAAGGACACTGCTTGATATCCACTTTACTTGACTTAGAGCTAGCAGCATTATAAATGCTTTGGTAAGGAGCTTAGTCTGCCATGCTATTATACCCTTAACTAGAACTTTTTTTACACATCTATCTATATACCTATCTCAGTCTATTACCTCTCAGCTCACATTCTTTTCTCTTTACATATTTTCGCCATGTGAGGGGTCAAAATTTAAACACTCCTTCCTCAACCCATTAATCACCTAGTGAGAAGAAAAAAGCAATCATCTTCAAAACTTCTTATCGTGAGGTGCAACAAATTAAATGTATAACTAAGAAATGAAACATTCTGAAATTGTTTGGGGTAAGAGGAGATGCAAGAAGGAATCAGATTTAGCCGGGGGCAGAAACAAAAAATAAATAAATTTGGAGGGAGGCCTCAAATAATTCGTCATTTCTGAAACCCATTTTAGTTAGGTATTTGACCATTGTATGCTCAATGGGCAAAGAGACGTTGTCTTGCATGAAGAGAAGTTTCGTGTTTAGACCGGTACTTGAACCATTGCTGAAGATTGTCCTTCAAAATGCCGAAGTCCAATAACTCATCTCCTACAATTCTAACTCAAAATGTAACTCATCCAATGCCTTGCTTAACTTCTTAGTCGTACAGAATGTTGCTCTTCTTTAGCCAACCAGCCACGCGGTTCATCAAGGGTAGCTCGGCACCCGTCACTAAAGAGAATAACATTGAAACCAGTTTCCAAATACTTTCTAGTCTATTCCAGACATTTGGCATTGTGTCTGGGTTTCAAGATGGTTTAATATCAGGCTTAACACATTCTGCAGCATGGCCAAGAATTCGATATCGAGATGATTTCGACATATTACCTCAACCAACATCCTCGAATATAGTTTTACTGCTCATGGCTGTTTTTTTTTTTCTGTCAATACGCTTCCTTCGAGACACTTTTCACTGTTTTATGACCCTAACTTGCTCTTACCTGATCTTCGATATGATGCACCTGGTTCAACGTATTTATTCTCTCTTTGAGGATCCCTAATGATCATTTTTGTTATTTCAAAGGCTGCACTGCCTTTTCCAAACCCGCGTGACGATAAAATACTTCTTGGCCAACGGTAAATAACTTTTACAACCCATAATTTCTAGGTTTTGCCGTGGTTACTCCATTATTTGGTACTCTTGAAATGCAACGCTCTAACATAAATGGCTTCCGTCTGTTTACTAGAGCATAGAATGTCTTCATTTTAGCAACGTCATGCAGATTGGTGTGGCCAATATTTGTGTTGAATTATTTTTTCTATCTTTCCTGAAACTAAATTTACAATAATAAACCACCTTTGCAGAATGATTTGACCTGCACACAGATTCAATGGGAAATACTTCTTTTTACAAACGTATAAGATAAGCTTTAGTGTTATTTCGGACTTATCATGGATACACTCCTTGAATACAGCTCAAACCCGCGGAGAACGGTGGATAATTTCGTCGGCTAATTTGCAAGGGGCAACGAATTGAAAAGCTTTGTTTACTTAGCTGAACAAACAAACAAGACCCTCGACTTGTGAAAAAGGAACGATTATTTTCATGGTAGAATAAGGATAGCTGACTAGATTTGAACAACGTATTTATATTTGTAATTGTAACAATCCAGGCTGGTTTTGCTTGATACGCTGCAAAGCCAAATGAAGGCAAACGCAGTAGAATTTGTTACTCTAATTTTGCAAGTGGGGATGGTTTGCCAAGAAAATCAGCATCACTGGTTTGAATACCGAACTCCAGCTTCGATTAGAATTATGCAATTATGTCAACCATGAGGTGGCCCAATGTAGATCAGTTTTAATCAATGGAAGATCTACTGGAATATATGACACTGAATAATAACAGATACTATTCATGTACTTTCTCTATAATCCCGTAATCTATCGAGCGTTCTGACAACTGGATGGAAGACTGGCGCTACACAATATTCGTGTAGCACTTGGTTTTGCATGCAGCTTATCTGCCATGATCAACCCTCCCTCTAAGCTTTAAATAGACTTATACAGTACCTGTGCCGAGCTGGAAACCCTTGCATTTATCATAATGTTTATGTAAGGGTGTCTATCATTAAGCTATATTTTCAGGACCTTCACAGCCACTTTTTCCGTATGATATTTTGTGTGTAGTCATGTGTAGTACCGTCATTATTCAATTCTTTTTTTGTTTTTCCTGAATACTGGCCACCATATGGTACTCATTACTATACTCGGCCTATTTATACTATTTTTTCTATAAAATGATATATGCTACCTTCTACATCTTAAGCACAATCTTTCAGTATTCTTATATATCATTTGTTGATAATTGTAAAGTATTTTGAATCTTATTTCGAACTGGCTATCGACTTGATGTGTATTTTGGATTTGAAATAAAACATCTTTGTTTTTTGGTGAACATGTGTCAATGCATATTAAAGAGAGGATGTAAGACTTTTCAGCTGTTAACTCGAGATAAAAACGCTAAGATTCACAATACTTCACTATCATTTTGAAGGACTATTTTTATTTTATCTATACTTTGATAAACACTAACGAGTATGTTACATATTACAATACTTATGTAAATATGTTTTGCTCATGATTATCGCAGTTTTATTTTGTATACAATGATGAGCAAAGAAGGTCTAGTTTTGGTTTGAAGTCTGTCACACGTTGATTCTTTGATGAAAAATCTCAACAGACAAATTTCTTGCGATGGATGATCAAGTTTTGTAGTGTACAGTCATATGTGTCCGCAGCCAAATCTCCAGGGGAGGGGGCAAAGGGATATATTATCAATGGGCGGGAGCACAAAAACGTATCTTGGCAGCAACCCTTTCACCAACGAATAAAAATACCATCTTTTCATAAAGGTGCATTACGTCCAGGTTTCATGAAACAATTGTAAAGCACTATTATCCTTTATTGACTATAAGGTTCCAACTATCAAAACCCCTCGCCCTGGGTGAGAAGACCTGATCCAGTTTTTACCCGGGCCCCTCAACAGGTGCTCATGTATACGGTATGAGGGAGAATCGCTGAATTATGATCTTTATGATATCGTTAGGAAGTGATTCTCAATATCATTCCTGTAAAATATTCGGCTGCATCTCTGAACTCATCTTTTTACCAAAAACTTTTGTTGGAATGTTTTTTCTCTTTTTGTGCGTATACTTTCAAATTCTTTTTTAAAATGACAATGTGCCAGAGACGGTCAAAGGAACTGCAACACTAGCAGTCGTCCAAGGCATGAACCGCAAACGGTGGTTGTTATGAGTGAAACAATTCACCAATACAAATGGAAAAAATGAGAAAATTAATAAATTAAACAGAATAAAACGAATTGAAATAAAATTCTCCGATGTGGAGTCTGATTTTTAAGGAATATCTGACAGTTGAATACTTCCTGTTGTGATGGAACTAAGAGGGATAATTGGTAAAAGAAATTCTCATGACTGATGACGAGCTCAGTCAAGCTTAAAGGGCGTCTCAGTTAAGCTTGCCCCGGATACCAGAAACTAAAAGAAGGCAGAAAACGAGGACTGGTTCCATCAATAAATCTATATTTGTAACCATCAACCAAAACTGCCACAAAGTCTGCCAACATAAGATTCTTGAGTTTTCAAGTTAGTCTGGATGTCTATATATGTATGTCTCGCGCGCACAAGTCCCACTAATGGAAAGAGTAGGCTGAACATTTCAATATTTATTCTGTCTGAAGAAAAAAATTCTGAAAATCCCCCTCATTAGGTTCGTGGGGAGTTCAATTAGCAATGTAAGTTAATGATGAATTTGTCCTCTAGTTTGTATCTGGCAGCATTTACTGAGGATTTTTTTTGGAAATTCAAATTTTTTTAGTGATCACTGACCAACAAAGAGCGAGAGACGTAAGTTATTCGTTGATCACCGAAACAAGGCATGTTGCCAAAAGACGTTGGTCATGTGACATTTTCTATTGAGTGACGAATCAGATCAGTTATTATTCTTCTCCTGACTCACTGCTCTTTCACTTTGATCCCTCTTTCACTTTGAACCAATATCTTACGCGGAGATTTTTCTCCTGATTTTGATATCACCAAAAGCTTCGATATCACCAGAAGACTTATCGCTGGACGATAATTTCCCCCTTTTTTTTTTTCTTTTTTTTTTATTGAGCTTCGACGGGAGGGCCCATATATACATGCATTAACATTCTTGTATATATATATATATATATATATATATATATATATATATATATATATGTGTGTGTGTGTGTGTGTGTGTGTGTGTGTGTGTGTGTGTGTGTATATATATATATATGTATATATATATATATATATATATATATATATATATATATGTGTGTGTGTGTGTGTGTGTGTGTGTATGTATGTATGAATGTATGTATATCTGTATTTGCGTATATGTATTTATATAAGTACGTGGGAGGATCTGTATGCCTGACACGTAGATAGAAATCTGAATTTTGACCTGAAATTTTCACTGAATGATATTCGATCAATATGATCAATATCCATAACTGATTGAAGTAAATCGTCGAAGAAGATTATATCGTGCAAAATAAATACTTTTTTTTGTCGTTAAGCTATAGACTTATTGATGTACCAAGGTAGGTTAATATTATTTTTCACATATATCTTCTCTCTCTCTCTCTCTCTCTCTCTCTCTCTCTCTCTCTCTCTCTCTCTCTCTCTCTCTTACACACACACACTCACACACAAATGTATGTGTGTTTGTGTGTGTCTGAATCTGTCTGCGTATGCGAAATCGTAGTTCTCTATACCAGCTGTTGTATATGCACGGATGTATGTATTTTTGTAATGTATGTATGTTGTGTACGCACACAGAACAGTAACTATGTTGTTCTGTTCACTAATTATAACCTGCCAATATAGACGATGTCCTTTCCCCATTGTTGGCCCTCCGATGTTAAATACATCAAGTGACGCATTGGACGCTTTTACGACGACATTATTACCTCCCTTCTTCCTCTTCCCCCACCCACCATTTTCTTCCTCATTTCTTATTATCCCTCCTACCCCACCCACCTCCCTATTCTCCCCCCCCTGCTCCTCACAATATCCTCTCACCGCTCCCGTCCCGTCCCTGTCCCGTTCCCCCTCCACTAATCACCCACACACTAACTTCTGACGAATGCCTCGTGTCCTTCACTTTCTCCCAAAACTTCCTTTTCCGAAACGACGATACGACCACATCAAGACTCCATCGAATTGTCTAGATGTCAAAACGACGCTCACACAACGTTCTGCACTTTACAACTTTTTATTCTCCCCCCTCCTCCTCTTCCCCTCCTCCTCCACACCCCTCCCCTCTCTCTCTCTCTCTCTCTCTCTCTCTGTCTCTCTCTCTCTCTCTCTCTCTCTCTCTCTCTCTCTCTCTCTCTCTCTCTCTCTCGTCCTCTTCCGTGCACTGGAGTTGGCGGCAAAAGTCGGGGGGGGGGATGAGATTTTGAACTGGATTTTGAATATTCATCTGTTTATATGCGTGTGTGCACCAAACTGCATTACTTCAGGTATATGTATGTATGTATGTATGTATGTATGTATGTATGTATGTATGTATGTCATCCTGAACATATATATATATATATATATATATATATATATATATATATATATATATATATATATATATATACCGACATATATACACTAATATATATATATATATATATATATAAATATATATATACACATATCCATACACCTAATATATGTAAATATGTATTAATGCATATATGAATGTATTCAAGTATTTATATATCCACTAATGTATACATGAATTAATGTATATATACATGTATATATTTATTAACGTATATATGCATATGTATATGGATATACATGAATTTTATCATGCATCTCTTCTCTCTCTCTCTCTCTCTCTCTCTCTCTCTCTCTCTCTCTCTCTCTCTGTATATATATATATATATATATATATATATATATATATATATATATATATATATTGATGTATGTATATATGATATATCTAAGTGTGTACAGGAATGCACGTTTATATGAGTATATAGATGTTCGGGTGAATGTATTCATATATGTATGTATGCATAAATATGGATGGGTGTATAGATGTATGAATTTATGAATGTATGTTTGTATACATGTGTGTATTTATGTATTAATATACTTATATATATAATAGTATGTATGACTATTAAATTAGTCTGTGTACAAGATGCCTGTTATTTTATGCCTGTGGTTTATGTAATTCCTTCCAGTCCACAGTGTTTATAATTACTAAACAGATAACAAATCAAGTTTCCTTTCAAATAATGCTTCCTTTGGGATTAAGTAGTTAAGAACAAATACTTTCATTTTCAATATTGAAACTCTCTCAGGGATTCACTCAGTCGGCAATGAGGTGCAATAGGCTGAGGTTGCGCACTGAGTGACCGTCGCATACACAATGTCTATTCTTCACGTCTCTTTGTCAAAAGGTCACATCACCAAGATATGTTAACTCTTACCGTCCAGTTACAGCACCCTGTTACTTGTGGCTTTTCCAAAAGCTAAAATCGCCGTTGAAAGGGATATCTCTGATTATGAGCGAAATTCTGGAGAACACGACGAGGCAGATAATGGTCATTCCAAAAGACTCTGCAGACTTTAATAGTGGAAGTATATGATGTCCTGAGGGTGCATGGGCGACCGCTAGGGGTGCAAACTGGACATTTTCTACCCTCCTCCCCGCCTCTGGATCAGGCCTTTTTATCGATGGCGAGATTGTTTAGCAGTTGGAATCGTAAAGACCCCGGTTTTAAAGGGTCACTATGAACTGGTCTGGATGTATGGTTTTGTCTTCCTCTTGGAATAACGCCTTTTACCCCCATCCCACCTGGAATGTAGCTTTTAGTCATTCCCTGGAAAAGAGTCAGCGGTCGCCTATGAAGGTGCTGCTCTGAAAGAGACCAAGGCACTGCAGCCCTAGAAAGACTTATTTTCCGGTAATATCAAAAAGATCGATACTTTCCAGACAGACTTCGAGTAATGCTTGATATTTATCATGTGTAATGTGAGATGATTTGTGCAGCATCTCAACAAATTGAATCGTTTTAGATGAGCCTTTTATTCGGTTCTTATGGAGGGCAACTGCTAGGATAGTGTAACCAGTGTGATTTGTATGTAAAACTCTTTCTTTGGTCAAATTTCCACATGTACTCAGCAGCTAACCGAGTACGCCCAAAGCTGCATGAAGGGGTTGGAAGTATCCCCTATATCCTGCCTAGGGGATGGTCATTAAAACTTGTTGGAATAAAGTTGTAGTCCTGAACTGACATGGGACTTGCAATTATCACTAACTTGACGCATGTAACACGAACCGGGACTTAGTTACCG
>OY735206.1:53148483-53365983 GCA_963457665.1 Thysanoteuthis rhombus | reverse complement strand
TTTTGTCATCTGTCTTTAACAAAGCCGATCATTTTTTCGCCTTTTTTTTTTAAAGGATTTTAAATGTGGAACCAGATCATTAGCGATTAACGCCGATGCTAGCGAATAAATCTATTTATTCAGTAATGAATCTGATTATATCGGGTGATCAAATTACTTCCAAGAGAAATCTGAGACGCCTCCAAATATTACATTTTGATTCCAATCCTTTTTAGAAACAGTCAATCAAAACTGTCACCAAAACAGTCGACTAGGTTTCTTCAGTTTTCTAGTTGATCACGTATACAGGCCTCACCAATGGAGCAAGATGGATGAAAATTTAATCATTTACTCTCTATAATGTGCACAAAAAAAGCTTTTTGAAATCCACTTGATAGTTTTTCAGTGGGGACCAATTTGCAATGTAAGATTATGATAAATTGATCCCTTAGTTTACTTCTGGATGCATTCACGCTTGTTTTATTTATTTATTTTTTTTTTTTGGTGTTTTTTTTTTATTCGTATTTTTTTTTTAGTGATCATTGTTCAACAAAAGGTGGGAGAAGTAACTTATTCACTGATCACCCCTTTTTCTATTTTTCTTCAATCGATCACCCCCAACATGACATGCTGCCAGAAGACATTGGTTACGTGACAGTTTCTATTGAGAGACTAACTAGACCTATCTATCTTTTTTCTGTTTTCATCAGCGAACCCAGATTAACCCAATTGGTTAACTTGGTAAGCCACCCAAATTTGAGTTTCTCTCTCTCTTTTTCCTTCTATCTCCTCTCTCTCTCTCTCTCTCTCTCTCTCTCTCTCTCTCTCTCCCTCTGCTTCATCTCCCTCTCTGCTTCTCTCCCTTCCTATGAAAAGTATCCTGATACTACAACAGAACAGATTAGACAAAACCGCTGTGATATAACCTTCCCAGATATCATAATCTCCTGTTTTGAACGAGGCGAAAATTCTGGTCGTCTGAAAGGGCAATCAATATGTTTTGCTCTGTTCAGAATTAGTAATTAGAGAAGCAGAATTAGAAGTTGCGTAATCCCTCAGATTTGATAAAAGACACCGTGAATGGTTCCATGTCATCTGTTTTATTGTCATGAATGGTGCTTATGAGAGCCCAGATTAAAGATTGGTTGGATTATTTTGAAACAATGACGATAGAAGGGGGGTTGAAAAGATAGAATTAATAGGACGAAATGACCGGTTACTGACTAAACCGGATCCTCCAAAGCATGTCTAGCTTTAGAAATGTTATTGCTTGTGGTTCTCATCTGTTGAAACAACACAATTGTAATCGGTTGTAGAATAACGACCTGAGAAATCAACCTAGAAGTAAGATGAAAGAAACCTCAGTCAAACATTTATTATTATGGCAATACTCAATCTAATGAAATAAATGATTATTACATTCAATACCAGTACAAGAGCAAATAAACAAAATACAGTGGTAGTATAAAGAGGACCGGGAGAGAAAATAATATAGCTATGTGACAAATGTCAACGTCACCAGCCGCTTCAGCTTTCGTAGCCTATCAGTGAGGCGATATCAAAGTAAATGAATGGTCCTTAAGGACGAGAGATCCAAGTTCAAATCTCGCTAGGAGCTTGTTCTTCATTTCTGATCCATGCTGCTTACTTGAAGGTCGTAGAATAACGACACTGGAGTTGGAAAAAAAACAACAATAGGAGTAAGATGAAAGAAATACTAGAGGAAAGTCTTTGGTAACGACAATACTTCGTCTAAAAAATCCAAAGATTACAACGCAATCCTAAAAGCTCTTGTACATCAATGATGGCGATTTTTTTTGTTTTTGCGCAATATGTCGAAATGTTATTTTTTGAATAATCTCGTTACTGGGGTCTCACTCGCATGTATTTTAGTTTAAAGTAAACTATAAGCAGCCTATCTTTCTAATAACATTAATACACCTAAAAGTTTAGATTAAAACATTGCTTGAAACTTCAAAATATACTTATAAAAACAAAGAGAATTAAGTGAAATTAAAGATGGTTCCTTATTCAAAACCCTTCGCGTGTTACCTGGAAACCTGTGACTTGTCACAGCTGACAGGCGTGTCACAGGTTCGCCATTACTGTACTAAATAGTCTCATAATAAAACCGAATTTCTCCAAGCTGGATGCTTAACTTCGAAACTCTTGATGGAATCTAAGATCATTGATAATTATACACATCATTTAATCTTCCAAACAGTTTCATCGCAAGTTTTGCACACCAAGCAACTGTGCGTAAATATGAATATTTGCTCCTTTTAGTGGAGTTAAATGGTCAACACAGGTGAATAAATGGTTCGCGTTGGCTGCAGTCTGAGCTGCACACTGTTTGGAAACGCTTGATTGTTTCTGAATGAATAGATTTTGAAGGGGACCTGGAGAAATACCCAATCACAATTCCTCAGAGAACGTTGGTACCATCATGAAAGGGTGTATTCAAAATGTTTTCTCAGACCCAGTAGTCAGCAGCCGTCTCGACAGCATCTGACGTGGGTGATTGGCGACTTTTGGAAGGAATTAAAAGGCAAACAACAAATGTTCAGAATCTTCCTTCAGTCGTTTAAAATTGAATTTCGTTGGGGCTCCTGGTGGGAAATCATTAAAATCATTAAAAAAAAAATTACTTAGAGAGAAAGTTGATTTGTTGTTGATGGCAAAATAGGTTGCTTCATTTTTTTTTTTTTGTTTCCTCTTCCCTATTCTGGGTGTGAGTGCGATTTCATGCCCATGCGCTTATCAGTTTGTATCTACATATATTTATTCACGTCTATTTATCTGTGTCAAAGTGATGATATTTTAATAATTAAGTTGACCCGACTTTAAACATTTCAGTCTGGCATAAGAATGTTTATTTTGAATTCGACAACGTAACTGAGCAAAGTGTCTTCAAATAATTTGTCCTACTTCGGCTTCATGTGTAAACACTATGATTTCAGACTTTAAGGAATTTTTAAAGACCAGTTGCTAAAATACCTATTAGATTGTTACGTATGAAGTGTCGTTTTTTAAATGCCAAGAACAAGGATGATAAAAGCAACAAAAAAAAAAAAACGGTGGATATTTAATCAAAATATGATCCATTGAAGCAATACCGTTCCACAAAAATTTTCTAATCTATCATCTTAGTAAAAGTTCTATAGGTTCAGTGGTAACAAATTCAGTAAAAGCACCAATTATGGTTTCCCCATCATTGAACCTTTTATTGCAGATATGTAGTTCAAAATCTAATATTGAACTGGTTTTCTGGATAAGTTTTATTTCTTTTTAGCAGAAGGAGCAATCTTCCCCATTTTAGTTTTACTAATGATACACTACAATCTTCAACAGGAAAATGAAAAAAAAACAGATAAATTGAATATATCAATTATTTAATTGCAAAAAATAGGAAAACAAATAGTGCAGAACACTGCTAATGCTTCTTGTTCTGTTTTCATTCAGTAAAACCCGTTTTTATTTAGCCTCGCATTCCTAATTTTGCCAGTATTTATTTGTCATTTTTTTTTTGAAGTCGTAGAAAATATTTCTGAAAAGTGGAAGTCACCACAGTGATCATTTTTTTTATAGATATCTGTTGAATATTTTTTTCTCAGCTTTATTTCGCTTGAATTTTTACAACTATAATTTTATTTCTTTCACGATCGATTTTCTTCGATTCGTTTTTTTCTCTGAATTTTAGAATACTGCGGATTTTCAATCTCACGAAGTCAAGTTTTCGGACAATTTTTTGTTTTGATATTCAATTGAATAAATAATTTTTTCTCCTATTTTTTAATATTGTTTATTTTCTGTAATGTCTTATCTATGCAGTCAATTTTAAGATTTAAAAAATGACTTTTATCAAAGGAAAACACTGCACTTACTGCAAATTACACACCAGATGTTCAAGGGTGGATAAAGTACAGCTAGCTTTGCTAATCTTGAAACTTCACTCGCAACGCTGAACCGGTATCGTCCAATGCTACCCCTATAAAAGCAAAGAGGATCATTTACGGGTATCAACTTAAGCCATGCCTCCCCTGGAACAAGGAACAAATGTGATGCACCTATTTAGGATAGAACTCACTACAGAGTATTAATGACCTAGCTCGTTAACCATTACACTAAATGCAAAACGACCATTGCATAGGCTGGCACGAGGTCACAAACTTATTCGGAATCTGGTGTCACACCGTGGTCACCCATCTGAGTACGACCTGGTTCTACTTGATCCTAACTTCCCTAAGCAGACAAGAATCGGCCATTTTTGCATGGCTTGACCATAAATAAGCCTTTAATCAATTAGTTATGAACTTACGTATAGTGTGTTCAATCTGCTCGGCTGATGAAGGAAAGAGGACGTTCCTGAAGACATTCTGTCTCCGCCCCAACACGTACTTTGCAATGTAACCTTGAAGCGGTCGTGATAACTTATTTTGCAAGCTTCTGAAGAATTTTAAAAATTCCTTCTTGATGAAGATCTCGAGATCTAAATGGAGGACACGTCCAGGGAAAAAAACCCTGATGTAGCAACCCTAATTATGTCAATATTAGATGATTAAATAATCATCGAGAATGAAGTGACAACAATTGTAAATTAATCTATAGTAATCAATAGAGGGTGCCAGATTCCTGGTTATCAAAATGGTGACTAGGATCTGATTGAAAAAATGAATAAAATCAAGTTTTCTTTTCCTGATTATTATCTTCAGTAATGGAAAATGAGACCAGTCGATACATATTTGCTTGAAGAGACATTATTCTGAAGATGATGCCTGCGCAGGGAGCCTGTGTCGCAGTGTATATCTTACAGGCGTAACACAATCTTTCTATTCTCATTCTCCATCTTCATTGGATCTCGTGCCATATTGTAAATACAGAGATAGTGATTTGGGCCAACTATGACAAAATATTCGCTCAGCAACAGCAAATCATTATCTCTCCATATTTGTAGAGAAATCACTAAAATGTCTTGTTCTCCAACGGGCAATTTACTGACTAAAACTAATCTATTTTGGGCTGGCCTCTTGTTTGAGGTATTGGCGTATTTTTCACTGGTGCCAGTGTTCAATCTCAGGTATGAGCTAATATTTCAAATGCAAAATCTCAAGGCATGCGACCAAGTTCTTCAGTCTTGAAAGATTTCGCGTAGCACAATCTTCAACACTTCACCTCTGTTGCTATGACAACTTAAGCCAATTTTAGCTGATATCTTTGAATCCAAAGGTATCGTAAAAGTTAAGCAACATTATTTTCATATCTGTACTTAATGCTCTCCTATTACTTTGATGAGCTAATTTATCAACTCTTCCCACTTGAAACACATTTTTCACATTATTATTATTATTATTATTATTATTATTATTATTTGGAATCTCACACCAGTTGCCTGGTGGTAACCGCTGGAGTTTGAGTGACAGCAAGTCTCCTCAAGTCTCCAGCCCTCCTCTCCTAGTACTCATAGGTCGCAGTAATTCTGCGATTTACAGTTTCACACCGGTTGCCAAGTGGTTATCGCTGAAGGCTGAGTGACAATAAGTCTCCTCAGGTCCTCAGCTAACGTCTCCTCTCTCTTTCGCATATCATGACAGAGCTACGATTCGTTGCAGTACTTATATCTCTAGCACCTTCCTCAGTATCCGTGCAGTTCCAAGTAGTGCTGTGGTCTGTACGGTCTCTATCCTCCCCCTAATCCCGATCTCCTCCAGTCTCTCCCTCAGCGTTTTGGGGACAGTTCCTAGTGCTCCCACTATGACCGGTACTACCCTGGTTTTCATGTTCCACATTTTCTTTAACTCCCTTGCTAGGTCCTGGTATTTTTCCCTTTTTTTCACCCTCCTTCTTTTTTACTCTATGGTCTGCAGGTACAGCAACGTCTACTATTTGGCAGGCCTTCCTTTTTTTGTCTACTATTACTAAGTCCGGCCTTCTTGCCTGGATGAAGTGGTCAGTTTGGATGTCAAAGTCCCACAGTATTATTATTATTATTATTATTATTATTATTATTATTATTATTATTATTATTATTATTATTATTATTATTATTATTACCTTGTACTGTGAGCTGGGCGTCAAGAGATGTCTTAATGATTAACAGCATAGAAAATAGAATCAGACTCCAGCCAAAGTAATTCATGTTTACTTCGCACTAAACCTCTTGGAAAAGGCATGAATCCAGTAACTCATCTCCTGTATCACTCTCTTCTGCTAGTACCATGTAGTCCAATAAAAACCTGTTGCACGATACATGGAGAGGATATGTGCCCCGCCTAGTAATTCTCATTGGTTTGAGAAATACTATGAAGAACCAAACATGATATCCCAACAGTCTACTAGGTCATGGGATAATTTCATTCAGATTTGACTGCAGCCCAGGGATTAATAATTCGAACCCCTTGAATGACTATTTAAATATTGATTTACTGATCGACATGATTGGTTATTAAAACAGATTGAAATTCGTCACACCCTTTAGTTAGAATCTTCAATCGATTCATGAAGCACTAAAATTCTCCCCGACCATACGCTTTAATTTGTCACAAGAAATATTATCTATCTTAATAGATGTAACCAATCAACTAATCACTACCAGTCTGAATTTCTGAGAATAAGAATAATCATTGTTATACATTAATCTAGTCGGAAAAGTGTCTTCACTCTGTTGTTATTGTCAAAACGTTTCGACCGTTGTACCCTCCAGCCTTCTTCTGGTGCGTATCGTTTTCGCTCTCTTTCTGGGAATTTCGAATCAAGGGGGACTAACTGTTATCATTCTGTTGTCCTGCTTGGACATAAGATTTAAAGCTCCGAAATTCCACTACCTAATTGAAGTTCGATAAATGGCCTGTTGGCTAAAAGCATTAGTTAAGTGTCTATTGTTCACCGTTAGATGGCGAGTTTGATACCTGTGTCAGGTTGTGAGAGTCACATATACTTTCCAAAGGGATTGATTAGCAGATTACAATATTCTCTAGCATGAACAACAGAATGGGAACAATATACCCTTGAATAAAGGGTTGGGTTCGTTTTTTTCCGGAAGGTTAGAAATACTACTGACACCTGAATAAGGCCAGAGGGTCCAAAAGCTGAAAGGTTCTGATCATTATAACAACTGGAACGAGGGAAATAGTTCGTAAGGATTACTATAAAAAAAAGTCTGACTGCTGCTGGATCAAACTCCTCTCTTATCACTATTCCAACTGAAGACGATTATTGTTACTTGTGTATTGTACATATGATAAATAAATTCACAAGATTTGTCAGTTCAGCCCAATTGGCAAAAAAGCTGTCTACAAATCACTTGGTTGTGATTTCTAATCATGTCATGAGAAATGTTCATTTTATGAATTGGTTTGGTTTAAAGCAACGTTGATAAAAGGTGAAGAGTTTACTCCCTTGGATAATGGGAGGATTAGTTCTTGTTCTTGTTCTTATTGTTGTTTCGGGAGGAAAACAAGTCAGCTTCATCTTGGAGTAGAATCCGAAAATCATAACAGCATTCATTTATAAGCTGGACACTAACCTTGGCAGTGAAGAGAACGCTACATAGAGTCACTGAGAAATCGCCCTAAAACAGATTAAAATATCTATGAACAATTTAGATGGGTATTGCAATTTAAATAAATTGACCAATGTGGTATACGAATACATTTTTTATGGGTCGTAATTATCAGTGCAAAACGAAGACAAGGACACATCGGTCAAAATAAAAAAAACAAGAGCGAGAAAAAGTAGACCACTACATCTACATTGGACAACGAATCTCCATGAATCCCTCAAAATCAAGTAAAGAATCATTTTAGGTTGGTAAGCTCTCGATAGAGCAAGTTCAACCTTAAAGAGTAAGAAAATCCCACAAGTCCTAAAAAGATGGGTCTATAAACAATGCATTCTACCCGTTGTCACCAGTTGAGCTGAAACATGGAATCCAACCAAAAGATTGACCCTCAAAACGAGAACCATGCAACGGACACTGGAGAGAATCATGCTCAACCTCACATGGAAAGATCGTAAGACAGCAGTATATTAGAGAAAAGATAAGAGTCTGAGACATCATAAAAACAATTAGAAAACTCAAATGACAATGGGCTGGTCATGTCACAAGAATGACTCACGACATGGATACCAAGAGATCATAAGCAAAACTGTGGCCGACAGAAAATAAAATAGCTTGACGAGCTAGACAAGTTCAGTAGGTGCTGACTCTGTGATACTCAAGATAGTGAGATGTGGTGAATCTTGGAAAGGGTCTATGGCCAAAAACGCACTCTAAAGAATGATGATGATGATGTTGATGATAATGTTGATGATGATGTTGATGATGATGATTTATCAGTACTTACTATGTCCACTCAAGACATTTTTGTGATGATCATGTGGCACCAGTTTTCAGGTGGGAATATCAGTTTAGAAATCTGAAATTTACTCTTTTTATTTTTTTCGATCACCATTGTCGGAAAATCTGTTCCTGGCGTATCTTCCCAGTTATTACCTGTTAGACCAGGGTATATGCGGAAATAAACATTACCTTTCTAATGATCATTTTGAAATTCATCATCTGAATAACTACTTGGCCTCCTGTCACACGTGTGGGTACTATTCAAGAATCTTATCTTTTATGATAATTTTAAAATCAATCTAATTGATAAATATAAGGCATCGGTATACTTTGTCATACATTTGGATATTATTTGAGAATTGTATTTTCTATAACGATAATATTAAATGATGACCACTTAAGGATTACGCATCCCAGAATTGATCGAATTGATGAAGAACAAATTTTAACTCTTCACCGGAAAATGTTAGCTCGTATGTCCCAGTCGCTCAAACGTAAACATTAGTTTAAATTATTCTAATTTTAATTCATTTCTATTATTGGAGGAAGTATTGTAACACAATATTGTTATACATTAATTTTAACTTGTTTTATTCTTACCTCCATCTTATCTTTTAGTTGCTATCCATCACAACTTTGATTCCGGCCATAATTTTACGGCAACTAGTATTTATTTCCTATCACTCTGTTTAATCGTTGCAGTAAAAACTAAGATGAAGGTAAAAACTTGTCAAAACTAATCATAAAGATTAAAAATGAATTGAACAAATCGTATTTGTCTATGTTTGTAAGACTGGTGACATACGAGGTGACGTCATCCGGTGAAGAGTCAAAATGTGTTCTTTTTAGATTCTTGGGTGTCTAATCCTTCATCATCATCATCATCATCATCAGTCTTTTAAAGTCCGTCGTTGGATATAGACCTTCCCCAGGATTCGCTACACTTCTCTATCAAGGACGTCGTGGAGTCAGTACTTTCTGAATTTGTCTAGCTCGTTTTTCCACCAAGAACTCTGTTGCACATATAATCTCTGGGGATCCATGTTGTGAGTCAATCGGTTGTCTGCCATTCTTGCAACATGATCAGCCCATTACCATTTTAGATTTTTAATGGATTCTATGATGTCTCTGACTCCTGTCTACTTCCGGATGTATTGTGCTGTCTTGTTGTCTCTCCATGTGAGGTTTAACATAATTCTTTCATGTGCACATTGCATGGTCCTCAATTGGCAGGTCGGTCTCTTGGTTAATAGTATTGTGGGTATTATTCAATAACTCAAGGACTCATATGATATTTCCTTAATTCTGATAAGAAAACTCTCCCAGGAAACTGAAATTGTAATACATTGCTTCTCAGTCGCTGCTGTTGTTTTCAGTTGAGAATAGTGTGGAAGTTTTAGTCAGCAAGTATAAAGAGTACTTTGACAAAATAAGCTGATGAGGAAATATTTATTGCTGAAAATGGACTAGTTCTTGTCGGAGCTGACCCATGATTAAAAAAACATTAGATGTTCAGTTGAGGGGCCACAATAAGCATCAGGATGGAAAGTAGCATTTCACTGTCAACAGGAACCTAAGAATACACGGTGAAGACAGCAAAGTGATGAGAAGGATGCAGAATGAGAGATCTAAAATATTCTCATCTAGTTCCTGATTAATTCAGATTTTCAGATAAAAGCAATAAGCAAAATTTGTGCCATTAATATTTCAAGCATTTTGGGTAACCCATTTGGTCAGGATTCTTCATAAAGAATCACATGATTATTTTATCACATCCCTGGGTAGCATCAATAAGTCCGTAGTCTGACATGCAGTTATTGGCTGAATTTTTATCAGAAATTCTCACTATACAATGTTCGACTTACGTGATTAATACTCACCACTAAATCAAGTGTATAGACAAGGAAGGAGATTACGTTGAAAAGTAGGTAATTATTGTGTGAAATAAATGCTTTTTTCTCCATTAGGCTGCAAACTTATCGATATACTTGTGTAATGTGCTTGCGACCGTACACACTCTGTGAGATAGTGATTTCAGCGACGGGGTTAGCGTTCAAGAAATCCCACCAGTGAGAGTAATCGGTGTTCTAGCTCAGGTAAAAGCCAGGATTTCGAATGCCGATTTTCTAAACAAGCAAGCATTCCCCACTTGGAAGATTGGTGTGACACCATTTCTCGACCCCCACCCTCATTTGGCTTTACGCCATACTAAACTGAGCTTTGTGAATATCAAAATGGTAATCTGAGTTAACTATAACTAAATGATTGCATAGGACCAAAGAAACTCTTTAGGTACACAAATTTGTTATTCATTCCCTAAATCATAAGATGAACCGAATATGATTGAAATGGTGTATTCTATGGCTCTGTGTTAATGTGCTTTCGTAAATATTGGGGTAATTTGAAAACATGTTTTGTCGCAGGATGACATTAGGAGCGTTAACTTCATTAACTAACTTTGTTAAAAAAGATCGCTTCTGATTGTATTGTGACAGCTGTCATATCAGCGTGCATTTTTTCAAGAAAAAATTTGCATCCTTTTGTTTATTGATTCGAACATTGGAGATGGAAGAAACTGAGCAATATTTTCGAAATTTTAAACTGGCTCTGCGACGCCCATGATAGAGAATTGTGGTGAATCCTGGGGAAGGTCTATGTCCAACGACGGACGTTAAAAGGCTGATGATGATGACCCACGAGAGACTGGTTTGAACATTCTGACTGGGTTTTGGATATTTATGTGTTCTGACATATATATGTGTACCTACAGGGAGGGTGAAAATAAACTCTCTATCGGAAATTGTAAATAACTTCTAGTATCTATTTGACGACTATAGTCATACTAGATTTACTTTGGACCATACAATGGCAGAATTTGCCTGCCGTGTTAAAATTCAACGTAGGCACCAGCGTTGTCCACTAATCCCTGTATGACCTCGCTAGACCGTCGGTATGTCAAGTGCATGATTGGTACGCTCCTCTAACTGAGCCAGAGTTTGTGGTCCAGTGTGGTACACCTCCCTTACGTCCATTGCCTCAGAAATAAGTTGCATGGCGTAGAGTCATGGCTAAAAGTAACATTTGATCTCTAATAAGGCTTTGATTCTCACCCACCCTGTATGTATCCGAATTCGCCAACCCTGACCTTCCATAGTAAAAACTTAATATCTTGCACACGCACTGAGAAAAGGAAAACAGCATGTTTTTTTCTGAAAAAGGTTTTAGTGGCATGTCCAATTTACAATATGAGTTTAAGCTAAATTGGTCTGTTCTTTGTGCCTGGTAGCGTACACTGTTGTTTTGGGAAAATTCGGATTTTTCGTGATCACAGCCCAACAAAGAACACGAAAAGAACCTGACTTTTTAATTTTTTTAATCTTAAATTATGAATCCATGGTTTAAACTGCAGTGGTAACAGGATAAAGGTAACTTTATTTTACCACCACCACTGCTTAATCTATGAGGTAAAAGATCATTTGGTTGACGTTATTCATAATTTCCCTAGGAATGCTCGTTATCCTTTTTAAAAGAAAGTAAAAATCTTAGCGTTTTATGGAGAAGGTACTATAAATTACAGAAAGTGTCAGAAGTGGTTTGCAAAGCTTTGTTGTGACGATTTATTGCTGAAAAATGCTGCCCAACTGTGTAAACCAGTTGAAGTTGTTAACGATCTAATCCAAACATTATATGCAAATAATCGTCATGATACGACACGAAGGATAGCCAACATACTCAAAATATCCGAATCGACATTCCAAAATCATTTTCAACAGCTTTGTTGTGTACGATTCTTTACTCAAACGTAACGAAAATGTTAAGTATTTGAAACAAATTATCACAGGCGATGAAAAGTGGATAGTTTACAAAACGTGGAAGTAAGTGATCGTGGAACAATCAGAATGAATCACCACTAACTGTACCAAAAGCCGGACCTAATCCAAACAGGGTAAAAAAGGAGGGAGAAAATCTACCAAGTACATAGATGTCCATCCCCTACTTTCTATCCCCTGCTTCCCAGCAGAAAGGACTTTATAGATATCTGAGGACAGCAATTAATGAACCTTCAGACCATCCAAGTAAGGTTGAAAGTTATAGCGAGGCTCCTTGACAAAGTAATGGTTGAATTCTAAAAACTTCGGACTGCGATTGTTGTATGGAAAATCACTCTATCAAGCCTAGTCGGACTCAGATGAGTACTACTTGATCTTGATACTATGTATATTTTAGACTAAAAAGGTTTTCTCTGCTATGAGCTCCTTCTGGAGAAGCAAACAATTGATTCGAACAAGTACTGCTTCCAATTAGACCAATTGAGGGCAGCCATTGACGAAACGCAGCTGTACAAATTAGGAGACAAGGTGTAATACTCAATCAAAATAACAGAATCTCAGATATTATTTATAGGGTAGAATTCAAACATTGCTTAGAGATTTTTTGGTCGATTTAAACTGGGGGGGAGTGCTTGGGGTGGAAGTTCAACCCCCAAATTAAGGTTTGAGGTTAGTCTACTTTGAACATTGAAAGAAAAATGTCAGGGTTTTCCACGAAGGCAGACATGAACTATATAAGAAAGACAAACAGGAAAGGTAAGAACAATTTTCCGTAGAAGTTTTATTTTTGTCTATAAACAGTCAACTCAAATTTAACAGCAGGGCAGTAGAATTCCCAAAATAAACAACATTCATTTAGCATATATCATAATAATATACTGGACCTAAATAGTTAAATAAAATAATAGTCTATAATCTAAATGACATGAGAAAAAAAACTCAAATGAAACAATATCTATCCATCACAAATTATGATTATGATATGGATTTAAAACTCAACGTACTGGTGGAACGGTACCCTGCTAGGGGATGCCATGGAAAATACCTTTCCCGAAACAGGTCCATGGCAAAACAGCCGATGATCCTCAAAATCAAATTATGACATAAGAATCCAAATTCAAATAAAAGTCGTAAAATCAAATTCTGCATAAAATATGGTAAACTTTGAACACAGCATATAAACAGCGATCAGGAAATATCAGACTTGCATGACATAACATAATAGATGCTTTGGGACTGTATAAATTTTCTAAAAGAAAAGTTCTCTTCAGCGTTAACGTGAATTGTTTCCAAAACATTATACATAACACATTTTCTTGAACATGACATTTCGAAGCAAGCCTAGCAACTTCTTCTTTGTATGTGCTGAATGTTTGTGACAATCCATTGATGCATTTGTACGCGTATGTGTACGTGTGCATATCTGTATACATTTGCATCTGTGTACGAGGGTATGTGGGCATCGTGGATTGGTTGTGTATGTCTTGGCTGATGAAGTGATAAAATTAAAAAGGAGAGGATTGAACGGCCATCATTTTACCTGCAGTGAAACGTGGGGCAAATGATCCATATTAGACGGGGGGGGGATCTGTGCGGGGTGGCGTTGCTTGTTGTGGTGAAGGTACAAGAAAAGTGTGCGAATGAGGTCCCGGGGGCGACACAACAATAAAGACAACAACACCAACAAGAAAATGCCATCGAGGAGACGGAAAACGGAATCAATTGTTAAGGCTTGAAGAAGAAGAAGAAGAAGAAGAAGAAGAAGAAGAAGAAGAAGAAGAAGAAGAAGAAGAAGAAGAAGAATGAGGGTTACGAAGGAAAGGAAAGAAAGGAAGAAAGTAATGAGTAAAAAAAAGACAGGAAGGAATAAGACGCAATAAAAAAAGAGGAGAAATAGATTCAAAGGAGAAAAGAGGAGAGAAGTAGAAGTAGAAGAGGAAAGAGACGAAGAATAGGTATCCCCCCCACTTTTCAAAATTTTGCTTCAAGTTACATTTTCGTATAGAGGTAGCGCACTCTCCCCCTCTCACTCTGTCTCTCTCTCACACACACACACACAAACACACACGATCAAGTATCCCACCAATTCTAACCTTCGAAGACATCCCATCATCACCATCTTTTTAGTCTGGGAACGCTCAAAATTTATCAGCACATACGTTGACAGAAATTGGAGATGGGGTTCGCTTAATGCCATTTCGGTTTACGAAGAGTTTTTTTTTTCAATGGATTGTTCTCCTTAAGCGGATAGCAGAGGTTGCGGGAACTTGTATTTATGTATGTATTTATGAACGTATCGTGAAGATGAGGAAACGAGAAGCATCAAGGGGGTAAGTGTCTCTGCAGTACGGAGGAGAAGGCGAAAGAAAAAAAAAACGTCAAAGAAGATAAGAGAAAAATGCTCGCATTATATGCTTGTATGGTTAGGGTTCCTTTTATTTGAAAAGATTGCTACCCCTCCCGACTTTTTTTTTTTTTTTAACATCTTGATTAAAAAGTGGGATAATGAAGCAAGAGCTGTTTCACCCGAGGCTGAGCGCGTTCTGCTTTCTCACACCTGTCAGAGTAACGCTAGTCTATAGCTTGAAAGCTCTCCTCTACCTTCGGGATAGAAAACTTGGCGTCACCAGGTCGGGAACCCCGCCAGGCAGACAGGCAAGGTCTGCAGCCTGCTTTGGAGCTCTATACACTAGAGGGTGATCGGGATGATGGTTACATACTGGGGGAGGGAGAGAAGAGAGGAAGGGGGAGCGGAGTAGGAAGATGGTGGACGGACGAATTAGAGTCCGGGGAGGGTGGCTCTGTTGTGAAGATGAAGAGTTAGACGGATATACATTCACTATCATCGCACGCATCCGTACACATGTACATACAGAGTTACACTCAGGTATGAAACGGCATTATCTAAGTTCCTAATTTCATACGCGTAGTATATACCTGACATTACATACATACATACATACATACAGACAGACAGACAGACATACAGGCTTTTACAAACGAATATGTATACATGCTTATGAGCGTTAAACGTTCAGTCCTTTACGTACAGGTATTTTGACTACATTCACTGGATTGAGTCATAACAAAAATACCTTTGTAACTTTTCTATAAATGTTAAATACATAAAATCATTCATGTATGTACACAAGTGAAGTCGTTCACTAAACGCGTGTGCGTGCATCAACACATGCACAATCCAATGTAACTTCCTATAGACTTCCACAGTTTGCGCATAAAAGTGCCTAAATATTCGTGTATTTGTGTGTGTAAATAATTGTACTGGTTTCCATGCTTAAAATAGCCTTGCGAACTCATCAACATACTCTCACATAAACACACAGAGTCGAACTGTTCTAAAGCTGATAATATGTGTCCGCAGGTGAGTGTGTGTGTGTGTGTGTGTGTGTGTGTGTGTGTGTGTGTGTGAGTGTGTGTGTGTGTGCAAGTGTGCAAGTGTGTGTGTGTATGTGCATGCGCCTCTGTATGTGCATACATCGTAACTATTTTACATAATCTTTCATGCATACATTGTCAACATGATATATATATATATATATATATATATATATATATATATTAGTCAGCAGCAGCAGCAGCTGATGTGTCCACTGCTGGACGAAAGCCTTTCCCATCTCCTTCCATGACGGTTGTGATTGTGCTAACCACTGTCAGGTCTTTCCAGCAAACTTGTACTTCACCTCTCAATCTTATGTCTGGTCTCAAACTCCCGTTCTTCCTGTTTTAGAGACACATCTATATCTCCTTCTCTCACCCACTCGCTATATATACGTATACATGCAACGTCATTTCATTGACTTGCTTCAAGACGGCAAGCAATCAGAGGGACCTTACTGCGCATGCGTTAACGGAAACTCTCCCGTGGGGTTCCCTCAATCAACAGTGAGATACCATTTGGTGATTTAGTATAGTGTGTTAGTGCCATATTCACTCCTCTTCACTTCGTTTCGTTTTTGTTTTTGTTTTGTGTTGTTTTTTTTGGGGGGGGGCAGGGGTGCAATACATCGCATCACCTTGGTCAGTCATTCTCCCTTACTGACTAGATTTGGGTCCCTTCGACGTCTGACTTCCCTACGATTGCGGACAACGCGCCGAGGCAGTTGATGGCAACCACAAAAGAGGACTTTGAATATATATATATATATATATATATATATATATATATATTATATATATATATATATATGTATATGGGGGTGGAAAGAGGGAGAGAGAGGAGGAGAGTAGTTGGATTTGCGTGGATGCATTAATAATTCAGCAGCCTGATTTGCAGTTATCAGCAGAATTTATTATCTGAAGCTTCAATTGTATAATGCTCGATCTGTGTGATAAATGTTCACCTATAAAATAGGTGTAGTGATAAGGAATGGGTTTACGTTGAAAATAAGTAAATACAAAATATACATATAGAGAGAGAGGGGAGGGAGGTGGGGAAAAGTAAGTTCATAATTTTAAATGTGTGTGTATCTCAGTGTGTTCTCCTATGATTAAAGTTTCTGTCTAAATTTCTGAGACGTGGAAATAACGTTTCTATGCACACATTCATTCGAACTTTCAACTGTTTAACTGTTCTAAGTGTTTAACTGCAACGCTCAACCAACGCTTATATCCACTCTGCCCTTATCCCGTGGGGCAATCATTTACTTTATTACGCGTTGAAGTATACTTGGTGGTCGTGAGTACAATCTGTGGGTCAGGCACAGAGATCTAACAGAACGAGCCGAAGTGGCATCACGTGAAAGCATTAACAAAAAAGGGATGGAATAACGGAACGCACAAGGGTGAGATATCCACAAGCCTGGGTGGAGGAATGAGAACAATCTACGAAGGAATAAAGGGTTCAGTTCGAAAATCCCACAAGGTTACAGAATTCGGAAGGCACCTCAAAAGGGTCGATGGGTAGACCGATCAAAATGTTGTGATAATAACAAACCAAGATGAAGACAACAGATCACTGTATAAAGATTAGAATAAGTGCATCTTTCTCTTTATCTCCCCATACAAACATGCACGCACACACACACACACGTATATATATATATATATATATATATATATATATATATATATATATATATATATATATATATATATATATATGGAGGGGTGATAGGTTTGTCTCATAAAAGTGCTCGATACAAAATCATTTAGCAACACTAAAGCTTTAAATATGGTGAAATAATAGATTCGCTACCCAGGCACGCTTATGTTTCTTTGAAGAAGCTAAAAGGGTATACAGGTGAAAGAGCATGTACAGTGAATCAATTGATTATATATATATATATATATATATATATATACATATATATATATATATATATATATATATATATATATAAATATATATATATATGTGTATATATATATATATATATATATATAGATATATATATATATATATATATATATATATATATATATATATATATATATATATATATTATCCTACCAACCATTCGAAAGGAAACTCAGAATAGAACAGAGAGCAATAGAAAGAGCAATGTTAGAAATGACTCTTAGGGGTGGAAAAAGATGAATTTGGATCCAAAAGAGGGCCAGTAACTGAGATACTAAAATGGAAATGAACAGGACACTCAGCAAGGACAGACAGCAGATGGAGCCAAAGGCTAACTGAGTGACGCCCGATGGACAGAAAACTCTGTAAGAAAAGACTAGACACGAGATGGAGAGAGATTAAATGTTTGCCGGTAAGACTTGGTAGAAACTAACAATCACGCTCGTCATGAAACAAGATGGGAGAGGCTTTACTTCAGCAGTGGACTCATAACAGCTGATGATGATGATGACGATGATGATATACCAGTAATGAAAATCTGCAGTCTCAGCCGACTTCTTAGTTGAGATAATTGTGCCTCCCCTACGAGTATCAGTTGATGATGATCAATCTCAGATCGAACCAGGATTTCGAATGTTGATTTTCAAGAAGATTGGCGCAATACTATCTTCCTACACCGCATTTTTTCCATATTTTCCCACGTGCCGAACAAATCAAAGTTTATCTTCAATCATGCAGTTCTTGAAATGCCCAAAGTTCTTATCAATTCGTGACAGAATATCATTCGGAAAACTTGTTAATGCATAAGTGAGACCGGGACTAGTTTGGCACAGGGACAGGTTGACTCACTTGCTTTAGTTTTTTCCACCACATGATGGTGCCACTGTTGGTCTTATTCTGAGAAGAAAAAATTCAGCCCTTTTCTTGTAGATTTGAGTCAGAGATATTGTGAGCACGAAAAGTTTAGTATTAAAAACCTAATAGGTAACCTTTTCACTTTGACAAACGAGTGTCTAGTTCATGCTCTATTGGGCAGTTGATGATAGCGTTGTCTATTTCAGAGCGGTAATAAACGATATATATGTATATGAATATATATATATGTACTGCATTTCAAGCAGCTTCTATCAGAACTTTTTAGAACAGAATTTAAGAAAACTGTGTATGTGGTTGGTTGGTACATTGTAAGTGGGGCTATTTGGTACACAGTTATTGTATGCAATTGTGACAGAAAAAAAACAGAAAGCCTGTAAAATAACTAAACAAACTTCAAACAAATCATGGGTGACGTCATTCTTTTCTAATTTTTATTTATTCCATCTTCCATTTTGTTACAATGTATGAAATCACAGATAAGATTGAACATATCTATCTAAATTTGTAAACGTCTTTGTTATTAAGATATACGTAATTATACCCATAAATGCATGTATTGCAAATGTGTATATAATTGGCAAGGATGCTTTTCGGAATACCTTATCTATTCGTATATGTAAAATTGTCTTCCGATGCCTACACAGGTACGAATGTGTATCTATATATGCGTCTATACATGTATTCCAAGAAGGAAACATTTATAAATGCGTATGAACTCGCTTCATAACATTGGATTTGATATTCTCATGGGTGAACATTCAATGGAAGCGACACGGACACCGAGTCATATCTGTTGTTATACTTATTGATCCCTCATCGTTAAAAACGTTTTTCGGTAACCTACGTAAGTAAGCCCTGTTACAAAAATAGATATGTGGTATAAAATAATATCAATATAAAATACACATAAAACCTTATATAAAATGACAAACCACATGTATGGTATGAACTATATGATAAGGAAAGGGGGTGGTGTTCAATCAATACTGCAAGGGTGCAATGTTAATATAACTGTTTTGTTTTCAAAATCCCCGAAACGCTTACATGGTGAACAACTGATGATCCCAACAAGAGATAATTTATACATTGTACCATAATAACAAAGTATAGGGGGAAATAGGGGAAAAACACCGGAAAAAATACATTAATTGCATTGACAGATATTGGGAAATCGGTGACTAAAGTGATACAAAAAATCTTTTGAAAAAGTTTTTTAATGTCTAGTGTTTAAAGCTATAGAGCATTCTACGCTATACATATATATGTGTGTGTGTGCATGCGTTTGCTTGCGGAGTCATAAACTTTACACTCCAGCTGAAAAATAACTTTAGTTCAGAGATTTCTTCTTTTTTTTTTTTAAATACACACAGCCCACCTACGATGTCATGTGGTGCCAGTCAGTTACTTTCCGATCGCCATCAATGTACTATGTTCGGATAGTTTGTGTTGTATACAGAATATTACATCTTATCATTTTTGTTGAAATTTTATTCTGATCTCGCACGTTGAATACTGTCGTGGGGACCATCATCTGTTTTGCCATTGACCTGTTTCGGGGATACAAAACAGTACTGGTATTCCACCGTGGCATCCATTAGCTGTGATGATCGGACACAACCTCTCCACCCGTGTTCAAATATATATATATATATATATATATATATATATATATATATATATATATATATATATATATATATATATATATAACACATGGAAGACACATAAACAGAAGTGAGTGTAAAAAATTAATTAATTTCATTTTTCATCTCATTTTTTAGATATTTCATACCCCCCACACATATACATATATATATATATATATATATATATATATATATATATATATGTATGTATATTTGAAGAATATGCCCTTTAACTCCTTCCCTGAATCACGACTTGGCTCAGCAGAGTGAATTCCTAGCCTGATTAAGAAAGAATTCATACATATGCATATACGTCCGAAATTCCCAAATAGATAGATAGATAGATTGATAGATTGATATGGAATCAAAGAAGGAAAGATAGATTTGAATGTATATATGTGTGCGTGTACTGCAGTTAACGCATACGTACTTATTCAAATGGAAGACAAAGGTCATATCCATGGATATTTTTATTCGTATGTGTATGATGCTCTTCTATATATATATCTGTATAGATATCTATAAGTGTTCACATACACTCACACGGAAATTCGTATACCCATCGTATAAATACTTACGTAGGCGTGTGTGTTTATGCGCAGATATGGTTGGAAGTATTTACAGTGGAAAATAGCAGGGCAAAAGTAGAAAGAAAAAAAAAGAAAAAACGAGGCGACGGCAGATTGGTCGAGATGCAGTGAAAAAAAAAGGTCGAACCAAAGAGATAAATAAGTATAAAAGGTAAGTAAAAAAAAAAGAAAAAAAAAAGGTGTGCGAAAGAAACTTTGGGTGGAAGGGCGATAGAAAATGATGTGGGAATAAAGACGAGTAACAATCGTAATAGGAAGAAAAAAGTAAAGAATTTGCAAGGTAGGGGAAAAAAAATAAATGCAGTGAGTGGTTGGGCAAGAATTACATGGCGTGCGGTAGGGAGAGCAAGAAAAGATGTTATACATACTGATTAGAGGGAAGAAGTAAATAGAAATAGAGAGGTAAAAAAAAGTGATTATGTGTAAGGGTAGTAAGTGGTCTTTGAGCAGGGGGGTAGGGGGCGACAGAAATTTGGAAACAGGGGACTGAGACGAGGGAAGAAAAAAAAATTAAGGAACGAGTGGGAAAGATATGGATATAAAAAAAAAAACACATTAGAAGGTAAAAGAAAAAGAATATCGACGGTGGGCGAAAAAAAGTGTGAAAGAACAAAAAAAATCCTGAAGATATATCGAGCAATAAGAAGCAAATTATGGGTTTGATAGATAGATAGATAGATAGATAGATAGATGGATAGATAGATAGATAGATAGATAGATAGATAGATAGATAGATAGATAGATGGATAGATAGATAGATAGATAATGAGCAGATAGATAGATAGGATAGCAGCGTGGAATAATGTTTATATCGTTGCAGAAGAATTGCATTGAAGAAAAATCCATATTTCAGAGTGGAATTCAAAACAAACTGGTAAATCTTAGAAGAAAAACACCTGTAATTTTCAGTTTGCAATACCGGAAAAAACATAAAGTTTTTTTTACGAAATATTTTCTATAGGTACAAAAAAAACATCTAAATTATGGTGAAAGGAGCCTTCGAAATGGGAGGCGGAGAAAGAAATTTAATATTCGCAAATCTGATGACACTACGATTAAAAAGTTGTATGTAATATGATCAAGTCACTAGAGAGTGTCGCTTGTGAAATATCGAACAGGCTATGCCTTGTTAGATGATATAAAGAAAAGAGTTTCTATGTAATATGATGCAGATGTGATTAGGCTGTACTTGATACGTTATACGGCAAAACAGAAAGGCTTGGGTTATCTGGTGTCGAGGATTTGTAGTCGGCATGAAAAGATCATCATTGATAGACTACAGTGTACACAAGGTCTGTCGGGAAAGTATCCAGCAATTTAATATTGACGAAATATTAACAGGATCTCCATCAGCTGCTTCGTAACGTTCTCCTTAATCTCCTTCGAGTTTAAAATCCCCCTTCAGCTTTGGGCAAAGCTGGAAGTCGCAGCGAGATAAATCTGATCTGTGCGGAGTTTGGGCTTACAAGCTGACAGGCTCTAGTGATGCATTTTGGGGGCCCAAACAAAACCTGCATAAGACGTGAAGAGTGGACATTGGGCAACAGTCACACCACACAGTACTAAAGCTCGCTCAATGGCGTCTCACTGCCAACGAGAAAGTGTCTGATCAAGCATACACAGCAAGGTCTCCTCTGATTGGTTGCCAACTTACATCAATGACGTGCAAGCGGCTATCAGGATATTCAAAATGGTTGAATTTTTACAAGATTTCACAGAAAATTCAATGATACAAGTTACCAGTTTATATCAACTGGTCAAAAACCGATGTTAAACGAATTTTGTCAAACTATAGTCTAATTTTGAATCGACTTTATTTAGGGGAGCAAACTCTTCACTGTCTGTCTATTCCCTTACGTTAAATCAAACTGATATATAAAAGACTGGCTGCTTGTGTTCCTTTCAATGTTTTATAGATTAAGATACCAATTTGTAACTGTCAAATCCATGTTGATTTTATCTGGTGCGGTCTGAATCTCTTGGCCACGGTTGATGTGAGGTAAAGTTATTCATTATAGAAAAGCGAAAAAGAGTCGCACACTTTAGTGATAGATTGATTTCTCTATCAACAAGTTCTTACATGCAGTACTTGAGCCAAACGTAATATCCGTACGGAATGAAGGGCAAATTCCCTTCGTGTTTTTTTTTTAAGTCTATATATATATATATATATATATATATATATATATATATATATATATATATATATATATGCATGACAGCATGGTGAATGTGGCAGCTTTTCACCTTTTTGAACATTATTTTGAAAATGGTCGCCATGAAATCTCATATTTGCGATATTTCGGAAACTAATCTAGATAATTCTAGCTTACATACCAACATCTTAATATCGAATGTATGAGAAGCAGTAAATTGGCTAATTAGTATTGAAAAGGTGATCAGTATAAAGAATAGATAATGATAACAAATGATTGTAAAATGATGCGACAAGGAGCCCATTCATCAAATAGCATTTCCATTTCACTAAAGGATGCTCATTTGAAGTTATTCAAGATAAATGCTGAACCCCACCCTATCTGCAACTTGCATTAATGTAAAACAAACTGAAAATAGAGACGATGGGGTAAATAACAAGGGATAAGGGGTAAAGATGAAACAGGATAATAATCTGTTAATGTTGTTTATAAATCACAAGAGTGAATTGGGGGAAATTCTTTGTAGATATTCATTGGACTGAACCAAGGTGAAAAACCATCAGATAACGTTCAAACTCATTAAAAACCGCTCGCAAACCGAGCTTTGTTTTCCGCTCGTTGTGATGCTTTCAATGTATTGAAAGTGGTGAGTAATACGTTTTAAAATGGAATCCATACTGTTCGATTCCTTAGATTTCAGTTGATATTATTGCATATCGTAATTTTTTTTTTTTAGATATTGTACAGGTCAACTTCTGCTATCCGGAAGTAGAGCTTTCCGGTAAAAACCTTTAGATATATTTGCACAATTTGCATCAAGACCTACGAACTCTTGTGTGTAAACAAAACAAAAAACAAAACCATTGAAAATATCTGGTCAGCCGGATTTAAGCTAAATACATACATACACACATACATATATGTATATACATATATATATATATATATATATATATATATGTGTGTGTCTATCTGTTTCTTTGATATATATATATATATATATATATATATATATATATATATATATATATATATATATGCATGCTTAGGTACACCAATGAGCCTGTGATGAAAAAGGCCTTTCTTCAACACAACAGCAAACACTTATTTTTCAACATAATCTCCTCTGTGTTGATGCATTTGATGCAACGATTCCCTATAAATCGGACCCATCGATTAATTGACGATCATTATACAGTGAAAATTTCAAATCAGAATTCAGTAAATAACAGTGTCGGGCAACGGGCTCATTGATCCTCGCTCACACCTTTTTTCCCCAATAAATCTCAGAAGGTAAATTGTCACATTCCAGTTTTGAGGTCCAACTACCGAGAAATGGGAATTGAAGTGACATTTTGCAGAAATCTCTTAGATTCATTTTCAGAATCAAAAGTTTTTTTTTTCCGGCGAAAGGAAAACATTCATCATCATCATCATCATCATCATCATCATCATCATCATCAGTTTTTTAACGTCCGTCGTTGGACATAGACCTTCCCCAGGATTTGCTACACTTCTCTACCATGGGCGTCGCGGAGCTAATACTTTCTGAACTAGTCTAATTCGTCTTTCCGTCTAATATTCTGCTGGCCTCAGTTGTGCATGTGATCTTGGGGGATCCATGTCGTGAGTCGTGATGTCTGGTTTTAAAGTTGCCTTATTTTCCAAAGGAAATTAAGCCACACATTCGAGCAATTTTTCCCGGTGTGTTACAGTTATAAAAAATTAAAAAAACAAAAAAAACACTTTTGAACAGACGAGACGGAAAGCGGAAAAAAAAGGCAAGAAAAATCGTGTTGACTGAATCTCAAAGGCTGAATAGATCTGTGTCAAGCGTTATCCGAGATGTGTACTATTGTATGTTATTACTCTAAATCTGTGTTATCTTCTATACGAAACGCAAAACATCCCCGAACAACAGACGGAATTTTTAATTTATGCAAACGTAAACCCACAAAAAAAACGACAAAGAAGGCCCGAACAAAAATAAACAGATTAATATTTCCTCACTGCCGATAGAATTTTCCTAAAAGAAAACGAAGGCAAATTTCATTTTTTTTCTTCTGTCTCTCTTTCTCTCTGTCTCTTTTAAATAAAAAGAAAGGAAAAGTAGGTTTTTTTCCATCATTTGTAACCGTCGAAGCGGGGAGCTAACCAGCCAACCAAACGATCTGTGAAGAAAAGCTAGCGACCGGCTTTTCAGACGAAAGACCCTTTAACAAGGCGGGCAAGCAATAAGCTGAGATAACCGACCAACCGCAAAACGTAAAGCACGTCGCCCTCATAACAATAGCGATGACTGATTGGTTAGTAATGTAAATTAGATATCCTATGTTCAAGAAGACCTGGGTCTGACAAGGTGGCGTCGGTAGAAATTAGGGAGTATGTGCGAGATGACGAGGTAAGCAAGGTAGAGTACACGATCTACAATAATAAACACACACACACATACATATTGCATACGTACGCACACATAAATAGACATACAAGCCCACACGTAGGGCGCATACACAGATTTATGTTGGCGCGCATTAAACCTGAAAAGATTGCATGGATACACTTGATGATACAAATGAAAACATCCCAATGGATTATTTCTAGATCATAAGAATCCTTGAATTAAGTAAAACGTGGATAATAGGTACGAACAATTGGAGATGCGTTACTAGCATAGAAAGAACATTTGTCTCTGTTTGTTTGCTTTAATTCTTTACAGGATTTCGTTATGTATTTTGATCTCCTATTTGCTGTTTCTCTGTGGTCCTTCATTCAGAGTCTATATGTTAGAAACTGTCAATCGAAACTGTCAACATGGGTTTGTTTGGTTTTTTTTTTCAGTTTTCAAGTTGGTCTAGCTGGTTGAATGACTGACTATTTGTACATGTATGTATCACGCGCACAGGATGTACGAATCGGACTTGAGGACTGAAAATTTAAACATTTGTTCCTTACGTCTAGAAAAAAAATTGTTTTATTTTGATTTTTATTTTCAAGATTACACCCCCAAATATGTTTTTAGTATCATCATCATCATCAGCAGCAGCAGCAGCCTTTTAACGTCCGTCGTTGGACATAGACCTTCCCTGGGATTTGCCACAATTCCCTATCATGCACATCGTAGAGCCAGTATTTCCTGAATCTGTCAAGTTCATCTCTCCATCTTGAGTTCTGTTGGCCTCGGTTTCTTATGAGATATCTGGGGATCCGTGTTGTGAGACGTGATGTCCACCGGTTGTCTTTCATTCTTGCAACATGGCCTGCCCATCGCCATTTGAGTTATTTAATAGTTTCTATGATGTCACGAACACCTGTTTTCTTGAAGGTTCAATTGACAGTGATTCAGAAAGTCCCAATTGCATTGGTTCCTAGTTCGTGTCCGGCTCTCATAAACTGAGAAGCATGCTGCGTGCGCACGAGAGAATCATGCTTAACCTCACACGGAGAGATCACAAGATAGCAAAATATATCAGGAAAAAAATGAGGGTCTGAGACATCATAGAATCTATTAGAAAACTCAAATGGCAATGGGCTGGTCATATTGCAGGAATGAAAGACAACAAATGGACATCGCGACTCACAAAATGGATCCCCAGAGACCACATGCGAAACCGAGGCCGACAGTTTGAGATGATAGAGAAATATGGCGGATCCTAGAAAGGTCAATGTCCGACGACGGACATTAAAAGACTGATGATGATGATGATGATGATAAACCCACGCTTGTTTTTTTTTTTGTTTTGTTTTTTCTTTTAAAATTTAGACATAAGTCCCCAACAAAAGGCGAGAGGAATAACTTCTTCATTGATCACCCATTTTTCCAAATTTAAACTGATACTCTCGACATGACGTGCTGCCAAAAGACGGTTTCTGTTGAGTGTTTGTTCTCTTTTCATTGCTATAAATGCATTAATGTTTGAAGCTAAATCAAAGAGTATATAGCTCACATGACGGAGAAGTCATTCTTTAGCAAACCACATTGATAATTTGACTCAGATTTATTCTTAGAATATGTCTTTTACAGCTGTAATCTCAGGCATGGATAAAGGTCCCATGTCCAAGTGCATGAATTCTTATTATTTTCATTGTCAATCCTAATGTTTGAGGGGTTCGGCATTTATCGATTCATTCAAGTTTTATGAAAGGTTTGCTTACGATCTCTTATTTGACGTATTGCAAAAAGATGCCTTCCCTGTTTTCATGACTGACCAACAGGAGATTTTTTTTATTATTGAACTTTAAATTTCTTTCAACATAACCAACAAGAGTCATAAATTGCATCCATCTTGGAACAACTTATGACACCCAGATTTGAGCATCTTACTTGGGGTTTGGCTCCAATAGTTTAAGCCATTCAAATGCAGTCAATATTTTGAGCTATGCAGTTTATGTCGCACCTGAGTTGCGTATTTCACAGAGGTGCTCAAGATCTGTGTTCGAACCATGAGAAAACTCCTGGATTTCGGAAGCAATCCTGATTTGGATGATTGTTGCACCACAATCCTCCTACCACTATTCCTTCCATTAAACTTTATACTGTACTCAGCTAAGCTGAGTGAACGTCAATTTTTCCGGCCAAGTTGTCTACATGTCCGTTTATATTGCTGTCGATTGAAACACTGCTTGGATAGAAGTTATGAACTACCAACACCGGAATCACCAAGATTGTAAAGCCACAAGTACAGGGGCTGCGCTCAATAAGAAAAATATACACTGCACAAGTCATGTGTTGAGGATGAAAGACTTGAAGGCTCTTCAAGCTTTTTACAGGAAAACACGGCCCTTTTGAGCCTTCCTAGTAATTTATTAGTGTAAAGGAGAAAAGGTATCTGTAAAACCCAAGTTTCCAGTAAAATTTGTTGATCATCATACTTCTAAAACCTCATTTTCTTTATTTGTTTATTCATTTTACGTTATGATACATTCACCGAGCAATAACGAGAAATCATTTCAAATAAGAGTTCCTATATAATATAATGCAATCGCTCCCTTATTCAGAGTTGAGCGCTCCTTAAGTGAGGTAACTCGTTCATTATAAGCTCATGCAATGCTCTTCCAACTTAGGAATAGAGCAATCTGGTGGACGAGGATTATGTGCGATTGAATATATCGCTTAAATTTAACCTTACTGACCGTCCAGTTCTGCGTAGGGCAAAGGTTCCGATCCTACCTCGTGGTACTGGATGGGATAATGGATAGTCTATAGCTACACTGAAGAGTTATAATACAACGAAACAGCTGTCTGTGGATGACACAATCATTTAATTATATATATATATATATATATATATATATATATATAATACAAATCAGGGATACAATACAATGTGATGGGTTCATTTCAGAAAGTGCTCATTACATTCAACGTCAAACATTAAGTTGATTCTGAGTGGAGCTTGACATGTGATTAAGTGAGGATGCGCTACACAAACACGGTTATGTTTCTGCGCTGTCTGGGCTTCTTCGGGTGAATGATTCTGTTTAGTTTACACTCCTATGAAGGACATGGGAGTCTATTCATCGTGGTTGGTTATTGATTGTTTTGTTATTGTTCTATTTTATTCAATGAGGATGCTGTGTTCGTTGGTAGTCAAAAATTATTAATTAGAGGGATATGCTGCTAGCATTTTCGTAATCAGTATGTAATAAAACCATCAATTGTCTGTGGTATGTTTCCTCTCTGAGAGTATTTTATTCCAACTTCAATCTGTTTCCCAGTGTTAGGCTTCCCTTTTATATGACCTTAGTTGTTGATCTAATTATTCAGGGTTTGGTCTGTTCTTGCATGTCTAAAATAATTATGATGATTGGGTCGTTCCTTAAAGTGGCTGGAGGTATAAAATAATGATAATGTTCATAATAATCACGAGAGGAATAAGATATCTATGGTGGTTAATTTTTAGTATATCTATGTGTAGGTTATCACATTATGTTTATTAATAGAAATTTTGAGCGATCCCGGTATTTTAACGCTACTTCCGTTTTTGAAGGCTTATAGACCATATATATTTTTTACCTAAATTAACATTTTCACACAAACATTATTATTATTATTATTATTATTATTATTATTATTATTATGCTGTGGTTGTTGTTGTTGTTGTTGGCTTTGATTTTAGTTCATGTAAGTCACAAGCCGAGTCTCAACCAGAGACCAAGTCTGGCAGCCTTATAAGTTATGAAATTCTGGGTTTGAAAGAGAGGGGAAAAGGGAGAGGATTGATATTTTACGTATACAGACAATACAAGACTTTCTTAAACATACTTCTATATATACATAAAGTGATGTAATCTGTGTGTAGTACATACGATCACTTTGTCAACAATTTTCTGATAATGTTTGCAGCGGAGGTAAGAGATATTTTATGTGTTTCATATATGCCGGGCTTTTCTGGTGTGCTGTCGGCAAGTTCAGTGGTCCCTATTTTTTAAATAATCTACGAGTTCCAACAACAATCGATATTATTTTGGTCCTGAGTCGCCATATTATCCTGATTTCTATTTCAAAGTATTCATACTTTCGGAGTTTCTCGAATTCCTTGACAGCAACATACCTACAACAGTCGTATCTACTAGGAAGCACGTTTTTCTTCAAAGTTTTCATTATATCTGGCCTATTCCCGTTTATAGTTCAGTATGTATAGTGAAGGTCCATAATATGGCCACATCTTTTGTCTGTGTGACTGGTCCAGACCGGTGTTTGTACCAGTCCTTAGCATATATATGATAATGCAGATTTTCCAGTGTAGACACAGCCGAATTCTCTCGTGTCTCATCATATATTCATTTGCTGCAATGACCGAGCTCCCAGATACTTTGTGGTCAATTATTTCGTGTATGTGATTCTGTTGTATTTCACGATATAGTTTTGTTTTCCCGGCAGTTTCTCAGTGTTCTATGTGGAAATTTGTCATTTCATTAACTTGAGCAGGACAGCTGATGAAAAAAACTTCAACTCAACACTGCATTACCTTGTGTGCTGACTAATATACTTCGTACCATGGCCAGTTGTCAAGTAACCGCAGTGTACGCACACAGACTTCACACGTGGTTAGATGTATGTTCAGAATAATGGAAATGCTTGAAATAAATTTTTACTGGGACGAATATGTTTTGGTATGTCTAATGGGACAAATATATCCATCGTGATTTTGATTCTTTAAAGTATGGAAAATCCCGACATTAAGCACTTTGTCAGGCTGGTCTTGAAATGCTCAAGTGATTAATAGAATCGTTGAGAGTAAATAAAATGTATCACCCTCTCGTCAGATTGCAGCCACTGAATAATTCCATGCGTGGAATAGAAAATAGTCACGGTTATCTAAATTGCAATAACCGAATTTCGCGTTGAACGAAGTAACGAATAGCGATTTCTCTCTCTCTCTCTCTCTCTCTCTACATATGTGTGTGTGCGCGAGCATGCGTGTGTGTATGTGTGTGTGTGTGTGTGTGCTATCATGCGTTTTCAGAGAAAAAAACATAAGAAATTTTGGTTACAACTTCTTCATTGTCTTCATTCGCCCGGTTTGAGCCAAAATAAAACGTTAGAAATACTCCCTCTCTTCTCTATGACCCGATCTTGATTCATAGAAAGCAAATTTTGAACGTGATGTCGAAAGATATGGCCTATAGCCATTGCTGGTTGTGATATCCGACTCAATTCAGCCCAACTGGTTCAGTTCTCAAGTCGCAGTACAGTCAACATAGAGCGACTATCATAGCGTCACGATCAGCCACTTCGACTCGCAGACCGATCTGCAAGTTACTTTGGTCTTCGCTGGGTGATCATCAGCTGTGACCTTTAGCTCGACCAATGGAAGCTTAGTAAATGTTCTTAACTTAGTCAACATGGATGAATAATTTACAGAGAGTGCAACAATTGCCTACTCATAGTTAATCAGAAACTATCAAACAAATGTTTCTTCAGTTTTTAAATTGGTTTGGCTATGTATGTATATATGAATCAGGAATACAGCTCATATAAACGAAGTTAGAGGTCTGAAAATGTAAACATTTGCTCCATATCATGCCTTGAAAAAAAAAACGTTTTTTATGTTAAAATCGCCCTCATAGGTTTTCGGTGTGCGTTAGGGAAGAGTGCGATTCACAAGGTAAGTTCACGCTAAATTGCTCCTTAGTTTGTGCCCTGCAGCGTCCACGTCTGCTGCGTTAGTTATTCTTTGTTTTATGGTTTAGACTTTATTTTAAGGAAAAACGAGATGGATAACTTTTTCATTGATCTTCCTTTTTCAAAAATTTGTGATTGATCACTTCCAATGCAGTATATTGCCAAAAGACGGTGGTCACTTGATGGTTTCTATCGAGTGACTAATCAGACCATTTCTTTATATATATATATATATATATATATATATATATATATATATATATATACATATGTATGTGTGTGTGTGTGTGTGTGCGTGTGTGCTTTCGTGTCTGCTACAAATAGTTAACTCCAAAGTTGGAAGAAAGGACTTGTCATATCGTTGTGAATAAAAAGAAGAAATAACCACAAAGATAAAAATAGTCCAACAAATACTGAATACTGGGGCGGATCCAGGACTTACAGCGGAGGGTCCAAATTTTCTCTTACGCCGTTTGTCTAATTAGATAATGAGAGTGATAATATTTTGTTTTTAAGGTTTATTCAAGATTGCTCAGGATTTTTTTTTTCTATAAAATTTTGAATCTTGATATGAAATAAAAATTGGATTGTGCTTTGCCCAGACAGATAGGGTTCTAGATATCCCAGACCCTGCATCCAAATCTGTGCCTAACAACACATTCTTCTGTAAAACCATGATCACGGGTCATGCTACGCAACTACCATCAGCACCTACCGGACTACAAATGCAGGTAATGATTAGATTTCTAATGCTTAAATTATTTTGAAATTCATAACTTATACATGGGATGGGCAACAAAATGTACCAAAAGATTATAGCGAAGCCCTACATATATATATATATATATATATATATATATATATATACGTGTGTGTGTGTGTGTGTGTGTGTGTGTGTGAAAGTACAAATCAGGAATACAATATATTATTATTCAATATCCAACGTGTGATGGGTTTATTTCATAAAATACTCAATACATTCAACATTAAACATCAAGTTGTTAGAGTAGACTATATATATGTATATATATATAAAATATATATAAAATATAAAATATGTAAACACACACACACACACACACATACACACACACACACACACATATATATATATATATATATATATGAACAATAGGAAATGAGACAGACTGAGGAGTGAAAGTGTATGAAAACTTTGTTTAATGATTAATTAATCTCCCAATAAATGGAATAATAGGTACGCTATACATGTCTCGGGCGGTGTTCCCATCTTCAGCAGCGTGTGGTGTGTGTGCGTACCTTTCAGTGGTTAAAAGGCTTCTGCAGAGAATGAATTCATCATCAGATGCTTTGCTTTGGAAGCAAAAACTGGAATGAAGATAGAGGATGTTGGGAACTTTGTTCCGTCCGTGTTGAAGTTAGTGCTGCTCTGTGGAAAGATGTGATAGAAGCAGCAGTAGTAAGTCTTGGAGAGGCCGTAGGATGTAAGGGTTGAAGGGTAGTGGTTAAGTATTAGATTGTGTGGGTAGGTTGGGACAGTACAGATCATGTGGTGCTGAGATCAAAGAACTTCATACGTGGTATCCTTACAGATCATTGAAAGTCTGCTGCCTCTGATTTGTACCATTCTAATGTCCTTTATAGGTAAGGGTCTGTGTGACTATGAAGTTCCCAATATTAGATATACACGGAGGCGGTTAGAGTGTGGATGTTAAGTTGTTACTAAAAAAGAGAAATATCCTACAAGAGATCAGTGTGGTTAGGGTTGTTAAGTTTGGTGTTAAGTCCATTCGAGGAGAGAGTTTTAAGTTTGTTGATCCACATATCTTCATGTCTTTCTAGAATTTCTGTTATATCTGTGGGTGTATTTTTCTGTTTTTTAATAATTGCGAATCTGATGTCAGTGGCAAAATTATTTCCGGGGGTGTGGAAGTGCAGTTCTACTGAGAGTGGACTGGGATGGTTTCGTGATTTGATTCTGTGTCTAAAGTTTTAAAGTTTAATGTTGAATAGCCACTCGGACTTGCCTATGTTTTGTAATTGGCATCTATTACACTCGAGGAGATATATGATTTTTTGCTACGACAGTTAGAGTTATGGTATATGTAGAAAGTTTTGTGATCGGTAGAGCTAGAGAAGGTGTTGGTATACTTGAGGTGATTGCAACATAGACTATTTCTTTGTTTTAGGAATGTTGCTGCTATCCACAACTTTTATGTTTTGGGGTCTGCGGTCGGCGATGACACAGTTTTACGAATATTTCTTTGACATCTGTTTTAAGTGTGAGTATATTCCATTTCTTGTAGATGATATTTGCTGAGGTTGAGAGTGTGTTGTTGAAGGTGGTTATAAGTGGTATGCGATCAGGTTTATTTTGTTAGAGAGGGTAAGATATTTTCTCTGGGTAGAGTTTATGTGTGCGAAGATTTCCCTAGTTTGGCTTCCTCTTCTGTGTATATAAAGAGAATGTTATCAACAAATCTAACGTAGAGGATGTAGTCTTTGTCTATCTACGGATGTATGTAGGTCTCTCCGAATTTGTCCATGAAGACGTGAGTATAAGAGAGGGGTCGCTACTGTGCCCATGGCACAGCTTTTCATCGGGAGGAAGTGTCTATTATTGAAGTTCAAGCTATTAAATGTTAAAATGTGTTGCATAAGGGCAATAATTGTTTCAGTTCTGGGTTCTTCTGTTGCTCTATTGTTAAGGGCTTCTTTGTGGGCTAGAATGCCTTCATCATGTTTAATGTTATATACGAGTATAGGGAATAGACGGCCTTAGTGACTAGAAGTGCTTAGTCTGGTATTGTTTTGATGTGATTGATTTTGTTTAAAAGGTCTTTAGTGTCTTCTGTGTAGGATTTGTCTTGCGTTGTTAAGGGCTGGATGCAGTAATCTACGTATTTAGATAGTTTGATGGTGTGGCAGTTAGTGGAGGAGATGACTGGTCTACCTGGGGAATTTGGTTTGTGAATTTTGGGAAGTAGGTAGAACCTAGCAAGTTTTGTGGAAGTGGGTTTTAGTGCATGAAGTGTTCTTTTATCTACAATTTACTTATTGTACATCTCTGTTAAAGGAATGGGTTATTATGTTTTGGTATTTATTGAGAGGATTATTAAGGAGTTCTTCGTAAAATTCTGTGTTATTTAGTTGTGTGTTCACTTCTAAGAGGTGTTTCCTCAAATCCCAAATGACTATACCCCCTATTTTGCTCTAGTTACTGTATTGTTTTTAAGTTTGTTCAGGGACTCTCGTTCTATAATGGTGAGTTAGGAATTGGATATTGCAGTTGTTAATGTCGGCTTTAATGTCTTCTCTAACTGCTAGTTCAAATGTTTGGATAGTGACGTCTATGTTCTTAGGGATGAAAGACTTGTTGGGATCTTAGAGTTAATCTAGGATATCACTATCATAGTCTGATTCACCAAACTAGGTTCTCAGTTTAATTCTTGTAGAGAAGTCATGAATGTATTTGTTTAGGGTGTTCTTGTTGAAGTGTAGGGGGCGGTTGACGAAATTTGGGCCCTTATTCAGGAGTTAAAAGGTGTCTCTAGTGAATCTAAATTTACTCAGGTTAATCACTTTGCATTTTGGGTCTTATTTGATTCTAATGATGTGTGGTAATTGTTTACCAAATATGCTAAAATTCTCATTATGGATGGCATTATGTTTTCTGGTCCCATTTCTATGTATAGTAGTTGGGGGATTCCCTTGTGTGTGTTTGTGTGTGTGCGTAATAATGATGGAAATGTTACCTTCAAGTCAGGGTGTTGGGTTGAGTCTTCTGAACGTCTTGGGTGGTTCAATGTGTAAGAGTGAGGAAGAATATTTTTCTTGGGGCCTTCGTTTTTGGAAACTTGTGGAGTGGTGACCATTATATATTTATACATATATATATATATATATATATATATATATATATATATATATATATATATATATATATATATGAGAGTGACGATTGGAAGTTGAGGAGAAAAACTCAAGAGAATGCAGGAGTTCCATCTCGAAACATCTCTATTATCACGTCGGTATGTTTCGATGCATTTTGACAGGTTCCAGAGAAAAGTTTGCTGTTCACATGTTTGAGGCTGAAGAAAGAAAATCAGGATATTTTTGTGTTGTTTGGTTGTTTAGTAGGAGCAGGGAAAAGGCGTTTTCGAGAATTTTATGTCATTTCAGTGATTTATTCTCTAATATCTGTAAGTTTATTCGATGAAATTTTCTTTCAGTGTTTTTGTTAGTGTACGGCTATATCATTAATTTTTTCAATGATTCAAATGTGCTAATTTCAAGTTTCTTCAAGTTTCAACTCAATTCAAGCAGTTTCAATGAGTGATGATCAGACAAAAAGTCTTTAGATTTTCTATGGCGTAATAATAACTGTTATGTCATAATAGGAAGATAGATTAACCAATGAGATGCATCAGCGGCAAGCAAACAGAAAATAAATCTGCGTATGTGCTCATTATATGTATGGTGAATATATACACTTATACATATCATTATATCTATCATTAAGAAATGGATACATTATCCGAGAGAATGATTATAAAATTGCGTTATATTACATTGAATATATCATTTGGCCTAGACAATATAAATGAAATGAACGATTAAAGAAAATAGGACTGCTGTAGGAATCGAACCTACCGTTGATGGGGTAGCCGCTTCAACATAGTGATGCTCTTACTATTGAGCTAAACAGCTGCTGGTAATGCAAAGGCCCAAATAATTTTTTTCTAACCCATGTGCCCATCTTGTTTATTATCAGTCTATTCGCGTCTTTGAAGGCAACTGGTAAGAGCACTGCAATGTTGAAGCAGCTACCCTATCAGTGGAAGGTTCGATTCCTGCAGCATAACCATTTCCTTTTATTGTTTATTCTATTTAAGTTATCTAGGGTGAGTGATACATTCACCAAGTAAAGACGGGATATCATTTCAAATAAGTTTCTATATAGTATAATGCAATTTTCAATTATTCGATCATCATATAAATCCATTTCTTAATACATATATATATATATGTGTGTGTGTGTGTGTGTGTGTGTGCATATGTGTGTTTATTGGAACGCACACTTGTTATTTTATTCATGCCAGCATCTGTGTGCACTCATGTGTGTGAGTTTCTGTCTGTGTATCCATCTGAATGTGTCTCTGTGTATGTCTTCACCTGTTTGTATGTGTGTGTGCGCACGCACATGGGTGCTCGCGTAAGTAAAATAGAGAGAAAAAGTTTGTTTCTCTTAACTGTTCATTCCGGGAGTCTGAGCCGTGAGAAAGACAACGTGAAATCATTTCTCCCCCATTCTCGTGTGTGATTATCGAAATATGATCCAATATCGTTCAACACGATCAAAAAAAAATCGATTCGGTTTTGTTCCATTCGGAAACCCACAATTATTTCGGAAATATTCTTGGTATCAGCTCAGATTTCGGTTAATCAATCATACTCAGCAGGAAATTTATTGAAAGCCTTTTTTTTATCACTGATTAGTAGTTATGATTTATCGCGTTGAATGTATTATTTGAAGATCCTCTTAACGCACAATTTCATGTGAAGAGTTAGATTTTGTCAAACTCCAGTCCAGCTTAGAGTTGACGTTGTTTTTCACCCGTATCAAGAAGATAAGTACCAACCTAATGTAAAAGAATAAACAAATTGATATATAAAATCAACATTTCCCTACTGTGATTTGAAACCACTACCAAGTGAATGCTCTCTTGTCAATTGAGCCAAGCTGACAAGTCTTATGTATCTATGAACTTATTTACCATGCATACATTACAAATATTACAGTATTTATTTTCAGTTGGAATGGAAGTGAAAGTACAGTTTGACCCTGCAACAACCACGCTTGTTCCATCTATTTTCAGGGTTGTCTTGTATGTTTCCATCACTTGATCGAAAATTACTGCTACCCATATATTTATAGAAGCAGCCTCTCACCAAAGAATTCTCTGTCACCTTGCACAAAGCACTATTTCGATCAAGCAATTTTTGCAATATTTGAGCAGTCAGAATGTATAACACTAAACAGATATTTCCCGGCTATTCGAAAAGTTGAACATCCCTACCAAGAAATAAAACTTTAGTAAGCCGAAATGGCACAAAGCCACGAAACAATTTGAAATTTATAAGAGGGGAAAATTTGTAACGTACCCAGACTCCTCAAAGGGCTGATGATGGTTTGTTAGTCTAGCTTGTCGAAGATTGGGATAGGAAGAGACCGAGTTGTAAGAGAGAGAGAGAGAGAGAAAGGAGCTCACTGCCTCTAGAACGACTCGCTGCGAATGTTGAACATTATCTTCACCTTTTTCCTATTCTCATAAAAGCGAGTAATTAATGCACAGCGAACTTCCGAAAGCCTGTTACAGGTTTGTGGTTCAAAACAAATATAAGTTTGTTTGCGAACTTGATAATTACTTCACCAATTCCGTGACTGTGCACGCTGAAATAGAGAACATCTGAAAAGCTACTAATATAGACTGGATTGGTGAGTTTTTATTGCCAGAAAGAAAATCATGGTGGTTAGTGGATCATGATTTACATCATATAAAGAGAACACAAAAAAGCATAGTATATTGCAGAGAGAAAAAACAAATAGATTCTATTAGAAAACACAAATGGCAATGGGCTGGCCATGTTGCAAGAATGTCAGACAAACGCTTGGACATCACAACTTACAAAATGGATCCCCAAAGATCATATGCAGAATTGCGACCAGCAGGAAATAAAATGTGAAGATCTGGACAAGTTCGGAGGGTATTGACGCTGCGACAGAAAGATTTGGTGATTATCTTTGTCCAACAATGAACATTGGAAGAATGATTATTTATATATATATATATATATATATATATATATATATATATATATATATATATATATATATATATCACTTATTCTTGTATTTAAAAACCAGATATTGATAATTCAAATATTTGATACACTAGTTGCTACCTGAAAGTTCATTAAATTTCAACAGTACGCGCTAACTAAATGCTATTATATACTAAGCTTTGTTTAATCTGATACAAAGGATATGGGTTACTGTTAGCTGTACCTGCTCATCTGATGTGGTCGCCCATCTGAGTACTAACCAGACCAATTGTCGCTTAGCTTCGTTGATCAAGTAGAAACCGGTGCTTTCACTGTAATTTGACCATTCTGGTCTTTACAAAACCTGGAGCATGGAATTTTAAAATTGCCCGAAAACTGACCGAAAATAGTGGAATAAAACAGCAAATATATTGTTCAATCAAGTTGATATGGAAAATGGAAAAATAAAGTTGTTTTTTTATTTATACTGAATATACCGGATGAACTTTTTAGCCAAACTAATACTAGTATCCCTCCATCGATACATTGGTCGATTTCTTTCATTTTTATTTTCTTATTAGAACCTTCTGTGCCACAGGAGTTACTAAAAATGGCTTCGCCCGTGTAGCTCAGTTTGCTTGGAATGGACCGAGCCAGTGAGTATATCAGCAAACATTTTCTGTTAACCATCTATTTCTATGAAAAAGAGGTTCTTCTCTTTTTTCAAAGATTGTACACCTAATGAAGGTCGTAGAATATGCCCGCTGAAATTGCGTGGTAATAATATAAATGTCACAAAAATACTCCTAACAAATTTTGGAATGATATTTGCTTATCTGAAAATTGTAGATGGCATTCCGTTATATCGATAAACATTATTTACATTAAACCTTTTATTAGAAACTGTCAACATAGGTTTCTTTAGTTTTCTAGCGAGTCTAGTTGGCGAGCTATATATGTATGTGTCGCATGTATAGACCACTCCAAGGGGGGCTAGACGGCTGGAGTTTCTTTTACATCCCCCCACTTGAATAGGTTTTTAGAAGGGATTCAATTTGTAATGCAGGTTTAGGCTAAATTGGTCCCTTACTTTGTATCTGGTATCATTCACACTAGTTTTTTGGGGTTTTTTTTTTGCAAGTTCAGATTTTTTGTGATCACTGCCAAACAAAAGGTGAAAGAAGTAACTTATTCATTGATCATCCCATTTTTCCAGAATGCTACCAAAGACGTTGGTCATGGGACGTTTTCTATTGAATGACTAACCATAGCTGTTTTAATGATTTTTAGCTGAAGTAGTACTGAATCGATGTGACGTATTTCTCGCTTTCTAGTTTGCATTACTGGGGAAAAAAAGAAAACCCTTCTTTTTCTATGCAGATTGTACACCAGGAGAAGGTCATCGAATGGATCAGCTGAAACGTTGTGATAACATAAGTAACACAAAAGTGAGTTCAATTATCTGAACGAATCCTGAGATAATGATAACTCTTTTCAAAATTGTATATAGTCTTGATTTTAGTTCAGGTATAACAGCGATTTTTCCGGCAACTGATGGCCCAGCACTTCTTCCAATCTAGAAAAGTCACAAACGGACTTTTGGATTTCTCGTGGCTAATACACTAGTTCACTGAGTGAAATAAAAAAAAGGGGGGAGGTAAAAGAATATGAAACAATTTTGCCTTGATAAAGACGAAAATCAATAATGAGTTTCAACGCTGTAGACCAGCATCTACAAAATCTCTCTACTCTAAGTGACCTGGGTGTTTCTTCCTAAACACTTAAGTTTATGGTGCAAATTTCAATTGTTGAATAACCAGTGATCCTTTCAGTTCTCTCCTTCCAGAACTTTGTTATCCATTGAACAGTACAAGAAACAATCGTACGATTTATGTCGTTGGGTATAATACATTTGTATCTGTTCCATTTATATCAATAGACAGCGTCATAATGCATTTAACCATTAAATCCATGTTTGATAATTGATTCATTCAAGTTTTCTAAAAGTCCATATACGATATCAGTTGATCTGGTAAAGTGGTAAACCCGTACGTCTCTGGAACCAACGCTGCTGTCAAGTTCGTGGTGTACCTGTTGTTTACTTCTTTCTTCAAACTTTCGCCATTAGAAATTATTGAGGTCGATATTGAGATTAAATCGCTCCTCACGTATCATCAGGGTAATCAACGTTTCTCTATCGAGCACTGAATCCTCCTCCTACTCCTACTCCTCCTCCTTCTTCTTCTCATTATTATTATTATCATCATTATTATTATTATTATTATTATTATTATTATTATTATTATTATTATTATTATTTCGATCCCTTATTTCAGTTCACAACCCGATTTGGCAACATTCAGAAGGTTCCAAAGTGTTACTTTTTTTTGGGGGGGGGGTCGTTTTTGCTTTCTAGATTACAAAACCCGTGCTCTCAAACCCCCCACTCAGTCGTCCAACCATTTGTGGATTTCTTTCCGGGGCATGTGTTTGTCAACGCATCCCTTTTATTCTTTTCACGTTATCCGTTTTAAAATGGCTTCCTCTCCCTTTCTTCTTTTTTTTTTTTTTTTTTTTTTTGTTTGTTCCCGACATGGTTTTTTTCCCTTCTTCTAACACACCCTGTTCACAATGACTTGGTCTTCTCTCCATATCCTTCTTCCTCTTCTTTTGTTTCCATTTTGCGCATGCGCCCTTGCAATGTGGACGCGCTCACGCGCGCGTAGACGCAGATGTGTATGATACGTACACATTTACAAATACATCATATTTACATTCACGCAGCAAAACAGGCAGACACACAAGCCAACAATCATATATATATATATATATATATATATATATATATATATATATATATATATATATATATACTTATTTATGTATGTATATATGTATGTATGTGTGTGTGTGTATAAACTAACCAAGAATCCAAGCATATAAACTCAGCGTGACGTTTTTCTTTTTGCATGAATATAATCACACAACTGGCTTTCGCCTTTCACTCTATTTGCCCCTCTCTCTCTCTCTCTCTCTCTCTCTCTCTCTCTCTCTCTCTCATTCTTACATAAACAACTTGCTGAACACTTATGTAAATCGGTACTGAAATCACGATTATCTCATCCGTATCCTTTTTATGTGGACATAAACTCTTACGGTCATCTTCTTCCATAATCTTTTTAATTTTGTCAAATTTCAATTCGTGTTAGAGCTGACTTAGTTTTACCTCGTAACGAGAAGAATAACAAGAATTCTCAGAGATGCAAACTCTTCCCTGTTGGTCTATCAGATCATGTTAAACCGAACCGATTTAAAAAAAATTAGCATTTCCCTATTGTGGTTTGAATTCACGACCATGTGATTGTATGGTAGTTTCCTTACAAACTGAGCTAAACTGAAACGTTTTATATATTTCCGAGTTTATTACATATATGTATCTATATATGTGTGTGTTTGTGTATATGAGCGTGTGCATGCATGTATGTACATATAAATGTATACGTTTGTGTGTGTATGTGTGAGAGTACATATATGAATAAATATACCTGTATTTGGTACGTGATTGGAAGGCGGCTCCCTTACTAACTGAGCTAAACTGAAAAGTCTTACAAACCTACGAATTCATATATATATACATACATAGACATATATATATATATATATATATATATATATATATATATATATATATATATATATATATATATATATATATATATATATATATATATATATATATATGCCTATGTGCGAGTATACATGTATGTATTTTCCTCTCGTTAATGCCATTTTCTTTGAATGTATTAAAATTTCATCGATCCTTCTATTTTCTCTGTTTCTCCTACTTCCTCTTCACTATTTCAACAATAAAAAATACATTAGAAAGCTCTGGACACACGTGTGCATGCACACATACATATGCACACGCATACGTGTGACAGACACGGAATATAGGCTCATTTTCTTCTTCCTGATACACCTGTCCTTTTTTTTCCTTTACATTCATAGTTAGTTAATCATCGATATTTGTTTGTCTCAATACTGTATTTACTAAGCTTGGCATGTGACCCAACTGATTATTCCGGTTAGTATCTTACTATTTCTGATTTTTTTTTCACGACGATTTCAGCCTTCCATTCAATGTGGTAGTGGAAATAACAAAGATGGGGATGCTAGTCCGAATTTTTCGTGGAATGATAAAAAAAAGTTTTATAACCCTTTAGGCAATATACACGCTCGACTTAGTCTGGCAAAGGGGCCATTAAAGTGAGCGATGAAGTAGACAAGCTTTCTGGTTGTACAGTTCTAGTGGCAGAAATAGAAAAATGAACCACAACTCACTCTTCTTAGGTTGAGAACATTCGTTTTATACTGACGCAGAATCGAGAGAGACATGTTGGACAACAAAGTTTCCTTATTTCAGATCATCTGACCATTTCTATCATTGAGAGCTGCAGTACCTCTCGCTTCGATGTGCCACAAAACATGAATGCTTTACTGGCCACATTTATATATGCGTTCCCTAGCCCAATCCACATCAGCACTTAACGAATGTGTTCTTAGTTAGCCGTGTGATTCTGTGGCGTTTCTTCTCTTCCTTCCATCAGATCACGTTACTGAATATCAGAGATGCGTCCTTTGATCATGTACGTCATTAGCCTTTTTGATCAAACTTCGTTGCTAAATATATCTCTCTAGCTATCGGTTTACGATAGAACTATTTACTGAGCTTAGCATTAGTCTGGTACAAGGCTACAACAGTTAATTCGCAAGCAATGACTAGCGAGATGGGTCAGATGGTTCTACGACAAGTGTTCTTATCTGGGAATTGTATTTTCACACGTTTGTATTCTCTGGTAGGGCACAGGACTAACAGGCAAGATTTGAAAATGTAAGGTTGTTTACACGCTTTACTATAGGAAAACCCTTGTTTCAAATCAGTGTGAAGACTATATCATGTAAGCGGTCATTTTCCCATAAGCATAACCTGCAATATATGATACATGATAGATATATTTATACTCATAAATACACTCTCATCTTTCAAAATTTTGCCCTGTTTCCAAGTCTTTTTCTTTGTTTTTGTTTGAGAGAAATCGCTTACAAATTCATGCACACACACACACACACACACACACACACACACACACACACACGTGCACACACACACACACACGTGCACACACGCACACAAATTACAAAAATATAGAATTCTAAAGGTGACCAAACGAAACAGACGACTTTAAAATGTGAATAGTAAAAGTGATGATACTCGTTTTTCCTCCCTTAACGCGTTTGTGGGGAAGGGCAAAGACTATTCACTTCTTTTTATTTCTTTTTCATCGGAATTCAAAAGAGGGCCAGCGACAAGTTTCATTCTTTATCTCATACTATCCGATTCTATTACTCATTTTTGTGGTCGTCTTTCTTCCTTCTTTTGCCAACTAACCAAGTCTATTTCCTCTCCCCTCCGACCTTGCCCGAAGGACCCAATAAAGAAACATATATGCACACACGCACACACACACACACACACACACACACACACACACACATACATACACACACACACACACACACACACCCTGGAAAAGAACGCATGTTGAATCTTCGGTATTCAACTAAAGATAATTTGAAAGTTCATGCTTTCACTTATACACGCGTCATTTCTTTTTGCCTCCATTGTTGTAAATAATTTACATTGATAGTTTTCTCTCATCTAATACGAACCATCTATCTTACCGGTAAAACACCGGATAGTTTTAGTTATGTTCAAATTTTAATGTGGTTGAACAACCAGCTGTCAAGATAGAAGGTTAAAAATCGAGAGACACATGGATAGACTATATTTGCAAAGCAAGCAAAAGCTGAATTCTTCCCAACACATTTCGTCTACGATAATCAAGTGATATAAATTTGTAACCTAAGTTGGAGCATCAAAAACTGATCAATGTATTTTGTTTTTTATTTAGATAAATTATTTCTTGTTTTATTATTTAACCTATGCATTGTTTTTCATTATCTAATCAATACATTGTTTCTTTGTATTATGTAATTAATGCATTGTTTCTTTTTTAAGGTACATTGTTTCTTTTATATTATTTAATCAATATATTGAACAAACGTAAATGACACATTTTTTTTTTTGACAAAGACATTTTGGCATACTGCATACTTATCCTGACCCCTTACTATACTGTTAGAATCTCCAGTGACCAGCTTATATTCCATAATGTCGGCGCGATGAATGCTGGGTAGTATTTTGAATTTTCGAAATCGAATCGTATAAGCCAATACAATGAATGAAATTTCCTAAACTTTCTCTAGGACAAAGCCAAATGGGGGTAAATCCGTTTAGGAATATTGTGCTGCACCAATGTTATAAGTGGGGAGGACTTATCTGCTTTGAAAATCAGCAACTGAAAACTTCGATTCGAACACCGATCACTGGCGAGAAATACGTAACTTTTCAGTCAGGTTAATACAGTAGAGCATTTGTTAACTTGTATAATCTCAAATACCTCCGCGTATGTACAATATCCATACAATGCTTTGTATTTTTTTCTTTCTTTCAGTTTTTGTGAAACTTTTGTTGGTATTGGAGCCGTCTGAAATTCTTTCTTTTCAACCGGATTCACAATTTTTTTAAATAGTCTTTTGTCTACTGGTATATATGAGGGTAGATCAGTGAGATCGAAACTTGACAGAGTTGTTAGCTGATTTTTTATCTGAAGTTTTCACTGAACAATGTTCGATCCTTGATTACTGATATTTGTCACTGAATCAAGGGCATTGACTAGGAAGAAGATCGTATTGAGAAATACATTTTTACCTTCAAAAGTGAAAAACAAAAGTTCTCCTTTTTCACCTAAAAGGGAAAAATGATAGCTCCCCTTTGATTTTGTCCCCTGTGATCGAAAAACAGATCTTTTGACCCTCAAAAGTGAAAGGGAATCTTCCCCCAAGGTTTTGACCCCAAAGAGTAAAAAAAAAAAAAAGTTCACTCTATATAATCCACTCTGATCCCTAAATTTCGTATTTTGGAAAAATGTACGTAAACTGCACTACATCAGAACACGCCCTAATCAAATCAGCACTATTCAACATATTCATGTACAACCAATAAACATTGCCATATGAAATGTATCAAAAAGTGTCTTAAAGAATGCAACTTTCCATCACATTTTGATTTCAAGAATGAATTTAGGAAAAAAACGAATAAAAATGTTCTTCCATTACGTCCTTAGAAAATAAGAAATCATTCTAGCAAGATGAATTATCAGGTAAAAAGACCACCCCCATTGAATCTATAACCCCCCCCCCCCCCCAAAAAACATATTTTGGTGGGTAGCTTTCGAAAACTTATTTACTAAAACATTACCCTGGGGATCAAATCCGTACACACAGAAAATTTAATGGGTTTATGTCGTGTAGTTTTAGCAGTAGGCGAGTACGTGTACTTACATACAGGCGGATGGACTTCTGGCGAATTATGATAAAAGGTCATGGTGATTTAGTATCATCGATGAAGATAATTTTTACAAAATGAGGATCAATAAGTCAGCGTCGTAAGGCCGCTAAAAAATCAGAAAACTGTCTTGAAACTCCTGCACAGGGCTGCCATTTTTGGTACGTTTGTTTTACCCCCTTCGCCACGTTTGGTACTACACTTTGAAAGTTTGGAACATTTTGATAAGTTCGTTTCATTTCCTACCAGAAACTTCACTAATACTTAGAAGGATGTAACGGACAATGAAGAACACTTCTACTACCATGCAGTGGGCCCGGTATCGGGTGCTACTAATTTATTTCTTTTGATTTATTGGCATCTAGGACGTTTCTTTTCATTTTCATTTTACCTCTTGGATGGACGATTTGGTACGTTATGGACTAAGCTATTGGTACATTTGCTAAAAACTCTGTTGTGGCCCTGCCCGTGTCTATAAGTAGACTCTCTATCTATAACTCAGATAATTGAATACATGAAAACATCTCTATTTCCAGTCTTTCTTTTTTTATTCTCTTTTCTCTTCCACTCAAGCTCATTTTCTTTTACCGCCTTTAAGCCTTTCTCACTTTTACTTATCTAATTCTTCCTTTATCGCCTCATATCACTCTCTCTTTCAATTTTATGCGTTCTCGTCTACACTTAACCAAATTGACCCCGTCTCCCTCTCTCTCTCTCTCTCTCTCTCTCTCTCTCTCTCTCTCTCTCTCTCTTTCCAGCTAAGACGCGTGCACACACATAGACACACACACACTCAAGCTCACACACTCATACATGTATGCACCACGTGCATATACACAACCATCTATACACACATGATTCTTTTTATTTGCTCTTTAGAATACAAAGAGAAGAGGTGATCCAAATCGTGCAGGGAGCTGCCCATTCTCGTTCCCCCCAAAAACATGTGCCAACGTCTCGTAATTATCCAAAGAAAGCCAAACAACGCACACTGTTTCAACTGCGACGCCCATCTCATTGGTGACGCTCAGTCCCCACTCCTTCAACTCACCTCCACCCACTCACCCTCCCCCAGCAACCTTGATCATTCCATCTGCCGGAAGCCGACCTACCGGTGACACAGCGTTTGTTTGCAAAGATCGGCGTCCATTATTGTGCCCATGAAGGAATCAGTTCTTTCAGCCGGTCATGTCAAATCCTTTACAACAACGGCGAGCCGAGTGAGACGTGCTGCTTACTGCACACGCTTTGTTCAGGGGCACACTTTCGGGATGAGGATCTTTTTGCCTTTCCTGAATAAAATCCCCGCTGCTGGACAACTCTCCAATAAAGCCCGGTTCAAGTGAATCACAAATTTACGCATTCTAAGAACCTCTTGAGTTATTGTAGTTAGCTACTCAAATATTATCAAGTGTTTTGTGTTTCCTCTGATTTTGGCCTTGTTATTTATTCTCTTAATATTGATGATAAGAAGTCGAGGAGACTTATTTTTGGTTCATTTATTTTATTTTGTTTGAAAGCAATAATTTCTAATATCGCCTTACAGTTTCATACTGTCTCTCCACTAAAATGATATTATACACCACGCTATGGTCTACATTTTCTACCTGTAACAAGGGGAATACTTATTAAATGTTAATTATAGCGTAATCTCCTACACTTTTTTGCAAAACATCCGGGTTCATTCTGTCTGGACTTTAATAAGAAAGTGTGAAGCAACAATGTTTTTGATATTCTTTGGTACTCTGCAATAGCAAAACTATTTATATGCTGCTGACATTTGTGATGCTGTGGGTGAACTAGTTAATATACATATATATATATATATATATATATATATATATATGTGTGTGTGTGTGTGTGTGTGTGTGTGTGTGTGTGTGTCTGTGTGTGTGTGTGTGTGTGTGTGTGTGATTAGTAGTACACGAGAAGATGCCTGGTCCTGACTACTGCACGGTGGTTCCTTCTAAGGCACACTACGTTCTTCAATTGGCGAGACAGTACTTTAGCTCTATAATTCACTCTGTTAATAGTCATTGGCTTGACCCCCGGTTCGTGTTCCCAAAACGACCCGTCCTCAGGCAGTTAAACGTCTCTGGGGTGGACCAGAAAGAGGTAGAGGAAACTGGTTGATGTCCAATAGGTGATTCCTTCCTCGGTTTACACTCCCTTCTTCACTGTTCTGGTCTGGCTACCCTCACATGAAAGAGTTTAAGGCTTTCCCTGGTAGTTTGTGGACAAACAGGGGAACAGGTATACTGGTTCCTGTCGAGTAGCAGGCTCACTGGATAAGATTTAGATCCTGACGCAAGCAGGCTCTCTGATATGACCTTGATCGTTGTATGGATAATTCATCTGGTTTTTCTAGAGCATTACAGTTTTCACTATCAATAGGATGAAATTCAATAACGTATAAAAAATATTTCATTTATACATGAAAAAGTTGACGTCTCAGTTTTCAATTAAATGTCAATTAAAAAAATGTACTTGGCTATTACACGCATGCCATCGACCGCACACTCTTTACCTGAAACGTATCTTGAGTGCATCCTCTAGAATCACAACATCAACAGGAAGATATGTTTTTTCCTTCTTCCTAAAGACGATGTCAGATTGGCTAGCTGCAATATCTATTTCTGTTGATAACTAAACACCGTACTGTTATTGCATTATGCTTACCAGGGCCTAATACATACCATGCAAATTGACTTTATACAGTCATGAAAATAAAACCTTCCCCTATATCGGAAAAATATTCTTTTGAAAGTTTCGTCGAAATTCTTGAGTATAATTATGATTGAAATTTCCTGTACTTTTTAAAGTTAATTGTTCATAGTATCAAAGAATCATGCAATGTATTCTAATAATACTGATAAAACGTAAGATACTAATTTCATTCAATGAGTGAAGGTTAGAGAGCTCTTCGTTTCCAGATGCCAAGGGAAATATGATTTCCCCTAATCCTGATCGGAAACTAAGAGTTGCGTTTTTTCTCATCGTTAAAAGGAAAATACGTTCAGTGGTTTCAGTTGCAGATTTCAAAACATTATAAAGACCCTAATGAACATGCTTTTTTGGTTTCCTCTGTTGAATGTCTCCTACCATCGATGTTTCAAGCTTATGGTACATGCAGGTTTCTTTACTAACTAGTCTATTTCATCAATAATGATTATCTGTCTCTCCTCAGTTGTTAATTTTATTGATTTTAGGTACTATGGGTAGATTTGTGCGTACGTATGTAGATCTTGGCGCCAGCTGCTATTTTTTAGGGGTAGCTAGACAAAAAATAATATGTTACCGGGGTGCAGGACAAAACAATATATTTGGAATATATCTTAGCAGCAAGGGAATGATAATGCCATCTTTTTATGAGTACATTTAGTTGGAGTTGGAGAGACAACGGTACTGCACCATTATCCTTTATTGACAATAAGGTTTCAACTTTTAAGAAAACCTTTATTCTGAAATAAAGCAACACATCAATTTGAATTTTTTGGTTTAATTGAAGAGAAGAAAGACCAGATACCAAATTTGTTCTTATGTGAACTGAAAAATATGAAAAAGAATGTATGTCATGGGCACATCTGTTCAAGAGGAACGAGGGATTTTGTGAAGGATGCCAAAGATGACGAACATTGTGGGCGCCCATGCACGTCAGGGAGTTGCAGTAACGTTAAAAACCGAACAAATCGTTCGATATGATCGATGACTCAGTATCAGAATGATTGTAGAAATAGTGTCTGTAGGGAAAATACGGTTCTTGGTGTACTATGGCGTTTACAACGTTCATCATATTCGACCTCTTCCCGCACAGGCAGACACACACACATATATATATATATATATATATATATATATATATATATAGAGAGAGAGAGAGAGAGAGAGAGAGAGAGAGAGAGGGGGATATCATACAAATGATTAAGCAACAAAGATAGGCTGGACACTTAGAAGAAAAAATAACAACAGACGTGGCAAAGATTTACCAACTGATGCCTATGGGTTAGTAAATGCAGTAGAAAAAGACCAGGACTTTGTCCAGCAGTGGATTCATAACGGATGATGATGATGATGTTTATGTAAAGCCAAAACAGCACCTGATGGAGAGCAAGTTAGTCTGACAAAACCTTGGTAGTGCGTGAAGTCGATTCCCATTGAAAGTTCCACTTTTTCCGGTGTGGTATCAGACCAAGTTGAGCCACAGTTCATGGGAAAACACAATGCTGCCAACTCAGCAAATATTTTCAAGCAAGTTTGACAACCAAAGAGCGTTAAATTTGAAATGAATAGCCTGAAACACCCATAAATATCGAAAAAAAGAAAAACATCGTACATATGCTAAAAATGGTCAAAAACACGCCAAACAAATGACCAAAATGTTTAAGCATGTCCACGCTGATTCGGCGCTTCTTCACGCTGCCATAACCAGAATCTCGCTGAATTTCGCGCGAAAGGCGCTAAATTAGCAACACTGGATACACATTGTGTTTTCTATAGGTCGATTATTTTCTTAAACTGTCTCGTATACATTTGCTGGAGAGCATGTGATTGTGCGTGCATGGGTGCGTGGGTGCGTGCGTGAGCGCGTGTTACCGTTCCCGCCTCTTCTTTGCCGATTCGTTTTTTATTCTATTTATCTTTGCACATTATTTTCCTAATCACTTTTCATTAATTTGTTCCATGAACCTTCTTGGTCTTTGTCCAAAATATTTTTTTTCTTCTTCTTTTATGGGCCTTTTCCCCTCCTTTCTGCATCTTATTTTATTTTTTTTTCTTTCTCAGGAACATCGACGGCCCTTCCTTTCTTCTTTTCACCTACCAACTGTAACACTTCCCATAACCGGCCCCCATTCATTGTATCCACTATCTTTTACCATAAACAGTCAACACTCTTTTCTTCATGCGGACGTCGTTCTCTCCTCCTCCTTTTCCTCCCACTTCTCCTCCTCCTTCTTGTGCCAGTGTGTCCTGTTCTTTCTTCAGTTTACCCTCCCCACTCTAACCTATCACCCATTTCTCCTCCCAAACTGCTCCACCCTTCGGGCCTTAAGCTCTTCTCATATTGCTCTTTTACTCACCTCTCATTCTACGCCCTGCACTCCTTTTTTGCCCCTTATGAGTATTAAGCAATCAACGGGTCACCTTCAAACACACCTCTTTCTTCAAGGGTGGCCGCCCATCTCATCCCACCATTCCGGTCTCACACATAAAAAGATACCGGCAAACTCGTTTATTAAGATAGGCGTACGAACAATAATGCTAGAATAGAATATATATATATATATATATATATATATATATATATATATATATATATATATATATATATGTGTGTGTGTGTGTGTGTGTGTGTGTGTGTGTCCACCTTAGTCAGTCACCTCACTTGTACAAATCAGAGCCAACATATTTTTGATGACTTGTAAGGTTAAAACCTATGCAGCTCCTTAACCTCATCACCCCTCCATTTACACTATCCCTAACATACCCACACTATCTAACACCACGTTACTTCCCTCCTACTCTGACAGGATGCCCCCAGCAGATGGGATACCATTTTTTGCTCACAAAGCAAAGCTCCTGATGGTGGACTCATGTTCCACATCGAACCTATAACCTCTAAAAGCACATACACACATAGCACACACTACTGAAGATGGGAATACCTCCCGAAACATGTCTAGACCATTAATAAAAACATTTATAGATAAAAAAAAACTAATTTCCATACACTTTTCTCCCGAATCTGTCTCACTCTTTATTGTTCATATTATATATATATATATATATATATATAGAGAGAGAGAGAGAGAGAGAGAGAGAGAGAGGGGGGAGAGAGGGGGTAGGCAGACAGAGAGTTCAAATTAAGCATAATAACCAAGCACCTGATGAAAATCGAACTTACCAGAAGTGACATATAAGACATTGATTCTGACACTGGCTATACTGCAAATACTAGATAGATAGAATGACGATCTAGGAATAGTAATAGAAAGCAACAGAAATTAAAAAGAACAAATATGAACCAGTCGAAAAATCTACTGATGATAATAATTATATTTGCAATTTTTATTTCATATTAAATTTTCTCGAAAAAATGCTATCTATTCCTTTTCCAAAGCAAATTTAAAAGTATGACAAGGAAAGTAAAAGATACGCTAAGCAAATTGAAAAAATACGCAGAGTAAAGCTTGAAATATGACATGTAAGTTTTTCAGAATACGCCTTGCAAATCTTACAATACGACAACCAAATTTTAAAATACTTCGAGCAAATAAAAATTCAACATACGAATTGAAAAATGTAGAAATTAAAAAGAAAAGCGAACTTTATCTTTAAAAATGAGTAAATCACATGAATTGACTGCAACAAATGCTACAAATGTCGACTCTTCCAGTGAAATCAGTTGAAACTTGTTTCTTCGTAGGAAAAGTTCACGGATCTTTTTCGTTAGTCCCCACCAAGATCCAACGCCTATGATTTGAGGAACGAAAAATATAAAAAGTGCATCGTTTCTCGCCGAAAAAGACCCCAAATACTGGATCTTCATAGTTCGTCACCCATCACCAAAACGAAAGCCGTAGTCCTATCTAAAACCTCTAACACCGGCTGGGGCTTTATCTATTAATTAGCATTACTTATGAAAGGTTTGGTTTGGTTTGGTTGGGAACTAACTAAAAAGCTTGCAAATACTATGCTATATATAGCTAATTTCCGTCTTGTTCCACTCATTTGACAGCATACACCTCTTCTTCTGGGAATGCTGCAAAATATCTGATGACTTGACTCATCTGGAACCCAACTAAAGATATATTCAAGACTCTCCTTTCTCTTCATCGGCAAGTCTTGTAACCCAGCTACAAAGATGTACTTCAAAATGATAGACGTTTGCTTTACCTCGGAACTAACGAAAAGGCATGGATTTTATTAAAAGTTTCATAGAATTCACTTGAAGAATATACACTTGCAGCATCTACTGCTGTACATTCATGTGATTAACTCCTGTTCATAAATTAGGTTTGCTCATCTTTTCAATCTGCTTGGCGTGTTTTCTAATTGTAATTTTTTTATTAGCTTTATCTTATTTCTGAATTTATGTTTGAAATACGTAAGGGATTATTTCATTCTGATAGATAAACACATTCATAAAATTAACATTTCCTAACTGAAATCAAGACCATTTGTTCTAAAAAATATATATTTTATGTATTTTTTTTTTCCTATATACAATCCAGACGTTGCAGTTATCAGCTTCTGTTGGAACAGGCATAAAAGTGGATTTTAGCCCAACACCTGCCGGGCGTGTTAGAAATTACTTTTACTTAAAAATGCCCTTGCAAAAGTCTCGGCTCGATTCTATTTCAGACAGTAAATTTAGTCTATCTATTTATCTAAATGCTTAACCTTCCTTTTCTTCTTTTTTTTTTTTCTTTTTGTTTTAAGAACAAATCTAACCATTTATTCCACTTATCACTTATGTATGGCTAGTGTCGAGATCAAAGGCTGTTTGCTCGAAGATTTTGATGGACCTATCAAATGAACTATCTACGTGTCAGAGATAGTATCATTAATTAGCCAAATAAAAGAAGAGATGATGAAAAAAGTTGCGAAAGCATTGAATCTGCCTTTAAGCTCTGTGATGATAATTATTCAAAACTGGAGGAAACATAGCAAAACTCAGTCTCTGCCCAAAAGCTGGGCATCCCAGCAAAATTGTAAGCAGGAACAAAACAAAGCCTTTTCAAGGTGCTGTTGCCAATTCATCCGTAAATCGAAAAAAAAGTTGCTGATTCAAGTGACTAAGTTTGGAGTCACATTTGCTGAACAGTGCACAAAACTGGTTTAAAAGAAGAAAGTGGAAAGACGAAAGACAATGGCTCAAAAATGAATATTTGGGCGATTGTACTTATTACAAAAAGCACATATCAGGGCATAAAGTATTGTAGTAAGATGAACCTAAAATAGAATAATTTAGCCAACAATCAAAACGTTATTTACGACGAAAAATTGACATTGCTTAGAAACTCTCATGTCAAGTACAAAGGTGGGTTAATGACGTTAATATGGCGTTTCTGCATGAACCCATGAGGAATTTGTCCCTGCAAAGATACTGATGACCAGTGCCATATGTAACAAGAGTATTAAAGTGAATCTCTGGAAATCAACCAGGAAATTCAACTCGGGTCGAAATTTCACCTTCCAACAACACTACCAAGCATATAGCTAAAGCGTACAATCGGATCTACTCGGGAATAGGCTAGATTATGGGAAACCCAAGCTGGACTGACCAAGATTTGGATACCATCGAAAATTAATGATGAAAGCTTATACTGATACGCAAAATATTTGTTTCCATCCAGCGATTGTTTTTTTTTTTAATTTCATTTTATGAATTATGAATGAACTACCATGAATAATAATGACATTTTGGGAGTTTGGTTTGTTTTGTTTGTTTTGTTTTTTTTCTTAATACAAAATTGCTTTTATTTAATTACAGAAAAGCTGGAATTATTTCCGTTATTCTGATAGAATGCATCAAGACAGGGATTGTGTTAAAAAACAAATTTTTTTTCTCTGAAAAAAAAAATGTGAGTATATCAGAAATTTTCAAAATTGCAATGTTGCCCAAAATACTGTTATCCTATTGAGAGATATTGAACTTTCCCGTTTATCTATCGGCACCTTGGAATGTATTGGCTTCTGTTTCTCTCTCTATCTCAATGCCTCTTGACTTTGGAATGTACTAGCCCCCCCCCCTCTCTCTCTCTCTCTCTCTCTCTCTCTTTCTCTCTCTCTCTCCTCTTTGGATTGTTCTTGCCTCTCTCTCTCTCACACAGTGTCTTTTCCACCTTGGAACGTAGTAACCTCTGTTTCTCTCGTCTTTCCACCTTGGAATGTACTAGCCCTCCCCTCCCCCTCTCTCTCTCTCTCTCTCTCTCTCTGTTTTCAAACTTGATGTTGTAGCCTCTGTTTCTCTATATATCAAAGTCTTTCAACCTTGGAACGTACTAACCTGTCTCTCTGTCTCTCTCTTTCTCCCACCATGAAAAATACTAGCCTCTGTCTCTCCTTCTATTACAATGTGTCTTCACTTTGGTACATACTAGCCTCTGTCTCTCTATCTCAATGTCTTTCCACCTTTGAGTAAACTTCTTCCTGTCGCTCTCTATTTCAGTGTCTCTCCACCTTGGAATTTATTAGCACCCCTCTCTCCCCCCCTCTCTCTCTCTCTCTCTCTCTTTCTCTCTCTCTCTCTCTCTCTCTCTCTGTGTCTTGTCCACCTCAGAATGTACCACCCTTACTCTCTGTCTATTTCAATATCTTCCCACCGGAACGTACTATACTCTGTCTTTCTCCATCTGTCTCTCCACCTTGGAACATACTAACCTCTCTCTCTCTCTCTCTCTCTCTCTCTCTCTCTCTTTCTCTCTCCCAACGGAATGTACTAACATCTGTCTCTCTCTCTATCCCTGTGTCTCTCCTCCTTGGAATATTTTAGCCTCTTTCTCTCACCATATCAACGTCTTTCCACATTGGAGTGTATCTGCCCTTGTCTCTCTATATCTCAGCTTTTCCCATCTTTGAATGCACTTACCTCTGTCTCTCTCAATCTCTGTCCTCTCCACCATGGAATGTATCAATCTCTGTCTTTCAACATCGGAAAGTACTTGACCCCCATCTCTCTCTCTCTCTCTCCCTCTCTCTCTCTCTCTATCTCTCTCTGCCTCAATGTTTTTTTTTCTCCGCTTTTGAATACACTAGTCTCTTTCTCTCTCCATCTCAATGTCTTTCCAACTTGGAATGTAACGGCCTCTGTCTCTCCGTGTTTCAATGTTTTTCCACCTTGCGTACCCCTCTTTGTCGGTAACCCTTTAATGATTTATTTTTCCTGAGTATACATGTTTGGGGCATTTTATCTGTTTTGTTAGTAATTTTTGTTTGTTTATACTTTCTTGTTATCTTTTCCCTTCGTTTGATTCTTTTTATACCAGAAAACCGTCGACCGAAACAATCAACATCAACATTGTCAACAGCAACATAGTTTCCTTAAGTTCCAAGTTGTATGGATGGCTGACTATCTAGCTGGCTGGCAAAGTATGGGAGACTGGGGCTTGTTGGGCTCAGGGGCAGGCTGAATCACTTGCTTTACTTCTCCTTTCCATCACTTGATGGTGCCAATGTCAATCATATTTTGTAAAAAAAAAAAAAACCATTGGGCCATTTTTCTCTTAATCTTGAATCACATGTGAAGTAAGTGCGAAACGTTTCGCATGAAAAACGCTTTTCAACATGGTAAGTAACTTTTTCTCTTCAACAAACGCTTGCAAAATGATCTAATATGCAGCTGACAAGAGTGCAGTCTATGTTCATGAAAAGTGGCAAAACGTGTTCGGGGCTGGCTGGTACATTGAAAGTGGGGCTGATTGGTACGCTGTTATTTCATGCGATTGAGACAGAGAAAAGACTTGAAACGTCTGCAAAATTACAAAACAAACTACGAATGAGTCGATGAATATTCAGAGAAAAGAGTGAGAAAGGGTCCAGAAACATAAGAAAAAGAAAAACGAATAAAGTTGACGAATCCACGTGGACATTTTATTTCTAAACTCTTCCTTTTTACTCAAATACATTTTCTATCACTGTAAAGTCTGTTTATGAATTTTATATTTCTCAATTATAACAATATATTCATCACATTTATACGTACTTGCAAACGAATTGACTTATCCAACCAGACTGTACCAGCTATCCCCACAATTAGCGTAGGTTGGTTCGTCTTTTCCGAATGTTTAAATGGTGATATAATGAACGCCTTCCATAGAAACTTTAGCCATAAAAGTGGAAAGTGTACCATCTAGCCCCGGTCTCCCCTTAACATCGCGTCAATGGAGCTAAAAAGATGAAAATTCAAACGTTATTTCCTCTTGGAAAATAATTTTTTCGTATTGTTTTGTTTTGTTTTTGAAATCTCCCGATATGTTTTCAGATAGGGTTCAATTTACAATGTGAGTTTATGCTAAATCACCCTGAAGCATTCACACATGTTTTTTTTTATTTTAGTTTTTGTTTTTTTAATTCAAACTTTTCAATGATCACTGTCCAACCAAGGGCAAGAGAAGTCACCCATTCGTTGATCACCCTCTTTTTTCGCCGAAAGACGTTGGTCACGTGATGTGACTGACTAGACCTTTCTCTCGTTTTATTTTTGTTTGTTTTTTTTTATCCTTGTCATTTTTTCTTTATTCGCTCCATTCTCATTTTCTTTGTCCTTCTTTTAATTTTTTTCTCCTTTCTTTCTTTCTTTCTTTCTTTCTTTCAATGTTTCTTCCTTTGTTTCTATATTCCGATCTTTCTATCTTTTTTCTTTTGTCTATATTTCTTCCTACTCTTTCTTTTGTTCTTTTCTTTCCCCCTATGCTTTCTTCCCCGTTTTCTTTCCAAATTACCCAATGTCTTTTTTTTTTTTTCTTTTTTTTTTTTTCTTGACTCCAGGTCCCTTGTTATCCATCCTTTGGTTAATTTTCGATTCTTTGTCCAATTCACCAAGTAGAGTTAATCACTCATTCAAGCTGACAATTATCTAACTTTCCCCATCTTCCTCCTCCCCTCTTCGTTGATATTCTGATCCCCCACTTCACAGGCGACCAAATAAATGCCGATCAGACAAAATCTAGCGCAATTATCTCTCTAATTAATGATCTCATCCTTTGAATCCTGTTCATCCTTTCTTTTTTTCTTTATCTCTATCAAGCCACGACTTTCTGTTCTCTCTTTCACTCCCTTTATCTTATCGCTTCCCCCTCTCTTTCTTATCTCCCTCTTACGTCTATTTGTTCTCTGTTGTCTATAACTTATTTTATCTTTTCTCTCTGCTTTTACCGTCTTTAGCTTAGAGGCTATAAATCTATTCATTTTGTATACGTTACCTTTATCTTGGCAAATTTATCAGCTTTGTTAGCCGAAGTTAACCGTCTGCGTTCTGATTTATTATATAATTATGCATACAATTCATTATCTTTATTAGATTTTCCAATACAAGCAATGACAGAAATCGGCAAGAAAAACTATTGTAATGTTGTAAAAGCTTGAAGCATCAAAAACTTATTTATTAATTCTAGAATAGTTTACCATCTTATTGAGAAAGAGAAATAGTACAAATATAAATAATTTTATGAATAACTTTAGATAAATCTAGATCATCTGAGATAAGAAATAAACCAATGAGGCAATTTATGGAGTTATCAGCTGAAATATATACAATTTACAGAAAAAAATGATTAATAAAAGGCACCTGGTAAATGTTTGTCTTTACTGAGAAGCTTGTAATTTTTTCAATTAAATTTCATACATTTTAATCACTTGAATCAATGTGTATCTTAATTTTGCATATGTATTTTCAATGTAAATTGAATACAGAGATGGCCATAGGGGCATTTTCATTTAATCAATGAATAAATATGGGTTCTCCGAAGGACGTTTCAGTATTTTAAAGCGACCAGGTTATGCATTATTTGTGGGGGGAAAAAACCATCTTGCTGAGTTATTCTGGACCGGGGTCATGATATTCTAATCTCCATCCTCGTTATTTTTCGTTGGTAAGGAATCATCATTACTGAACGCCACATTATTTTTATTTTTTTCAAGTTTTCAAACCTCCCAGAAACAAATGCATTAAGTGCATGCGTAAAGATAAATGGACACTTCGACTGCAGACGTTTCGACAGCAGATATTTCAACCACTTTCGTTTTTTTAAGGCAAAAAAAGACTAACTACGTTTAGTTTGGAACGAAATAGAATGTTCTGGGGTTATATTATGTACGTTTGTTGCTTGATGTTTAATATATCTTATTTTCAACTTTTTTATATCTATTCGTGATCGTTTGTTTTTTTTTTATTTATAAAAAGCTAATAAAATGGGTTACACTTCGTTTTTTTACCAAATGGCTAAAGAATGCAAAAAATGATTAATCTTGTGTAATTTTATGCGAAGATTTCACAACTGCATACACCAAAAATGTTAAAATGGCACGTAAATGAAAAGAAATGAGAGGAAAAACGTAAATAAATACGTAAACGATGTATGTTGCCATTTTTGCTTTTAAAATATAAAACGAGGACGAAACGTCTGCTTAGAAATATTTTTGGCCGAAACGTCCGCAGTCAAAACGTCCAAAAACCGATTGAAAGTTTCTTGCGCATTAAAATAAAATACGGTATTGATTGAATTTCAATGAATTTTTGCTTTTGTTTTTTGGGTTGGGGGGTTGTTTCGGGGGGGGGTCATGTTTTTTTTGCTCTGTAGGGTTTTTTGAGGGTTTGTTTGTTTTGTTTTGATTTGTTACAACTCATCAAAGTCAATTTGGAAAATATTATTTTCTGATTGAAAATTGGCAGTTTTTAGAATTCATATTATAATTTATTTTGTTCATTATGCGATAATGCAACAAAATTATGATTTCCAAGAATCCAGCCAAAGTTTTGTTTTATATTTAAAGACTATAACTTCAATCTCATTCGCTATTTTTCTTTTTTTCGTCATTTTTCTTTTGGATGTGAAAAGAACTCGAGCGTTAAGATAGAAAGCAATGAAAAGAAGATTAAAGAAGAACTAGAATAACAGTAAGTTGTAACAATGTGACATTTAAACACAACTATTCCAATAGTGGTATGAGCGCTTGGAATGATTGAGAAAAACACTGATGTACATCTTGAAAAATTCCAAGAAATCCATCTTTACGTGAAGTACAAAAGATCGTACTGATGAGCACTATTCACATACCCCGAAAAAATCTCAGTCCAATAGTCCCCTACCTAAACTTTATACCCTACGAACATATCCCTTTGCGAAACTCTCTCCATACCTTTCCTTGTTTGAATGTTGTATTCAAGTTCCTCTTCTTAAAATAATATTTCAATTCTGTCTCTGTCTGTGCCAAATAGATGGAAGAAATGGATAGAAGACAAACGATTAAAATAAGAAAAAAAGAAGGAAAGAGGAAAAAGAGGAGGAAGGAAGAAAAGGACAAGAAAGCATCCTTAGAAAAACCTTCTTTTATCTCAGGTCTTATGTGAAAGACTTCGTAAATAATTGTATAAGACAGCAAATCAAGGAAATAATAAGATGATAATAATAATAATAATAATAATAATGATAACAATAATAATAATAATAATAATAATAATAATAATAATAATAATAATAAAAGTGCTAGAAATATAAGGACTGCAACGCTAACTGTCAATAGTGACCCAAGAGAGGAAGGGAAATGAAAGCGGAAACTCAGATCGTAGCACTGACATGATAGGCGAAAGAGAGAGGAGACGTTAGCTGAAAACCTGAGGAGATTTATTGTCACTCAGCCTTCAGCGATGACCACTGGGCAAGCGGTGTGAAACTGTAAATCGCAGTATTACGGCGACCTATGAGTACTAGGGGAGGAAGGCTGGAGACTTGAGGAGACTTGCTGTCACTCAAACTCCAGCGGTTACCACCAGGCAACTGGTGTGAGATTGCAAATAATAATAATAATCATAAAGAGCGCGAGAGATAGTGCAACAAGCAATAAAGTAGAAAACAATGGAACAGTACAGCAAACAAGAAAAGAAAGATGGGAAGGGGAAAAAATGTACGGCGAGTTTAAAAGACAGATACAGGATGTAGCGGACGAGAAATCATGGACGTGGTTACGAAAAGGGAACCTTAAGAGAGAAACAGAATCGCTCATCATGGCAGCCCAAAACAAAAGCATAAGGACAAACTACATAAAAACAAAAATCGACAGAACACAGACAAACAGCAAATGCCGCATGTGCGGTGAAAGAGATGAGACAGTAAACCACATTACTAGTGAATGTAGTCAACTCGCCCAGAAGGAGTATAAGCATAGACACGATAGAGTGGCAACGATGATACACTGGGAACTAAGTAAACAAATGGGATTCAATCATGTAGAAAAGTGGTATCAGCACAAGCACTACTGTGGGACTTTGACATCCAAACTGACCACCTCATCCAGGCTAGAAGACCGGACTTAGTAATAGTAGACAAAAAAAGGAAGGCCTGCCAAATAGTAGACGTTGCTGTACCTGTAGACCATAGAGTAAAAAGAAGGAGGGTGAAAAAAGGGAAAAATACCAGGACTTAGCAAGAGAGCTGAGGAAGATGTGGAACTTGAAAACCAGGGTAGTACCGGTCATAGTGGGCGCACTGGGAACTGTCCCCAAAATGCTGAGGGAGAGACTGGAGGAGATCGGGATTAGACGAAGGATAGAGACCGTACAGACCAAAGCACTACTGGGAACTGCACGGATACTGAGGAAAGTGCTAGAAATATAAGTACTGCAACGAACTGTAGCTCTGCCACGATATGAGAAAGAAAGAAAGAGAGGAGACGTTAGCTGAAAACCTGAGGAGACTTATTGTCACTCAGCCTTCAGCGATAACCACTGGGCAACCGGTGTGAAACTGTAAATCGCAGAATTACTGCGACCTACAAGTACTAGGAGAGGAGGGCTGGAGACTTGAGGAGACTTGCTGTCACTCAAACTCCAGCGGTTATCACCAGGCAACTGGTGTGAGATTCCAAAATAGTAGTAAAAATAATAATGATAATAATAATAATGATAATAATAATAATAATGATAATAATAATAAAAATGATAATAATAATAATAATAAGACTCATATACCACTAACGACACCCAGGGAAGGCGCGGTCCTCTCGGAGTGACTGCTATAAAAAACAAGAGAAAGAGATGGACAAGGGAGGAGAATAGGCTAGTTATGTATTGTTACTTTAAAAGCAAGCCTTCAGTGCGATCTTATAGGGAGCGTATGCTCCAAATATGGAGGGAAAAATCTGATGTGGAAGTATCGAACCAACGCCTTGCTGACCAAGTAAAGCAAATTCAAAAGAAGAAATGGCTGTCTGAGACTGAACTACTAGAGATTCGCATTAATGTAGAGAGAGGTTCAGGTGACACATCTGAAGAATGCCCCCCCAGCACAATTAGTACCAATAACAAAACTAGAATAACTCCCCATGAGACCCCCACAGTAAGCTATGTATCAGAGGGTGATGACGAGGCACCAACGGAAGAAGAGAACACCAAAATACAAGCTTTGAAAGAGATCATGCGAGGAGAGAAAACAACACTCCCCTCCCTAAGAGACAAAGACAGAAAGAAAGTCGGAGAAGTGACCGAGCAGGTCAACTGCCTCTTACATCACATAGAAACAAACACCCTCCTAGAACTTAACAACCTAATTTACGCAGGGGCGAAAATGGTAGCACAAAGCTTTACAACACAAGATAGGAACCCGAGCAATAATAGGGAAGGGAAACCCAACTGGGAGAGAAGGTTACAAAGGCAGATCTCCCTACTACAGAGAGATGAAGTACTGCTTAGAAATACAACACACACAGACAGACCACGAGTAAGACTTTATAACAAATACAAGGTAACGCAAAAAGGCATCGCAACTGTAGTCGAAGAGTTACACCAGAAAAGACTAGCCAAAGAGGCAAGACTAAAAAGATACAGACTAAGAACGGCCCAATACACACAAAACCGCACATTCCAAAACAATGAGAAAAAGTTTTACCGAGATTTAAATGGGGAAAGAAGGCAGGACATGAAACCAGATGCCACAGAGGCCAAGAACTATTGGAATAGCATATGGGGGCACCCAAAAAGACATAACGTAACACCGCAATGGTTAGGAAACATGAGAAAAGAACTAGGAGATATAGACAAGGGAGAACCAATAGTACTGAATGAAACCACATTGAAACATACTCTTAGGAAAGTAGCCAACTGGAAAGCACCGGGGCCCGACGGGATCCATGGGTATTGGTTCAAAAAATTTACCACGTTACACGGCAGACTCACTCACCTACTCCAAAATTGTCTGAATGAAGGCAAAGCACCAGAATGGATGACTAAAGGCAGAACCACCCTCATCCAAAAAGACCCAGAAAAGGGGAACATAGCAAGCAACTATAGACCAATCACTTGCCTACCACTTATGTGGAAAATCCTGACCGGGCAAATAGCAGAGAGAATATACATGTCAATGGATAGAAGGGGGCTACTACCAGAAGAACAGAAAGGGTGTAGGATAGGAACCAAAGGGGCAAACGATTTACTCTACATAGACCAGACGATCTTAAAAGAAGTAAGGAAAAGGAGAAAGAATATCGCAATGGGATGGATAGATTACAAAAAGGCATACGATATGATTCCACATAGCTGGATACTCGAATGCCTTAGAATGTTCAAAATTAGCGAACCGGTGGTTAAATTCATTGGTAATTCAATGGAAGACTGGAAAGTAGATTTGACAGCCGCAGGGGACAAACTAGCCGAGGTAGGGATAAAAAGGGGGATCTTCCAAGGAGACTCGTTGTCCCCACTATTATTTGTTCTAACAATGATACCGCTTAACAGAATCCTGAAAAACAGCAAAGGATACCACTTCTCTAAAACAAAAGGAAAGGTCAACCACTTAATGTACATGGACGATATTAAATTGTTTGCGAAAAACAGGGGAGAGCTTGAGACTCTGTTAAACGAAGTAAGGGAATATAGTGATGACATAGGAATGGAGTTTGGGATAGAAAAATGCGCAATCATGGTAATGCACAAAGGAAGGCTTTCAATGACTGAGGGAATTGAACTTCCGGACAACAACAAGATTAGGGCATTGACTGCACAAGACCGATACAAGTACCTAGGTGTCCTTGAATGTGACACGATAAAACGGGAAGAGATGAAGGAGAAAATTAAGAGGGAATACCTTAGAAGGATAAGGAAAATATTAGAAACCAAATTAAATAGCAGAAATCTAATAAAAGGAATGAACACCTGGGCTGTGTCAGTAGTTAGGTATACAGGACCATTCCTAGGATGGACAAAGGAAGAGCTCCAATCAATGGATAGGCGAACAAGGAAACTTATGACGATGCATAAAGCATTACACCCTAGGGATGATACAGATAGACTATACGTTAAGAGAAAAGAAGGTGGTAGGGGGCTCATCAGCATAGAAGATTGTGTCCAGAGAGCTAAAGTAGTCCTAGATAAATATGTGCAAACAAATAGTGAAGAAATCATAAAGAGCGCGAGGGATAGTGCAACAAACAAAGTAGAAAGCAATGGAACGGTACAGCAAACTAGAAAAGAAAAGTGGGAAGGGAAAAAATTGTACGGCGAGTTTAAAAGACAGATAAAAGATATAGCAGACGAGAAATCATGGACGTGGTTACGAAAGGGAAACCTTAAGAGAGAAACAGAATCGCTCATCATGGCAGCCCAAAACAAAAGCATAAGGACAAACTACATAAAAGCTAAAATCGACAGAACACAGACAAACAGCAAATGCCGCATGTGCGGTGAAAGAGATGAGACAGTAAACCACATAACTAGTGAATGTAGTCAGCTCGCCCAGAAGGAGTATAAGCATAGACACGATAGAGTAGCAACGATGATACACTGGGAACTAAGTAAACAAATGGGATTCAACCATGGGGAAAAGTGGTATCAGCACAAGCCAGAGGCAGTTTTGGAGAATGACAACCACAAACTACTGTGGGACTTTGACATCCAAACTGACCACCTCATCCAGGCAAGAAGGCCGGACTTAGTAATAGTAGACAAAAAAAGGAAGGCCTGCCAAATAGTAGACGTTGCTGTACCTGCAGACCATAGAGTAAAAAAGAAGGAGGGTGAAAAAAGGGAAAAATACCAGGACTTAGCAAGGGAGTTAAGGAAAATGTGGAACATGAAAACCAGGGTAGTACCGGTCATAGTGGGCGCACTAGGAACTGTCCCCAAAACGCTGAGGGAGAGACTGGAGGAGATCGGGATTAGGGGGAGGATAGAGACCGTACAGACCACAGCGCTACTTGGAACTGCACGGATACTGAGGAAGGTGCTAGAGATATAAGCACTGCAACGAATAGTAGCTCTGTCATGATATGCGAAAGAGGGAGGAGACGTTAGCTGAGGACCTGAGGAGACTTATTGTCACTCAGCCTTCAGCGATAACCACTGGGCAACCGGTGTGAAACTGTAAATCGTAGAATTACTGCGACTTATGGGTAATAGGAGAGGAGGGCTGGAGACTTGAGGAGACTTGCTGTCACTCAAACTCCAGCGGTTACCACCAGGCAACTGGTGTGAGATTCCGAAATAATAATGATAATAATTGAAGAAAACTGAAAATGTTCAATACATTGTACATCTTCAGTCAAAATTCAAATGTAAAACATTACATTTTGGGGGTGGGGGGTTATGAACCTTTGATTGAAATAAGATAAGATGAAAGTAAATAGTTTACAATGCTTCATTTGATAGAAGAAAATAACAAATAATGTAGTTTATGATATTCTTGTTTGCGCTGGTAATGATTTTGTTTTTGCATTTATGGTTCCATTTTCACTATCATTTACAATATAAATTCTAAAAACTGACAATTTCCTATCAGAAAACGACATTTTCCAAGGCTGACAGATTTCGAACGTAGCAAAATCGTAGAACTCCGATATCAGGGGGTATCATTACGTGCAATTGCTGAGCGAAATGATTGAAGTCAGATAGCTGTGAACATTTTTTGTATGAAATAGAAAGTTAAGTAGCCATGAACAGATATTAGACAAAAGAAGATGTCTGACTGTGCCATGTCTCACCAGCAAAACCTTTTTATCTCATCCCTCCACCTTGTACCTGGTCTTTTCATTCTGCGTTTACTATCTGTTCACTATTGGGGGTCAGTAGGGCTTTTGATCCCCACCCCTGAATCAGACCTTCTCATCGAGGGCAAGAATGTTTGAAAGTTGGAATTTCACAATAAATAAAGGATAATAGTGCATTACAATTATTCGTGAAACGCAAACTTAATGATCCACATAAAATGGTTCTATCATTCTTTGCTGGTAACAGAGTTGCTACTTAGGATTATTCCAGATATATCTTTTTTGCCCCCATCCCCGAAATACATCCCCCTCCCTCTGGAAATTTGACTGTGGACGCCCATGGACTCAAACCGGCCAACTTTTTTCCATCTATTGTACTTTCTTCTTGTTAAGTATCCTGCCCATCTCCACTTTTGTTGCTCAATTATTTGTATGATATCCTTCACTCTATCTATGTTGATCTTTTTCTATCTCTCTGAGAGTTTCCCCAAGCATTTCCCTGTCTCTCTGTGCGATTCTAAGTTGATTCTTAATTCGATTTGTTAATATCCAAGTTTCGCATCCGTAAATCATGGCTGGTATTATGCACCCACTGTATATTTCACACTTTAAGCAAATCGGCAAGGTTTTTCAATGCATCTCTGTTTATTTATTCTGATCTTTTACTTTCGTCCTGAAAACTAAAAGGACAGAACCAAAAGGTAAGGTAAAATGTCACATCACTGAAGAGACAACCCCTGAAGGAATATGACGACCGGTGACGAAGTCATGGTTTCCTTGCAAGTCGAGACCACGACTCTACGCCGACAAGTTATTATTGGCAGGATTGTCATACCAGGAATCGAACCTAGGACCTTCTGTATGTGAGACAGACGTGTTAGCCATTAAACTAACCGAGCAGACGCAATCATACTATTTATTTGATTATATGTGTGCTATGTAAGTCAGTTATCCACTATTTTTTTCTAATGAAGGTTTTATGGTTGTTAAAGAAAGGTGTTTCGAGAGTTAGTATGTTTTACATAGAAATAGATGTTACAGTATTACAATCGCAATTTACAATTTACTCGAGAGGGTCGTCAGTTATTCACCATGGGGCAGTTTCAGGAATACTTTTACTGTTGTTCTTATAATTTGGCAATTATTTCACTTCGTGTAATATTGCAACGTATAAAAAGTGCACGTACATATATCTCTGCACAATAATATTTATTACTTGCTTCGGGAGAGGTTTCTGTATCGAATTTCGCCTGTGGAGTCTTATACCCAAAGTTTGAAATGTGGAGGGTATTCAGAATTTTTATCCTAAAAGTCCGCCGCTCCTTCTCCTTACTTCTCAAAACACTCATCAACAACTGGGATTTTATGACACCCATGGAATTTGAACACAAATCAAAATTGATGACTTGTACAAATAAACTGAAACTACACCCACTTACTGGATAGTGGACAGTAACACCCTTGAAGTCTACACATATTTGCCTTCTGAAAATACGTTTAAGGCTTATATATATATATATATATATATATATATATATATATATATATATATATATATATATATATATATACATATACATATATATATATATATATATATATATACAAATATATATATATATAGAGAGAGAGAGAGAGATTTACAGTGTTGTTTGCTGTCTATCTACGCTCTATTCTAAATTTTATGGTGCATATAATATATATATATATATATATATATATATATATATATATATATATATATATATATATATATATATCAATACAAATTAGGGATGCAATATGATATAATACAACATCCGATGTATGAAGGGTTCATTTCATTTCAAGTGCACGATACATACAACTTTAAAGGTTGAGCTGGCTTAAAGTAGAGCTTAAAATATAACGAAGTAAGGATTCGCTACACGAACATATTTGTGTTTCTATCCAATTTCAGCTTCTTATTTCTACACTGTTTGGACTTCTTTACGATCAATCGCCTGAAGAAGCCCAAACAGGACATAAATATAAATGTGAATGTGTAGCGAATCCTCATTCCATTATATATATATATATATATATATATATATATATATATATATATATATATATATATATTGCGTGATTGACCGTTACAAATTTCATTTAGATCTCATTTACATACACGAGGTCCAAGTAATCATCCCTAAATATACGTTTACCTATTGTCATTCAAAGAAACACGTGTGTGTATGAGTGTGTGTGTGTGTGTGTGTGAATGTGCGCACTTTTTGATAAACACATGTTTGTATATAATCGTATCAGAAAACTTATTCGATGAAACTTTTGCTAATGTTAACATATTGAGCGTAAAGTGTTGTAACCAATTGCTATGTTAAGGTTTTTTTTTTCTTGTCGTCCTGCGGAAGGATAATGGAATTTACAGATAAAATATTTGAAGGCTATCCTTTGATTATGTAATGGGATATTTACAGGCCAGAATTTTCAAATTATTCTTTGATTCTTTTAATGAAATAGTTACAAAGAAGATATCTTTGCTTTATTTTTAATGAAATATTTACAGGTCAAATATTTTAAGACTCTTCTTTGATCTCGTGATGAAATATTTTCAGGTCAAATATTTTAAGGCTAAGTATAGGAATTAAGTTGGGACGGCATGAGATATTATTGCACTGAATAGTGTATAAAGCTTTTTAGAACACAGGTATAAATCACTGTCAAGATGGCGCCCAGCTAAAGATCTTCACGACTGATAATCATAAAGACCACCTACCATAATTTTAATTACGAAACAGTGAATAGAAATGCTATTATTACAGCCGAAAGTCAACAGGATAAGACGACAATTATGCGTTCGTTCAACATTCTCTCCCCTTCTGCCTCCTGCCCTCGTCCATTGAATCCATGAATTCATCAACACCGTCCATTCAAGCTCACTCGATCAATTGGTTGCATGACTAGAGGCAGCTTTTTTTAGTCGCCTCGTCATTTGTTAGGCATGTGTACAAATGGCTGATCAGTTCACTAAAAAGCTTCGCTGGGGCCGGCCGACAAAATGAACCACAACTGCACTTCGAACAGAATGATAATTTGCGACAGTGTCGTGAAGGGTTGGGAGGTTCGGTTGTGGTGGTGCGGGTGGGGGGTGGTCAAGATAAAGTGAAGAGAATAAGAGGAAACAATTAGTCCCCAATTGCGACGATATTAGGGAGAAGAAAAAAAAAAGAAAAAAAAAGAGAAAAAAAAAAGGAACGATATATGACAATAATTTGATTTGGAATAAATACGCATACGCCTATGATAAATACACATACACACACACACTCGTATATACACACACACACACACACACATATATATATATATATATATAAATATATATACACACACACACACACACACACACACACACATATATATATATATATAGTACCACCCGAAAGTTTGGGGAATATGAATAGCCCGCACAAACCGGATGTAGTACACACTTGCCGTTACCCTTTGTGAGCAGTATCCTTTAGTAATCGGTGTGCTGGACATCTTAATTGACTGTAATAGCCAACCCTCCACCTTATATATAAGAGAAAAAGCCTTCAACTATAAATTCCTGTTTCCCTAATTATAATAGCGAATGTCCGTACTGATATGAGAAAACTATTATTAAAATTTGATCAATAAAGCTCAACTTATCTCCACTAATGTACAATAAACTTAATAGTATAAAACAAACATTTTTTTTCAAATAACAGTTTCCTTAATTATGTTGTTGACAAATAAAACGATCTTGAAAGAAAATTGATAATGATAACATGAAATTTAATGGCAGCAAAAATGACAAATATATAATAGACATCTTTTATTGTAACCAAATGCACCAAAATCATAGATAATTACTAAGATTATTATATGTAGGTATACATCTCCAGTAGAACGTGATAACTATACAGCGGTGCATAGGATTATTGGCACCCTTGAATATTTTGTATAAACTTTACGATATCTTCAGAAATATTTGGAAATCTACCAAATTTATATTATTAGAAAACTTCCAGCAATGAAACCTAATCTCAATTCTGTAGAAAACCTTTGGAAAGTGAGGAAATCTGGAATGATGGTTTCAATATGTACCATTCACCGCAGTAATCCTGCAAGTATTCAAGAGCTTGAACAAATTGCAAAGAAAATGTGGGAGAATCTACCAGCTGAGAATCTACCAGATGCAAACAAACTGATAAATGTCTACGAGAATCGCCGGAAATGGATTCCTCGTAACAAAATACTTATAATTAGAGGTATTACACCATAATTCAGGGTCACCAGCATTGGAGAAATGAGATTAAAGCTTTTCGGCGGTGGCCATATTGGATTGTGAGCACTTGCTACTACGGATTGACTCCAAGTGATGATTTTTTTAAGGGTTATGGTCATGCCTAATATCATGTTTAATTTCACCTAAGCACGATTCTTGCAAATCCCTTTCCACAATAATGAACATAGATGGCTAGGCACTAGTATACGACAAACACTCATGAACAATATGCGTATTCTATGCAATATTGATGGCAAAAATACCTTCAGACTCTTGAAGTCCTACTCATAAACTCCAAAACTAAATAAGGCCTTCTTCAGTTTGGGAGCTGGGATCTTGAATATATTTAACAACTGACAGAAATTTTCAGCCCAGGGAAGAATTTCACTGATATGCTGCTATGCATAATTTGCAAAAGAATATCATCCACAGTTTTTCCTGAAACAGAGGTATAGCCGAAAGCATGAAATCACAGACGTCTTAACAAATTTTACCTTCATTGGATCCAGACATGCGTTCTCTTGCATTTTAACAACGAAAGTCTTTAAAAAAAAACATTCCTTGTCTATCATCTATAATTAAACTTATATTACTGAAAGCCAACTAAATACATTATATATATATATATATATATATATATATATATATATATATATATATATATATATATGTACGTGTGTGTGTGTGTGTGTGTGTATGTGTGAAGGAAAAGGATTTATATCCGACAAAATGTGAAAATATGGAATAAATGAAAAAGTCTTAGTACATCTCAATTTTGTTTCATTAAAAATTGTAATAGCTTACGCACGTTTCAGCTGTGGGACTCTGGGTTTCGTCAAAGCTAGGAAAACTAATCCCGCTGGTGTAAAACAATTGAGAAGTACTAAGTAGTTTCAAGTCTTTTCTATCTTTTCCATATAGTCAACTTTTTCACAATATATACAAACAAAACAAAAACACCTACACTGGCACTAACAGTACTAACACCTATAACAGACACACACATATGAACAAACACAACAGGAACACCTACTCAAATACTAATACTACTGACACCAATACTGTGAACAGACACAGCTATATGAACAAACACAACTACAAAAACCAGCATACAGATAATAGCAACAAGAACACTAGCCGCCACAAGGTTCTCAGACCTACTACCCCTCATACTCTGCAAAAGGAAAGCCCTAAGAGTAGCATCCTTCCTCAACCCACCACATTGACCCTTCAAAAGCATCCTGAAGACCCAGGCAAACACCCTGACCAGCAGGTAACCCCTACATCAACCCACACACACACTCTACCAAAAAACGAGGAAACCCCCCTACCACTAAATATGGAAGGGGGGTTAGAAAACCTGATTCCAACACTAGTAAGCAGTTTAGAAAACTTACTAAAACACTACTACACACCATCAGAATTAAGGAAGACCCAGAAGGGAAAGTAATGAACCTAAGTAAATTTCGATTTACTAGGGACACATTCAAACTCCTTAACAAGGGCCTTAATTTCTGTCCCCGACCCCCACACTTCAGCAATCACACCCTCAACAAAGATCTCTATGACTTCTTCAGAAGGATCAAACTTAGAGCCCACTTTGGGAAAACAGGCCACGACAGTGACATCCTTGATAGGCTTAAAGACCCCAACAAATCTTTCACCCCAAAAAACATAGACACAACCATTCAAACTTTTGAGCTAGCCGTCAGAGATGACATAAAAACCTACATCAACAATAACACACCACAAACCCTAACACGTGATAACCTTACAACTAAAGAGCGAAAGGCCCTTAATAAACTAAAAAACAACACAAACTTGATCATCACAAGAGCAGATAAGGGTGGATCCATAGTCATCTGGGGTCTAGATGAATACCTCACAGAAGCTAACTTACAATTAAGCAACACAGAATTCTACAGAGAACTCCCCATAGACCCCTTTAACGAATACATAAACACAATAACCCAATCCCTAACAGAATTACACAATAGCAACATGATAGACAAAAGAACACAGAATATACTGAAACCCACTTCCACAAAACCCGCAAGGTTCTACCTACTCCCCAAAATCCACAAGCCAAATAACCCAGGTAGACCAGTCATCTCCTCCACGAACTGCCACACTACTAAACTATCAAAATTTGTAGATCACTACATACAACCCTTAGCAACACAAATCAAATCATATATACGTGACACCACAGACCTCCTAAACAAAATCAAACACATCACAGCAATCCCAGACAAAGCACTTCTAGTTAGTATGGATGTTAAATCCCTATACTCCAACATCAAACATGACGAAGGTATCCTAGCACTGACAGAAGCCTTAAACAATAGAACTACTAAAGAACCTAGCACTAGAACAATCACCACTCTTATGCACCACATTCTAACCCTAAATAGCTTTAACTTTAATAATAGACACTTCCTCCAGGTGAAAGGCTGCGCCATGGGCACAGTAGCGGCCCCATCCTATGCTAATATCTTCATGGGTAAATTTGAAGAAACCTACATTTACCCAGAGATTTATAATGACTGCATCTTTTATGGTAGATACATAGACGACATTTTTTTCATATATACAGGCGAAAAAACCAAACTAGATAACTTCTTTATACATCTAAACTCGGCACATGACTCTATTAAGTTTGACTTCACAACATCCACTGACTCCATAGCCTTCTTAGACACACGCATATATATAGATGACAACAGAAACCTCCATACCACCCTCTACACAAAACCCACGGACACCCACAATTACCTCCACTCCAAATCAGCCCATCCCCAACACTTAAAAAGGAGTCTACCATTTTCACAAGCTCTTAGAATTAGAAGAATCTGCTCCACCAATAGTGAACTTAACAGACACAAACATAACCTAATACAATATTTCACCCAACGAGGTTATCCACTAGATGACACAAAAAAACAAATAAAAAAAGCGACTGGAATACCCAGAGATCAAACCCTTTTACTGTCCCGCAATAACAAACCCAACCGCATACCCCTTATAACAACCTTCAACAACACACTCCCACCCTTAGCACACATCATCAATAATAGATGGAACATTCTCACGATCAAAACAGATCTAAAAGAAACATTCACAGACCCATGTGTTATCTCCTACCGCAGACCCAAAAACATCAGAGACATGATTAGTAGCAATACTATCGTTAACAATAAAGTCGTACACAAAAATACACCTAGAACAATTAATTTCTGCACACCTTGCAACATAAGAAACAGTCTATGTTGCAACCACCTCAAGCACACCAACACATTCACAAGCACCACCACAAAAGTGAGTTACCACATATACCACAATAGCAACTGCCGCAGTAAGAACATTATATACCTTCTAGAGTGCAATAGGTGTAAGTTACAGTACATTGGCAAGTCCGAGTGGCAATTTAATATTAGACTCAACAATTATAGACATAGGATTAAGTCAAAAAATAACCGTAGCCCACTCCCTGTAGAACTACATTTCCGCACACCTGACCACAATTTTGCCACTGATGCCACCTTCACCATCATAGAAAAAATAGAAAAAACTACTCCAATTGACATAACTAAAGTTCTAGAAAAACACGAAGACATGTGGATCAACAAACTTAAAACCCTATACCCTAATGGATTAAATACTAAACTGAACAACCCGCACCACACAGAACACTAATACACACAAATCCTACCATTAATATCCTCACACCCACATCTTAGACACACTCAATAATGGAAGCTTCAAAGTCACCTAGACCCATAGGAAAAACTTCACCTTAGCCTGTTACAACCCCTGTCCAATTCTTAGCTAAAACACTTTCAGCAACATCTTCAGTAACTTTTAAGGTTGATACCTATGTAGCTCCTTGACTCCACCACCCCTCCTTCTATACTATCCCAAACATACCAAAAAACCCACCTCCCCAACACTACCCCCCACCTTGACACACTCTGCCCTCCCCAAGTCCAACTGCTGCTGCTTTACCAAAATCCCAATACCTGCTGGTCATTCTTACATTCAGCATGAGGCCTCTTGTAGCCCTGACAACAAAACCTACCCACAATGCATAGCCGCTGACAGTGGACTCTGGTTCCACATGGTACATTTTAATTCACACTCACACAACACGCACCACTGATGATGAGAGAAATCTCGAAACATGTATGGACTATTGACAAATAAGGATTAATAAACCTTACCACCAAAAACTTCACTCCCGAGTCTGTCTCACTCTCTAAAGTACACATTATATATATATATATATATATACCATAGTATACTATTAGTATATATGTACTAATATTTTAGCCTTTTGTTTGTCTATGTGCACCTCTTCTCCGCTAAAACTGCAAGGTCCATCGATCAAATGTTATACATGGAGACTGGGAAAAGATCAAACATAGTTTATGTGAAGTTTACCTTGGGGTCATTTCGCAGCTAATCTCTGGTTCTAAACATTGGGGAAAAATGATAGTCAAGTTAGAATTCTCTCTTATAATGTTTCTTACGGACTGCACAAACTTTCATAAATGAAATTGATTTTTATAAAACTTTGGGCGTTTTTGTAAACGTTATTATTAGTAGTTATAGTAGCAAAACAAGCTCGTGGGTGCACATACTTACACACAAAGTCGTTGTCTATATAAATTATGCATCCCCGTCTACGTTTTTTTCACCACAATTTTATTTTTGTCAACTAACTTAACAAGCAAATAGAGTTAAATACGAGAGGCAAATTTTCGAACTGAACCAAAATATTCTCAAGTGAGTTTTGGGGTTTTTTTTTTTTCGTTTTTATTACGACATTTCAAACAAATACATGAAAAAGTAGGCAAAATTCAATCATCAGGAACAATTTCGTAATGTGAGAGCCAGAAGTTATCAATTACATTTCAGTTACTGCTACTTAGCTGGAGATAGAAATAGAAACAAAAGAACATAATATTTTTTATTTATTTATAAGACATTATACTTATAATTGTTGGAAAACAAAATACCTTTTTTATTCCTTTAGTTTTATATTTTTACAAAATCGCACTTTCGGCTGGTACAACACCTGTAGTTGATAGTTACTTGACGTTTAATTCAGTCTACCTTTAAGAATAATACAATTGTCATACTTGACAAACAATACACTAATGAGTGATCTGGCTTTACTTTGTAGTTGTAACTTTTTCGTGCTAAAGTTCAGTAAAAAAAAATTAAATGAATCAAAGACAATTACCACAGGAACAATAATCTAAAAATTTACTACGATTCAGAGCAAGCAGATCTTATTTCAGGTTACTACCTTCACGCAACTTTCAATATGATTTCGGAAATGAACTATGTTCGATTGTTTCACGCAGTATGCACAATTATATCTAAGACAAAAATATCTGCGTCTAAATACTGGCAACCAATTATTTCTATCGGAATGTTATCCAATCATTTGTCTTATGAATGGGACTAATATTTATTACAAGATTAGTCCTATTTACACAAGTCTGCGACTCCTTCCGTCACTTGGAGCTTTTTTTGTCGAACGTATCCACGCGTAGTATCTACTTATATGAAAAACTAACACTTTGAAGCTTAGTTTCGGGATTAGTCAGTCTTCTTTGGGGTTTTCCATTTCATACTTTCTTCCCTATATCATGCCAGGGGCAATTCAAAGATTTTTAACCGGATGGAGTCAAGAACGAGAAATCATTTTCTCAAATTGAATACGTGAAAAGATACATTTATTTAGTTGGCTATTTATTTACTTTGCTATTGATTTTTTTTTATGTTTTACGTCCGTTTCAAATGATTTACCGACAGAAATTTGACAATTGCCAGACAAATTGTTTTTATCGTTTTTCTGACAGTGGGAGGGGAGCAACTGTTATATCAAATTGAGCCCTTATTTTCCATCTGTCGTACTGAAGTAAGGCCTTGAAGTATGCAAGTCGTGAATTTCCTTCATTTTTCTTTTAAATCAAAGAGTTATTCAATGCATCAATTTGTTGACTTGCTCAACTTTCAACAGTTTTATGAATTGAAAGCCAGTACATTTATTTACGCTAATATCTCTTTTTCTGACTTTAAATACAAATTTCTATTCATTTCAGCATCACATAAAAATTCTCCGGGCAATGTCGGATATCTCTGCCAGTATATATATATATATATATATATATATATATATATATATATATATATATATATATGATAATAAGTTGCATTATATTATATAGAAACTCTTAATTGAAATGATGACCACTTACACAGTGAGTGTACCATTTGAGCTAGGCAACGTAAATAGAATAAACAATCGCCCTTGCGACGGATTAGGTAGCTGCTTCTTACCATTTAACTGAATAGCCGCCGGTAATGCAGAGGTCTAATAATTGTTTCAACTCAAAATTTTCATTTGTTTTGCTTATTCACGGTCTACACCTATGTCTACATTTGTTTCTCACAATGCAAAAATTGCGTTATTAAAAAATGGATACATGATCTAACAGAATGATTATAAATTGGGTTATGTTATGTAGAAACTATTTAGCTCAATGGCAAAAGCGACGCTACGTTGAAGCAGTTACTCTATCGGTCGCAAGTTCGATTCCTGCAGCAACCCCATTTACTTTAATCGTTTATTCTGTTTACGTTGTCTAGGCCGAACGGTACATTCATTGTGTGATAATTGGTGATCATTGCAAATAGGAGATTCTATATGATATAAAGCAGTTTATTATCATTCTATCGGGTAACACATCTATTTCTTAAAAACGCAAACATATATATATATATAGTATCAGTATGAAATGTCATTGCAATGAATATTAAAATCTGCCTGTATCACATCTTTGTATTTGTCTACTGGGATAGTTGAATATTTCTTGCTGACGCTCGTGGTCAGTGTTCGAATCCAGTCGAGAACCAGGATTTCAAAGGCTAATTTTCCAAACATGCAGACATTCCCTACTTGAAATAATAACATAACTTTATGATCGAACTCCGTTTTTCTCTATTTGTCCTTCTGCTAAGTTTAATAAACACCCAGACGTTAGGACGTTTTTTTTTCCCTAATGTACTTGCGTATATATCTGAACACCAAATAGTGTATGGATATGTGGATATTTGGCAGCACGCACGTATGTGTGTATTTTTGCGCGATTGATCTTTCGTGTGCGTTGATGCTTGTGTTTGGGTATGTCTGTTAACTTATGAAAGGAACGATGTCAATACACACGTAAAAAAAGGAATGCTAGCATCCATGTGTAAGTATGTGGAGGAATTCCTTTGGAAAGGGACGCTGTTCACGTATTGAAGAAGGAAACTGTAGGTAAGACGTTTTCCATCTGTGTGTATTGGATGGCACGTTCCCTGTTTTGTTTCATGTCCTGTGACTGCCATACAATACATACATACATACATACGTATACGCGCGCGTGGTTGCGAACGAAACACATCGAAATAAATAGAGAGCATGGAGAAACAATTAAACACTTCGCCCGTACGCCAAGCGAAACCCATTTTCCTCGTACCATTATTTTATTTCTCCACATCTACTTCATTTACATCTCCCCATTTACCTCCCCTTGTCGTTTCCAGAAATTCTCCGTTTTTCCTCTCTGCTCAAACAGAAACAAAATGAAGCTCGATTTGATTGCCCCCCCCCCTTCCCCTCTTAACGATCCACTCTTCATTCATCTACAAAGAAATCAAGATGCAGGAAGAAATTATACACTAAGCAATGAAAGAATGAAATGACAGCGACAATATCTATTAGCGAAAGTAAAAAGGGGAAGAAAAAAAAAAGATTTTCAAAAAGCTAACACACAAAAATGGCGAAATTTCGGCCCATAATTGCTCTAGCTTGATCGGAGTGAGCTGTAATCAAAGGTATTTTCTGGTAATCTTAACGCAATAATTTCATACCTATCAAAATGGACATTTCTGTCACCACAGTCGCGCTACATTGCAAAGCATACATATTTTGACATGGCAATGACAACCTCATAAAAAAAAAACTGAAAATAGAAGTGTGTAGTTTCTTTTTTTTTTTGTTTTCTCTCTTTCACTCGATATAATTTTTTTACCTATCAATCAGAGAGACAGTCCGCAAATTCTTCCACACGTAATATTCTATATAGTCATACATACTAACTTTACACACACACACACACACACACACACACACACACACACATATATATATATATATATATATATATATATATATATATATATATATATATATATATACATATATATATTTATATGGGGTGTTGAAAGAGATGATGGATGCAAAGATATATCGACATGAAGTCTCACTCATAGATAGGATGTAATTTCTTTTAATTTGTTTTTGGGTGATTTTTTTTTCGGTCTTCGTTCAAAGAAATAATTCACTTATTTTTCTTCCTTCTTCAACGCTATTTTTTATTTATTTATTTTTTTTTTTTACTAACTTATTCGGTGGAGTTTTTTTTCCTGCTTTCATTGTTGCTCTTGTTGCCTCTTTCCTTTTCTTAATGATAACATTTATATTCACGAACGAAAACGGACAGGAAAAAAAAAGTATTTCACTATCTCTATTCGCTTTCCTCAATTCTCTTTTTTATTTCGTGTTCGTTTAAGTATTTAACTGGCCCGAAGAATACAAAAAGCAACACTTGAACAATAATCAAAGAATGAAGAAGGGTGAAGCTCAGTTCAATCTTGTATGCTCTAAAAAAAAAACTTTTAGTGCTTTCGCAACGTCGGCAGTCCTAGTTTATTTTCGTACGAGCGGGTATATGTTAATGATGAACCGGGTGAGATATCATGATGATGAGTTATATCTTTATGGGAACTTTAGAGAGACAGTAGAAGAAAGTACGGAATCTCGTTAGAGAAATAAATTAGAGCAAAAGTGGCCAGATCTTTTAATATGATAGAATTTTTTTCTGCGCGACTTGATCTATGGATCATTAATTTTTTTTATGCTGCGTGGTTCAGATCATATAAGCTCATTGTTTGAGCAGCTTTAATGAAAGTGTAATTCCATTTCACTCGTCGTATATGATTATGAATTGCGTTATATTATATAGAAACTTATTTGGGGTGATCTCCCGTCATTACACGGTTAATGTATCACTCTTCAACCAAGTGTGCACAAGTATACATAGACCAAAGGCATTGAATATAAAGCTTCATGATTGTTTAGATTGTTGTATGCACGGAATTATTTATTACCTTGGAGTCCTTGATTTTCATTTCATCGAATCAACGATTTGGCGAAAAACGTGTTTGTGTCCCCCCGGAATAGATGAAGAAAAAAAGAAAATATTTGTTGCTCTCAACAAAGTTTGATACAAAAGAATATTCATGGATTATCTAATTATAAAAGTGGATTGGTATGTCCATAGGCTGATGTGTAGTTATCAGCTGATTGTTGAAATTGTTTTCACCGTATAATGCTCGATCTACATAAGTGATTAATATTCACCACTGAATTGAGTGCAGTGACAAGGAAGAAGATCGTATTGAACCATGAATATTTGCTGTATAAAATGAATGCTCGTTTCTCTTCCATTAGCACAAAAGAAAAAAACTTCTAACGACTGCTCTTTGAATTATTAACGAAGGATCAGGTGAATGGAAATGGAAATTGAAGTGTAAATTCGGATTCCAAGAAATAAAGATAATTACCAGTCTAATTATAATTGAGGAAATGCACAAGTGTGTGTGTGTGTGTGAGAGAGAGAGAGAGAGAGAGAGAATTTTCTTGTATGCATTATAATCACACGAAAACTGGCCATTATACGAAGTTGACATTCGATAGATGTATTCGTTAGTACTCAAGGCATTGCCGCGTCGAGTACGAAGTTTTTTGAATCTGCTGTTGTCGGGAAAATGAATTATGAAAATTACAAATTACCGCTCTCTTATCTAAAATTGTTGATCTAAATCTAGATATAAGAAAGCTGAATAGGCAACACCGAAGAGAATTGAGCGAAATATTTCAAAGCCGTTGTTCCGTAGGAAGAAAATTATTTCACACGTCTCTTATGGTTTGCTGCTCCACGCACCATAAAGTCCGACCCTTTCGAAAAAATGCTCTTCATGAACAGGCCCTGCCTTAATTCAATGAAGTTTGGTGAACGGAAACTCATATTCTTCCTGATGCAGTTCAGTTAAAGAAGCTACGTGATTATGATTGTCGCAAGAGATTTTTTCCCTGGCATTTACGAATTTGTTGAATTTTTACAGAACCCCAACCAAATTTCGTGTAAAGTTCAAAATGTGGATCGTATTTTAATGTTATGAATGAGAATATATAGATGGAAAATTCCCTGAATGATATTATATAAGTACATGATGTATTTTTCACTCAGATATTACACGATTATGTATGGTTTTATGCTAGTATGACACATCATCGATGGTAATTTCATTGAACAGCACAAGCTTTTTTGATGAACCCACATAATGCATGTAAGATTCGTTTGAAACTTCCTGTGAGCAGGGAGAGAAGGCACTTTCCCCATAGAACAATGGTCGGCAAGCCTGGTCTCGCTGACCATTCATTTTTGTGCTATGAGTCCTTACTGGGTATGGCGTATTTATGTCTTTGGCTTAGTAAATACCATAAATCAAAAAGAGGAGAAAGGTTGCGTCTCTACAGGAGCCTGTTCTGGAAGTATGTCAACCACGAGCACATTTCAACGATGGTCGGATTTTATTGTCAAGCTCCAGTCCAAGTTGGATTTAGGTGGGTAAATTCTTCACTTCTTGCCTATCCTTTCACGTTAAACCAACCCCATATATATGAAAAATATAAGATTAACTACTTCCCAGCCGTGATTTGAAATCACGATTAAATAATAGCGAGGCGGCCCTCTCACCTACTGAGCCAAGGCAGACAATTCTTGTATGTCTAAGAATTTATTTTTTATATATATAAAATACAAAAATTGCAGTAACCATCTCCTGACGGAATAGGAGTAGTACTGGAGTTTGACCCTGCAGCAGCCAGGCTTGTTCTTTGCCAAGTTGGTCAAGTTATATCATTAAGATTAAATTCTCCTTTTTAAATTCTCATCTGTTGTTCATATATAACCGTAAGCGTATCCATCTGAATGCTAGGAAATATCATTCGGGATTGACACCCCTTTTTTTTACTACAAATGGAACAGGTTGTCGTGTATATGTACGGCTACAGTTGGTTAAAACGGGGCAGACAGTTTGGGATAACAGTGCCGAAGTGAACCATTACGCCATCCTGGTTTCTCAAGTGGTCAGCTAGTATTATCTGTTATTTGAACTCACGTATTCTACGACGCCATTGCCATCTTTTTTTCTTTTTTTTACCGGGTGAGTTGAGAGGGAAGGAAGCTCGCCAACCCTGGAATAAAACATGAGAAAAAAAAAGTTCGACCTCTCTGTCAAATCCTTCTTTCTGGACTGTTTAGAAATTGAATATTCATCTTCTTCCCAGACTCCACCCGAACCCCCACTCCGAATCGCTGCAAACAGATTGGTTTTAGCGCATCCGCCATTGGGGCGTTGAGCTGGTTGAAAGCGTTAACATAATGATTGGCTGCACTTTCACTACCCACAACCCCCCCCCCGTCACCCACTACCGCACACGTCACTTCCTCATAAGTAACCTTCACTCCCAACCCCTTGCCTTATAAGGTTCACTGATCATAGGGCTTTCCAGAGCACAACCGATTGACTATGGCTATTGGTCATGATGTCTGGGAGTTTTCTGCTTTTGTTTAGTTTTTATTATGTTTTGTTTTTGCTGCTTGTTTTTTTTCGTTTTGTTTATTGTTTTTTTTCCTTTTATGTTTTTTTTTTTTTTCTTCGTTTTGTTTTGTTGTTTTTTTTAACGGGGAATTTTTATTTTCCTCTTATCTGGCTTGGATCACGGATTGAGATTCACTCGACTCACATGTATGCGTGCGTTTATCGATGGATATATGCGCCTTTGTACAAGTTTATTCGTACGTATATATATATATATATATATATATATATATATATATATATATACGGGCACCCATATGTGTGAGCAGGTAAATATATTTTGCATTTTCCCCTGCCTTCATTTGGATAATTAATATCGATCACTTTGCATACCTATCAATGAGACTGTGAATCGAATATGTACATGAATAAGGTGTGGCGTGTGATTTTTTTCTTTTTTTTTCATTTCCTGTGCGTGTCTACCAGACAACCACATAAAATAAGACGTTGACAAGAAAAAGTTAATGGAGAGGAAAATGGAAGAGGTAATGGGAAAGGGGACAGAATGTTTGGTTTTACAGTAATGTTAGAAGCCATGTCATCATCAGCAGCAGCAGCAGCCTTTTAGCGTCCTTTTCCTGGGTCCGCCACACCTCTCTATCGCAGGCATCGCAGAACCAGTACTTTCTGAATTTATTAAGCTCGTCACGCAATCTTACTTTCTGTCAGCTGCAATTTCTCACATGATCTCTTGGGATCCACGCTGTGAGTCGTGATGTCCGGCAGCTGTCTAACATTCTTGCAGCACACCCAGTCCGTTGCCATTTGAGTTTTCTAACTGTTTCTATGATATCTCAGATCATGCATGATTCTCTCATGTGCACATTGCATGGTCTGCAGTTAGAGGGTCAATCTTTTGACCAGGTTTCATGTTCCAGCTCCATAGGTGACTCTCGGTAGGTTATATACCCTTCTTTACAGGCAAACTTATTGACTGTATACATGTGTGAGTGTGAGCGCGCACACTCACGTGCATGCATGCCCACGTGTGTATGAATGTATGCAATTAACGACCATAGTTTCAATACACACAAAGACACATACACACACACACGAGTAAACAAAATATGGTAAGTACCCACACGAACTTGAATCGATAAGATTAAACAATTCAATGTGTAACATATTGTAAATATTATTATGCTGTCAGGGTGTTTGAAAGTGACCTCATTCGGTATTGTAATTTTTTCTCATTTGTATATTCCATTCCTAGACAGTGATTGTGCATGGGTCTGGCAAAATTCCAACATCCTGAGAGTTTCGGTATGTTTGGAATAAATTGTCGCTTAATACTGATCAATAGTTTAGCACAGTGTCTTCTGTACTTGTCTGACAAAGAGTTGTTGATGAGTTCGCGACTTACCGAGTGCTGCATAATCCAATAGATATTAACTACAGGTCTGGTTGGTCACCAAATAGAAACTGCTACCTTACCAACATCTTTTGTTAAAGGTGATCAATTACGAAATTTGAGAAAGGTGTCATCAATGAATAAGCTACTTGTCTCGCCTTTTGTTTGACTCACTAAAAATTCCAAGTTATCAAGAATCAAGTACGAATGCTATTTGACATGAAATAAGGGACCACTTTGGCAAAAACTTACCTTGAAAACTGACCCCCCCCACACACACACATACACAAACACTCAAATCTATGGGGTGTGATAAAAAAAATCTAGACATAATCACCGATAGGGCCTTCACCGAGAAGGTTAGGAAACCCCTCTGAGGGTCGCGTAAAGATGATTGTAGATCGCAGAAATATTAGAAAAAACTTTTTCGAAGAATAATCAGGTGACTAGTGTTATTTTGTATTATCTCCGCACAAAAATGTACTCTTTATGGTGCCTATTGTGAAAACGGCTCAATCCCATTCAAAAGTTTTCTAAAAAAGAATCGTTTTTGCTACATTTTAGTAAAATAGATATCTCGTAACGAACGCAATAAAACTTGATATATGCCCCTGGTTTTTGTCGATACAAATGAAATTAATTGTAATTTTTTTTTTTTTTTTTGCAGAAGGCCGAGAGACCCTCCTTTAAGAGGCACTGGCCTGTAGCCCACTCAAACTGTACGTGAATCTGATACTGCATACATACATGTATACCTACATAGCCGAAGAAAGCTATGACAGTTTTAGTGAGATTTTTGTTTGATGGTTCTTAATATTGACTAATTTTCCTGTCATTTCTCACGAGAGTCCAAGATGATATTTTCTGAATACCTAATCCATTCACGAACATATATATATATATATATATATATATATATATATATATATATTATATATATATATATATATATATATATATACATTGTGGATTATTTGTTGATCAAAGTGACATATGCACCACGGAATGCCTTATTATTCATCGATTTAACAAAAGAAAAGACACAATGACGTAACGCATTTTTAACTGATATGATTCATTATCTCTTTGAATCGGGCAAAACCATTTTAGCCTCTTTTTTTTTTGACATCTGTCACTAACCAAACTTTTTCAATGAATTCCATAAAACATTGACTATGCTTAAATGACAAAGATTTCCGTTTGACATATTGCTCAAGATCACATTATTTCTCTGTGCTCACTTGTTTTCTCGGGGTCCTTTTTAACTCGAAAGCAATCGTCGAAGAAAAGCCTTATTTGGAGGTCTTCTTAAGGCTATAGTTGGGTCACATTGTTTGTCAACTCTTCTTTTCAAAACTAATGGGATCTTTTTTGGTTCTTGAATGTTGAGCTTGCTCTGCAGAAAGCTTGATAACCTCAGGTTATTCTTCATTTGATTTCTTCTTTTGAGGATCTCATGAAGATTTTTTGTTCCGGGATGATGTAATGGTTCACTTCCTCTGGCTCTGGATTTTAGATTTTGATCGATGTGTCTTTGTCTTCAATATGTTTGTTTCTCGAGAAAAAAAAAAAAAAAAGCCAGAGATATCATAGAATATCCTTGAAAATTAAGATGGCCATGAGTAGGCCATGCTGCAAGAAGGCAAGACAACCGCTGGATATCATGACACGATGTGGATCCCCAGGGATCATATGCAAAACTGTGACCAGCAGAAAATAAGATGACGGGATGATTTAGATAGGTTTAAGATATATTGGCGCTGTGACGCCTGTGATCGAGAGATCTGGCGATTTTTTTGAAGGTTCATATCCTACGACGGACGTTTAAAGGCTGAAAATGATGACAATTTGCTCCGAAGAAACATAGGCCCAAATACTGTAGCAACAAACGTCTGGCTCGAATTACCAGAGGTTTATAAAAGCAACAAAAACAAACATTTAATGCCAGCAACACTTTTCCCCATATTTTTCCGAGGTTAGATGTGTGTGTGTGTATGTGTTTGTGTGTGTGTGTGTGTGTGTGTGTGTGTGTGTGTGTGTGTGTGTGTACGTAGTTCGAAAAAGTGTGTATGACTGTGTTTTTAGCATCAATCTTTTAACATAAAACTTTTTAAAATAATCTTATAAACAAAATGGTTTTGTAAAATGATTGGTATGACTATTAGTTATTTATTCTCATGTGAGGATCTATAAAATGTTGATCTACGCATGTAAATCAATTGATTTGTGGCCCAATGATAACAAGATAATCCAAAAGCAGGTCATAGGATCTTCAAAGTCTGTTTCACATACACTATATATATAGTAACAGCAATATATCCGTGGCCCAATGGTGAAAATAGCCTTTATTTTACACAATGAGCATTTAATTTTCATTTCAATCTTCTTCTCTGTCAATGCACTTGGCCGAACGCTTCTCCAAGGATTACATAGATTATACAGATGGAATATTATAAGGTGAAAAAATCAAAATTAAGCAGATAGATGTGTTAGGATGCAGGCATTGATTGATCCACTTTCGTAGTTTCAGTTACATGACCAAAGATTTGTATCATGAAATTACTTAATATTTATCCTTTTGTAAACACCTGTAATTATCAACGATACTTTTCACAAACTTCCTAAGCATTTTAACCATTAATGCAAATTGGAAAAAAAAACACATCTTTTATGCTTCATATCCTTCCGTACTTGAGTGTCGACAGTGGTTTGAAAAGTTTTACCAATGGTACAAGAAGATTTACTGATGATAAATTCTTTTCTTTTTTTTTTTCAGTAGATTTTATGATATCTCGGACTCCCGTTTTCTTCCTGATATACTGTGCTGTCTTGTGATCTCTCCATGTGAGGTTGAGCGTGACGATGAGCAGGCCATGTTGTAAGAATGGCGAATAACAGATGGACATCACGACTCACAACATGGATCCCCGGGGATCGCATGCGAAACAGAGGCTGACAGAATACAAGATGGAGAAATGAACTAGGCAAATTCAGAAAATACTGGCTCCGCGATGCCCATGATAGAAAAATTGTGGCAGACCCTTGGGAAGTACTATGTTCAACGACGGTCGATAGAAGACAGATGATGATGATGATGATGAATTCTATTTTTTACGGCATTGAGAGGGCGAGTATTGGGTTTAGAGGGATTAGATTTTGACCTCTCGCCCAGCGAAAATTATAGAGAAAAAATAACTGATTTAAAAGGAAAATCTGTGGATACTTGGTCAGACATGTTTTTCCGGTGAATACTGAATAAAACTGAACATTCTTACAGCAAAATAGCCTACTTGAATTAACACTGACATTCGGTTGGACGGAATAGCTTTTTTTTCTCAGAATAAATATGTTACAAAACATGATCATTTATGCTACGAACTTCCAAGTGGGAACAAATAAAAAAAATCTCCTGGTCACGAGTAAGATAGTCTGGTAAAGGAATTATAATGCTGCTAATTTATCATATAACTTTGAGATATATACGAGGTGCTATCCGAAAAAAAAAGGGGGATTGACTATTAAAAACGATTTCTTACCCGAACACTTAGTTTCTATGGTTTGCTCCAAAGCAGTCTCCTCATGTGCAAGTACATTTGCCATTGCTCACAAAGAGTTGTGGCAAAAGTCCGTACTATGTTTCGTTTTTGCACACCGGTCAAATTCCTTGAACTTTTGGATAACAGCTCCGATGTATCAGCATAACACATATACAGAATTATACATCTAGGTATAGAACTTGGTATATATATATGTGTGTGTGTGTGTGTGAATGAGTGTGTGCGTATGAGTGAGTGTGTGTATTCATGCATGTGGTTATGTGTGAGGGGAAAGGGTGTATATCCGACAGTATGTAGCAAACTCGACAATATGGGGAAAAAAGGGAAATTTTTCTCAAAGCGACTTTCGTTCTCCTAGCTCTGACGAAACCTGGAGTTTCAACGGGTGAAACGTACGTGAGTTATTACACCCTGTAATGATAATAAGAATTGTCATGTACTGAATGATCTCAAGTCTTTTTTTTTTTTTTTCATATTATCAACTTTTCCACGAACACACACACACACACACACACACATATATATATATATATATATATATATATATGTACTAATATTTGAGCTTTTTGTTCGCGTAGTAGCTGAACCTCTTCTTTGCTAAAACTACAAGTCCTATCAACCTGATATTCTGTATGTAAACTGGGCAAAGATCAACTTCCCACATAGATTACATATATATGTATATATATTGAACACAAATATACACACGTGTGTTTGATTTCTTACACACCACACCCCCATGGCTTCCTATATGCTCATACGCATAGTCGTTCACAAACATGTACTACTCGTGTGTACTTCTGTACATACCTTGCATGTAAACCCAGTGGGACATGCACGCGCAGAGATCTCATCCATCTCCATTTTACATGCACACACGCGTGCATACACACACACACACACACACACACACACATGGTCGCGCGCCCCAGATCCCAACTTCTATACAAGCAGCACAAACTCCCAGATTATTGCTTTCACCGTTGGTGAAACTATGAAAACCTAATCGCCTGGATCATTGGTAGTTTTTTCGTTGTTGTTGCCGGGTCTCTTTGTATGGATGTGATGGACAGAGGAGGGTGTAAAAAGCCAGATCAAAGTAGCAGATAGCGCCTCGTCCACGCCAATGAAAGAACTAATTGAGAATTAAGACCCGATTCGCATTTTGTGATTGAAATCGGTGGTAAAGCGGAGGGCAGCCACATAATTAGGGCACGTCTTTTAATTGAGCGAAGGTGTCTCGTTTTCGCGGCAGGGGTTCCTCTCACGAAGCCGAAGAGCCTCCTCCTCCTCCTCCTCCTCCTCTTCCTTCTCTGCAGAGGAAAAAAAAAGAAAGAAAAAAAAAGTAACAATTCTGAAAAAAAAAGTTACCCGGGCTGACTAGCTGGCTGAGGGAGGGGGAAAAGGTACGTTGTTGAGCGAGAAACATTGTGGGCAAATGCGACCGAATGACATAGCCCCGGGTCGGATACTTGACACCGAGCCGAATACGTCTACTGTTGGGCGACAGTAGACAAACATCAAGTTTGAATGCGCTATTCAAACGGCTTCCAGAAAGTTTTAGTCTTCTTATTGCTCCAGGAGACGTCCTTTGTTAAGAGCCGAAGGTAACGAGAAATCGTAAATGCTTCTCGCCATTGCTACCTAACATCGCTGATCCGCGTGCACTCCATAGAACACTCCTCCCGACGAAAGAACCTACCTTACATATACCTGGTATATAAGACGAACATTTAATAAATAAATAATCAGGCTTGGCTGCTTCGGGGACAGACTCCACTACTACTTCTATTTTGACTGACGATGATTTCTGCAACATTTGTATTGTATGTACCTTGGCGGGGGAATAAATATTTGGACTCGTGTAAAATATTCATTTGATATACTTCTGATGTTTACATTTACTTAAGATTTACACAAATGATGTAATTTTATATGAAATTACCAATTACTGAAAAAAAAAAATACAGATCTCCAAACAAGAGTGACGTTGGGAAAAAAAAGTACTCCAACATATTGATCTCATAATCTATTACTTTGTCGCGTTGGTCTGTTTTGCAGTTACAACTGGGAGGCGTTTTTGATAACCCATCACAAGCCCTTCGTTCTTAAGACATTTTTGACCACTCTTCCTTGAAAACGACCTTCATATCATCAGTGTTTCTGGGGTCCATCTGATGAATTCGATCTTCCAGGGTTCGCCACAAGTTTTCAAATGGATTCAAGGCAGGAGATTGACTAGGTCACTTCTACATTGTTATGAACAAACCATTCGCGAGTTACTTTGGGTATTCATCTTGCTGAGAGATCTAATCCCTAAACTGTTGCACCAAAGGGATCAAATCAGCTTCAAAAATACTCCAATACATCGATCCATTCATTGTTCCTTCAATCACGTGATGTACTCGTTTCATTGAGAGAAAACAGCCCTAAATCATACCACTTCCACCTCCTTACTTTACTGTGGGGATGGTGCATTTTAGATTATCCATCTTTTCTCAATAGGTGAAAAGCTGGTTGCGGTCAAAAAGTTCAATTTTTGTTTCGTCTGATCAAAGAACATTCTTCAAAAAATATAATGGCTTCTCCGAATGCTCTAGAGCGAATTTCGTCTAAGAATCCTAAAGCCTTTTTTTTCTTTTCTCAACTATGTTGCTTTTCGTAAAATACAAGATTTCAAACCCTTCCAGTATAGTTCATTACTAATTGTTTTTTTAGTAACCGATGTTCCAGCTGCTCTTGAATTATCTTGAGTATCCTTTCAAGTTACCATTAGATTCACTTTGACTTTCCTTAGCATTTTTCGAGTTGTTCGTGAAGAAATTTTTCGTGGAGTGCCAATTCAAGGATGTTTTTTGGTAGTGCCAAATTTTTTACATTTCAGAATAATTGATCCAATGGTACTGAGAAGGACATTAAACATTTTGTCAATGGCCCTGTAGCTAAAACGTTCATTATGCTGCTTAACTATTTCGTTCTTTTCTTTAGTCGAGAGCTCCTTCACTTTAACAAAACAGCTTTATTGCGAGAAGGTGAAGCTGTTAATGGTGACTGTGATGGCATCATATACCATAGGGAAGTATTGCAGGAACATTCCGAATGCTTATTTGCAAGTGCAAAAATATGTAGACCTCCATTTCTTTTAAATAACATTTCTATGGTGATTTTTATTCGCGTCCGAATACTTTTTTCTACCATTGTCTATGTTTATTCTGCCCTGTGTGTTTAGAAATATGTATTATCCTTATCAATTATTAATTATATATCAAAATACATTATCTTTGCAAAATTAAAGTGAGTGAAAGCATCAGAGGTATATTAAATTATTATTTTGCAAGTGTCTTCTTCCCCCACACTTTAGATTAAATAAATTCGTTGATATGTAAGACTTGTGACATGTGATGTTTACCATGATTTTTTTTCCTGTGCATGTCATATGGTTCTTGGAGTGAAAGCCAATTTCTTAGTCAAGTTTCATATTTCTGCTCCGAAGATGACTATTAACAGGTTGCATTGGTGGTAGACCTTTTTTTAAAGACCAATGGAATCTTGTTATACTTGAAGATCGAACTTGCCACTACCTAAATCTTGCCAACCGAGGGATGATTCTTCTTTTGATTTCTTCTTCTTTTGAGAATTTTACGGAGATCCAGTTTCTAAGATACTACGTTGTAATAATTTCCAAGTTTCGAGCGTTTAGAAACTCTTAAAAGTTGTCTGCGATAATAAGTGAAATCGATTCGAGAAACTGGACAGTTTCGTTTTTTTTTTTTTATAAACTTTTACTGACGCTATGTTCATTGGGAAGTGCATTCAGCAATGAATATCAGTTCGGACTTCTAAGGGAAAGAGAGATGAGACACTTATTCATTAAGGAATAAATGGACATACAATGATGAATATACGTCTATGAGAGACAGTAAAATTAATTTCTGATCGGGGCGTCCGTCCTTAATTGAGAAATACATAAGAGATGATTATTGGAGGATACGGTCCTAAATAAAAGATAATTTGTCAGAAGGGATATGTGGTTAACAAGCAGACAGAAAATGAGCGTATAGCCATTGATATGGACACGTGTCAACACATGCGTACATATGCACGTATAGATATGTATATTTGTGAATATCAGTGAACATATAGGCTATAAGTGTGCACATATGTTCTTTAAAAGAAAAATATATAAAAATAACTGATGAGTAAAAAAACATGATAGCTATCCAAATGTCCTTACAATAGATCTGATGATGCTTTTTGTAAAAAAAAAACTATACATCAGTCTATTCATTTATATCTATGTGTGCATTTATGAAGGTCTATTTCTCTCTGTCTGTCCATTTCTTTCTCTCTCTTTTGCACGATATAAATACATATATAAAATATGTACATGTGTGTGTGTGCGTGCGTATGTGTACCTATATGTGCAGGCCTGTCTTGTCTTTACTCACGCCTCTAGTCACCGTCCGAGCCTACGTTGAGGCCACGATTTACAATATTGATTTTCAAGCCAAGGTTCAATCCACGTTTTAGAATGATAATTTTGATTCCAATTTAATGCTACGATTTGAAATATTGAATTACAAACCCAGATTAATTCCACGATTTAAAATACTGATTTTCAAGCCCAAGTTAAATCCTTGCTTTACTTTATTGTTTTTCGACCGAATATTAAAATCACTATCTACAACACAGATTTTTAAGCCCCGATTTTTAGCCACGGTTTAGAATACTGATATTCAAGTCTACGTTAAAGCTACGGTGTACAATAATAATTTTCAAGCCCAGGTAAATGCAAGGATTTAGAATACTTCTTTCCACGTCTATATGTTAAGGCCTCGAGTAGAATACTGTTTTTGAAGCAATCGGGATCAGTTCATTTGTGAACTTGAAAAATCGTTCCGCATTGTATCTCTATCTACCTCTCTGTCTCCGCTTCTCCCCCCTCTCTCTCTCTCTCTCTCTCTCTGTTTTTATATGTATATATCTACTTATATGTTTGTTATTTGTATGCATATTCTCATTCACTGTGACAAAAAAGTTGTCATAAATTGATGCTCAGAAATATACAAATGCGTACATATATCGTCTGTGGTCATTCGACGGATTACATTGTGCCCCGAGGATAACTTCTAGTAAATTGGCAAAAACAAGAGTACAATTTTCATATACGAGGTATGTCTGGAAAGTATCCAACTATTTCGAATATCTCGATAACTGGTCAATCAGAGGGTACTTTACTGCACAAGCGTGAACAGATACACTGCCGTCGCCGAAGTTTAGATCTGCCCCCAACCACACCCGTCCTAAGACTTCTGGCTTTTCTCAAAAATCAAATTGCCGTTGAAAGGGAAATTTCAGACTGTGGACGAGATTGTCGAGACCGCGACAAGGCATCTGACTGTGATCCCGAAAGAGGACTTAGTTGACTGTTTTCAAAAGTGGAATGGGTGCTAAGATAGATACGTGAGGTCCAAAAGAGGAGTACTTTGAAGGGGCGCAGGCTTGGGGCCATTATCCCCGATAGACTATTTTCATTAATATCAAATAGCCGGAAATTTTTCGGACTGGCCTTGTACTTTCAGGTATGACACAATCAGGTGACGTGGAATTCGACTTCAGTGCATTATATATATATATATATATATATATATATATATATATATATAAACGTCTTAAAATAATATTCGGAAGTATGTACAGAAACGTGTCAGATGTCGCGTTGCTAAATTGATTTTTTTTTTCTTCAATTTTTTTAAATTCGGAAATCCTGAATTTGAAAAATTCAAAATAAACATCTGAATTGGCAAGACCGAACTCTCAAATTGGAGGTGGGGGATAAATAAATAAAAATAAGAAAAATGAAAAATAGTATCGGCAAAGTCCACCCTCAAAATATATCCGGTCATATGAACTGATTTGACCTATCACTGCGAAACAAGTTAACATGTATTAGTTTCGTACTAACCGTATTTACTCGAGTACAATGCGATCTCGGATATCATTTTTACCGCTAGAATTCTGTTATTTTTTTTTGTTTTTCACACTCGAGTGTAATTTTACGCACCAACTTTGACTCTGATTTTTACTGTTAAATTTCTCGCAGCGTGCACAAGTAAATACGGTATTTTTTGGTTCCAAATTATTTTTAGAATTTTTAAAAAACTAATAAGAAAAATGTGTGAACCATAACAAGCTGAAATTTCAGATTATGATTTAATTTTTTTTTTCTTTTAACTATTATTCATCTACAAGATGAAAAAATATGTGGACCATAAAAGTTTGAAATGTAAGATTATAAGTTAATCATTGAGTTAATAATTTGCTTGATTACAAAAATATATGTTAACTATGAAAATTAGTGTGGGCTGATTTGTAAACCAGTGATAACTTTTTAATTAGAAGCAAGAAGTAAGTCTTTTATGAATCCTCAATAACTTTGAAAAAAGAATATGTCACCATGTGATATTTTTCCAAGGCCCAGTATGTATAATTTTGGAGATGACATCCAAGGAGGCCACCAAAAGCCCATAATACCCATTACTAGTTCATCATTCATTCTAGACAAGTTTTTCAACTATTTTTGTAGTATCAAGTGTGCTTGATGACATAACGAAAATCCACCACAGTTTGACCATTGGAAAGGTATAATGTTTAAGATGACACCTGATTTGACAACCAAATTAGTTGGCTTTATAAAAAAAAAAAAATTACCCCCACTCCAAGAAAGAAAATCACAACAAATGTTTCCCAATCCTTTTATTCGTTTTTTTTTGTTTGTTTTGTTTTGTTTGTTTTTTTTTTGTTTTTTTTTTGTAGTATCATTTGTGTTCAATGCTATACCAAAAGGCTCTCACAGAATGACCACTGGAAAGGTACGATTTTCCAGATGGCGTGTAAAGGCCTTATTACAGACATTCTCCATGAGTAGCACACATATTGACGAATTCCTTGATCCACCCAAAATTTAATCACTTCTTCCTCACCCCGAAGCCCACCTTTCCACAAAGAAATAAAAGGAATTTTTTTTAAATACATTTCTGTATTCGCTTCTGTCTGTCCATACGATATCTACAAAAGTTCTCAACAAATTTCAATGAAATCTTGTAAGAGGATCCCAGAATTAATTTTTGATTGAGAGATATTTTTTTGCTGTATGTAAGCATCAATAACTCATGAAGTGTGTCTGTAATATAGCCTTTGCACTTCATCTTGAAAATTATACCTTTCCAGTGGTCATACTGTGATGGGCTTTTAATATGTCATTGAGTACACCTGATACTATGAAAAATTTACGTCTTGCTCCTATCAAAAAGTTTCCTTTGGATCCCAATAGAGCTGAAATTGAAATTAGTTAATTTATTCTAAAGATTACAATCTATCTGTGAAATAATACAGACTTATGATTGTTATTTATTCTAAAATATGTGACCCTTAACAACAAGTAACAATTTGATTGATGATATGATGACGTTGGTCAAAACAGATTTCGAAATAAAAAGTCATTTTCATGGCTGTTTCTTTTTTTTCATTTGCTCTCGCCACAGTATTTTTAGGATTTTTAGCAAATTATTATTTTGGCAATTATAATCGCAATTGCATCATGCTCAAGTGAATACGGTTAGTGCGAAACTAAGTAATGTTAGCTTGTTTAGCGAGGATAGATCAAATTAGTTCTAACGGTCAGATACATTTTTGACGGTGGACTCGTTAAACTTAGCCAAAATATCTAAATTGATGTCGATATATATATATATATATATATATATATATATATATATGTGTGTGTGTGTGTGTGTGTGTGTGTGTGTGTGTGTGCGTGTGTGTGTGTGTGTGTACACTCACATTTCTCTGTTCCATTTGTTAGGCCAAAATCTTGCATGTAAAAAGCTGAAATTTTACATAGCGTTACATCTTTTCACAGTGGAGGACATAAGAAGAATTATTTTTTAAAGGTCTAAAAAGGCGATTCGATTAACAATAAAACCATAGATTTAGACTGGACCCTGATTTGCGGTTCCAAGAGTTTTCCATAAGAGCTCCACTTCAATCGATTCACATATATATATATATGGTTGCTGCTTCAACGTAGTATTGATCTTACCTTGAGCTAAACAGCCACCGGTTATGCAAAGGCCCAAATAACTGATTCCACAACGAATTCTCATTTTGTTCATTCGTTGTCTATATCGGTTTGATTTGTTTCTTTCAACGTGGACAATCATATTATTGAGAAATGGATATGTAATTCGACAGAAATAATCATAAATTGCATTATATTTTAACATCTATTTGAAAGTATCTCCCATTATTACAACATAAAAGTATTTTCAATATAATAGTAACTAAAAAAACATTGTGCAGCTATGCGTAGCTTTAATTACGCCAAAGAAAGCAAAAGGTTGATAGGAATAATTTCATAAACTTATCTAATATATATATGTTTTTAATTGGCCAGATTTTTGATTTTTGAGGTTTTTTATCGGATAAATTAGAACAAGAATCTGACAGAAATAGCCAAAAATGGCCAGTTTGGCAATCCAGGTATGATTCTTTGTTGTGAAAGCCAAGCTGCGTTTTAATTGGCTCATAATTATAGGATTCTCATCCGACTATTTTTTACCCTAGTTGATTTGAACTTTGCTAAATTATTTGACGATATTTAATCGTCACATTATTCTCTTTCCTTGTGTAATCAGTAAGATTTTGTAAGATTTTATAAGGAGTTTATTGATAGCTTGGATATTTCCATAAAGGCTCCACCAATTCTCTTTTTGTCGGAAATCTCATCGAAACTCCCGACGGTTGCAATTTCTTTCGTAAATATACATTTACTCATGAAAAGCATCCGCTGTGTTTCGGCTCTAATGTTTTTCATTAAGTTATTTCGAATTCTTTTCTTTCCTTTTTTTTCACCGAAAAAAAGATTTTCAACCAGAAGATTTTGAACAAAAAGTAATACTTTGTTTAATGAAATAATCTATATATTTTCAGAAGCAGACCCTATTTTTTTTTTCGTCTTTACTATCAATTCATTTGTATATTCCTTTTTATTTATTTAATTTCGACGCTTTCGTTTTGAACAGTTGTTTTTCCTAATATTCATACGTTTCGTGGGCCGTCTGATGAAAGAATTCCTGATTTTAAAATTATCGATCGTCACTCTAGTATAGTCCACTCCTTGTGGGATTATGTGTATAATGTGTATATAATTTTTGAATTCTTTATATCAATTCATTTCTATATCTCTTTTCATTTCTTTGATTTCAATGTTTTCGTTTTTGTACATTTTTTTCACAAATATTAACAAGTTTTAGTCACTCGTATATTTCTTTCACATAGTTAGAAACAACAGATATATATTCCATTTTACGCCTGATAGAAAAAAAGCAAATATACTATTCACAAGCGAACACTGTTATGGACGTCGGAAACTTCTACGGATCAAAACATTTTGTGTATAAAGATAGACTGGAAATAATACGTAAAGTACAGGAAAAATGTGTCTTGCTTTTTTTCTTCACACAAATTTAAGAATTTTTTTAATAAAATTTCGTTTTATATCCTATATTTTTCAATTCCTGACCATTTAAGATGATTTAGGTGATTACAACGATACTTTCTGCTGCTTCTTGATGCAATTTATTTCAATCATATCTAACTCATATGATCGCATTTTTTTATGGAATATTTAAAAAAATTTCTGATGGTATATATATATATATATATATATATATATATATATATATATATATATATATATATATATATATATATATATATATATATATATATATATATATATACTACCAGAAATATACATAGTTGTACTGTAAAAAGTTGAAACAGAGCCGGAGTGTATTGTGTATATGAGATATGTTTATTTGCATAGCGTTATCTTGGACATGTTTCGAAGCGAGTAAATTTCATCTTCAGCGGAGAAGTCTGATATTTCCAGCGTTGATAGAGCAGTACAGGGTTATCTAAAATCAGTCAAAAGAGACATTTCATTCTACGACCACCCTGCAGCTGTGGGTCAGCAAACTGGACTGGTTATGGGATTGACTGGTCTGAGAATTGGTCACTGACTTGTTTGAGTAGGGGTCATCCAAGGGACAGGTCCCCAAGAGACAGGTTGCCATGGGCATATTCTGGATGGGGAGAGAAAAAATATTTAATTTAATAAGGGGATTAAAATTAGAAAGAAATGATGATTAGGAATCCTGGTTTTAAAGAACCATTTCAGATGATATAGTGAATAGCTTAATTCCAATTTTATTTTGTTTCTAATTCGTTTTTATGTTCATCTGTTTATTTATTTTGATCATTTAATGTGATTATAATTTTCCATCCTTGGACGTGAGGGTGTGCCGTTATGAAAAGATATTTTTGGATTTTGGTTTTTGGTTTATTACGTAATCTGTTGGATTATGAATGAATGTTAATTAGGACTTGTGAGTAGTTTGAATATTTTGTAGTGAAGGTGATAATCTTATGGATTGGAGTCGGGTGTCAGGTTGTTTAATTTGATATCTAGTACATTAGGGGAAAATGTTGTATATATATATATATATATATATATATATATATATATATATATATATATATATATATATATATATATATATATATATATATATATATATATATATGTTCGTGAATGGATTAGGTATTCAGAAAATATCATCTTGGACCCTCGTGAGAAATGACAGGAAAATTAGTCAATATTAAGAACCATCAAACATATATATATATATATATATATATATATATATATATATATATATATATATATATATATATATATATATATATATATATATATATATATATATATATATACTGCTGGTTGCAATATGCTTAGTGAAAAATATCCTACCTGCAATTATATTTAGTTCAAGTAGCTTCTTCACATTCCATTACCTATTTTAAGACTTAATTGTTCACTAATTCGAAGCTCTTAATAGTGTAAATAGATATTTATCATTTTCATTTGGGGTTCTTAAAAAGACATTGAATTCGTTCGAGCAGTAGAGTCCATTATTTTCAAATGGTTGGAAAGAGATAATTCCATCAGCAAAATTGTCATCTCAAGTGGAAGAGAAAAACTGAACCCAATTACGCTGTTCACTATAATACAAGATTTAGATACATAACCTGACACAAATGAATGCTCAAAAATATTCCTTATTCCACAAAAGATTATCCTATAAATTATATTGTAGGTTATGAGTGAAAATTGAATGTCTAGTGATTAAAATTTGTTGTGATCTGCTACGGACAGCCTGAATGAACAAAAAATTGTCAGTTCCCATCGCTACTATTTGTGCTACTGAAAAGAATGTAATTGGAAAGAAAGTTTCTTTGTGTTTGAATAGGATGATTTTTATCACAAACTGCTGGAACCCAAACAAACTTTTATTGAACAACGCTACAGTGAACAACTGACTCATTTGAATTATGGATTGAAACAAAAATTACTCTTCTGCTGGAGAGAGGGGTCGACTGTTGATTTTGTTAAATAACAACGCGCATAATCAAGTTGCAAATGCGGCGCATCCAACGGTCATTCAAAATTCTTCCACGTGCGACGTATTCTCCAAACTTGTCACCCTCGAACTATCACTTGTTTCGCTCCATACAACAATTCTGATCGAGTTCCTATTTCAAGCTAACGAAAAACCCCTTCGGAAATAATGTCCATTTGCTTTATTTGTCATACCTGATCGACTCCAAATTAATGTTTGTTTAGAGCTTCAAGGAAAACACCCGTGTTCTTTGATTTTTATATTTCGAATAGATAATAGATGAATAACCATATTTTAATTATATTTGTTAGAATTGTTGTTTTGCAAGAACTTCGAAAAAGACGTCCATTTTCTTTGATTATCGGATTCAAAGAAATACAATCGTCTCGTTTTTCCAAATTGAGTCTTGTATGACCTTAAGCTCAACTTTGTACACAGTTAAACTTTAATATATTCTAATAAAGAATATGGAGTTTTCCCGTTGTCCAAATTTTGTTAATGTCAATATTTGATGATTTTTATAAACATTTTTTTTTTTCATCTTCGTTGAAGACGTACCATTTTTCAACGTTGCGAAGAAGAGGATAAAGCAATAACGAAAATAGGGATAGGAAAAAATGTCAATACATTTTGTATTTTGTGCACACGCATGTTGTACTTGCGTAATCGGGATATTTGTTTATATGCCGGTTTTGATTTTCAATTGACTTGGTTAATTTCAAAAGAAGTTTTAGAGTTTGCTGAAAATCACAATAAGCAATATCTCAATTCAAGTGGATGATATCAAGTATATTACAGCTTGAACAATATAAATGTAATTACCGATTTCGATCTATTTTCAATTGGAAATAAATTAATAACGACTGTTCCGGAGAAGTAGGAACTCAAAAAAATAAAGTTGATTCAAGTTCAACTTCTCTTGCCAGAAAAAAATGTCAGAGTAAACTTAAATAAAATGCATGCAAGGGAAGGAATTCTGTCGATACATCCAAGGGACGTAACTCAACTCTTTCGACGGTTTTTCTTTTTCGTCCTCTGGGCGTATGTTTTCGCCCAACCCCAGTCCAAGTTTACTACCGTAATAAGAACAAGAACAATCTTCATCAAATTTGGGCAGGCAGGGGTGGGGGGTAAAAGTCACCATTCACCTATCTTTCAAATCATGACCGACTCATTGGTAGGGTGGTATTTTACCAATTGAGCTAAGTTGACAAGTCTATGAAAATCTATGTTACAAATACGCGATGGCTTATTTCATTCTAATAAATTGATACATTTATAAAAAAAATGATTTACTATATATATAATATATCATACAAAAGTTGCAGTAATCACTTTCAGTTATGATAGAAGTAGGAATAAGGGCTGACCCTGCAGCAGCCAGGCTGGTATGTTTGGGCGCTTGCTATAGTGTATATTTAACAACCTCGACCATAACAGACCATGACTTCTGTTATGAGTTTAATCTTCATTGTATTTTTTTACGTTTTTGCTTTTTATTCCTCTTTGATGGTGGTTTTAGAGCTCCATAGGGCATTAATTATTATTATCATTATTATTTTTTCTTCTAGAATAGTTCCCGTCAAAAATACAGGATTATTTACGTACAAAACGTTAATTCTTCTTAGGACCAGAATTCAATATCAGTGTGTTCACGTATATACATATGATTAGTGTATGGATGTAGATTATAATTCATCTGACAGTATTGGATAGCAGACAATTTGGAAAGCTTTAAAATGTTACAAATGAAATTTCTATATCTAATTTAACTTGTTTCGTTTTCTGGAGATGTTAGATTTAACGTTAAATCAGATAAAGAAATTTTATCCGTGACACCTACTTTGGCTTTCCAAATTGTTTATTCAAATCTACATTGCGTTTTATATATGTGGATTATTATAATTATTATTATTATTATTATTATAATTATTTTTATTATTATTATTATTATTTGCAATTTCACACCAGTTGCCTTGTGGTTACCGCTGGAGATTGAGTGACAGAAAGTCTCCTCTCTACACTCTCATAGCTCACAGCAGTACTGTGGTTTATAGTTTCACACCAGTTGCCCGGTGGTTATCGCTGAAGGCTGAGTAATAGTAAGTCTCTTCTCATATCTCCCTCACCTATCATAGCAATACTGCAGTTCGTACCTCCACCACCATTTGTGAATGAAGGGGGTTTCGAGTTTGGGGTTTGTTGTATTCTTTCTTTTTGTTTTGTTTTGTTTTTGCTTTTTCCTCCTTTGTTTGGCCACTGCTAACAGCTGGGGTCGTAGATCTCATATTTTAGCACTTCCCTCAGTATTCGTGCAGTTCATAGTAGTGCTGCGGTCTGTACTGTCTCAATCCTTCCTTGTATCTCTAGTTCCTCCAATCTCGCTTTCAGTGACTTTAGTGCAATTCTGAGTGCACCTATTATTACTGGTATTACCTTGAATTTAATGTTCTACACCTTCTCAAGTTTTCTTGCCAGATCCTGGTATTTTTCCAGTTTTCACTCTCTTTCCTATTTAATCTATAATCTGCAGGTAAGGTCACATCCATTATTTGGCAGGTTTTCCTTTTCTTGTCCACGATTACTCGGTCCGGCCTTCTCACTTGTATGGGATGGTCGGTTCGGATGTCAAAGTCCCAAAATAATTTGAAGTTTCCATTTTCCTGGCTGCCTCTGGTTTGTGCTGGCACCACTTTTCCACATGGTTAAATCCCATTCATTTGCTCAGTTCCCAGTGTATCACTGTTGCTACTCTATCATGTCTGTATTTATACTTCTTCTGGCCTATTTGACTTCATTCACTAATTATGTGGTTTACGTTCTCATCCCTACCCTCACATGGGCGGCACCTGCTGTTTGTGTGTGATCTATTGATTTTTGTTTTGATATAGTTTATTCTGGGGCATTTGTTTTGGGCTGCCATGATGAGTGATTCTGTTTCTCTCTTCAGGTTTCCTTTTCGTGGCCATGTCCATGATCTCTCATCTGCCACATCCTGTATCTGTCTTTTAAATTCTCCATATAGTTTCTTCTGTTCCCAGTTTTCTGTCCTTGTTTGCTGTGCTACTCCATTGTTTTCTACTTTTTTGTTGTTCGTTGCACTGCTTCGGGTATTCTTTACGATGTCTTCACTATTTTCTTACACGTACTTTTCTAGATCTGCTTTGGCACAATCCTCTATGCTGATGAGTTCTCTACTGCCTTCTTTTCTCTTTACGTACAGTCTATCCATGTCATCTCTGGGGTGCAAGGCTTTATGCATTGTCATGAGCTTTCTTGTTCGTCGGTCCATTGATTATTATTATTATTATTATTATTATTATTATTATTATTATTATTATTATTATTATTATCATTATTATTATAAGAATTGAATTAAGAATCAATAAAGGAAAATATTACTATTTGGATTATTATACAAGCACTTGCTGATACGACATCTATTAAAATACAATCAAAAGAGCCTGAAATCTTAGCAAATATATTTTTAATTACAAATCGGTTTTTTTTCTATTGTTTTCTTTTTCAATGAATGGCTCAAATAAATAAAGCGATGGTATTTGCTTCAATTACAAAATAGAAATATTCATTTGAATTCGTAGAAAATATGAATAAAAATCTTCCATTTTCAATTTTTTCTTCGTAATCTGCTTTTCATATTTATCCCCAGCTGTTTACAGATACAAAATATCAGGAAAATCAAACGTTTCATACGTGTCTTACATTCAGCCAAATTATTTTCCCAAACACAATATCATTTTATTCACATGAGTTTTTCATACATTCTTTTTACTCATTTTATATATTCGTTTTATCTTTTGGGGGTTCTTTTGACGTTTCCGAGCAAAACGTGGTTTTAATCTTGACAATTCCTGTCATTAGATCGTATGATATAAAATGCCTTGTCACTCATTTAATTTGTTTGTTGATTTTTGAACATGCTCAAGCAAACAGAAAGGTACTACGAAAACACACATGCAAAAGGGGCTGTTGCTACTGACGAAGCTTTACAGGTAATTACAGCTGGTAATATTGCCACTACTGTTGATATAACAATGTGTCTCTATGGTTTCTTGTCTTATTGGTATTAAAATAACTAAAAAGCAGAAAATATGAAGAATTGTTGAAAATCGACAGAACAAATAATCTTTGTTCGACGTAAGTATTTTTTGTTTTTTAATGAATACATCTATATTAAAATATATATTTGTAAAATTTATTTATCTATTTGTAAATAATTCCACCATTTTGACGAGCACTGTGCGAGTGTAAATATTTTTAAATTTTATGAAAATGAAACAAAGATGTTTTACACAAAAGAAAGATAACTCTCACAACTTTCTCTTAAGAAAAATAACTCTTACAACTTTTTGCGTGCTTACTTCCCCTGATATACAAAAATTTCTTTTTTTCTTTACCTTTTTGTTCGACTTTGTTTTAGTACTTTTTTTGCCAGCCATTTTTCAATAATTACTATTCTCTAGCACTTTCGAAGCATGAAATGTTTATCTTAGGGTGTCTGCTAATGGAGGTGCAAAACGAGGAATTTTGTCCCGTCCTTCCAGGGCCAGGCCTTCTAACCAAAGGCGAGTTGGTTTGAAATTTATAATCTCATAGTCAATAGAAAATCATGTTGCAGTACAATTGTTTTATGTAAGCCCAACTTGATGTTCTCAAATAAAAAGTCTGTATTATTGTTATTATCATTATTATTATCATCAGCATTATTATTATTATTATTATTATTATTATCATTATTATTATCATCAGCATTATTATTATTATTATCATCATCAGCATTATTATTATTATTATCATTATTATTATCATCAGCATTATTATTATCATTATTATTATTATTATTATTATTATTATTATTGTTATCATCATCAGCATTATTATTATTATTATTATTATTATTATTATTATTAGGAATCTCAAACCAGTTGCCTGGTGGTAACCGCTGGAGTTTGAGTGACAGCAAGTCTCCTCAAGTCTCCAGCCCTCCTCTCCTAGTACTCATAGGTCGCAGTAATTCTGCGATTTACAGTTTCACACCGGTTGCCCAGTGGTTATCGCTGAAGGCTGAGTGACAATAAGTCTCCTCAGGTCCTCAGCTAACGTCTCCTCCCTCTTTCGCATATCATGACAGAGCTACTATTCGTTGCAGTACTTATATCTCTAGCACCTTCCTCAGTATCCGTGCAGTTCCCAGTAGTGCTGTGGTCTGTACGGTCTCTATCCTCCCCCTAATCCCGATCTCCTCCAGTCTCTCCCTCAGCGTTTTGGGGACAGTTCCTAGTGCTCCCACTATGACCGGTACTACCCTGGTTTTCATGTTCCACATTTTCCTCAACTCCCTTGCTAGGTCCTGGTATTTTTCCCTTTTTCCACCCTCCTTCTTTTTTACTCTATGGTCCGCAGGTACAGCAACGTCTACTATTCGGCAGACCTTCCTTTTTTTGTCTACAATTACTAAGTCTGGTCTTCTTGCCTGGATGAGGTGGTCAGTTTGGATGTCAAAGTCCCACAGTAGTTTGTGGTTGTCATTCTCCAAAACTGCCTCTGGCTTGTGCTGATACCACTTTTCCCCATGGTTGAATCCCATTTGTTTACTTAGTTCCCAGTGTATCATCGTTGCCACTCTATCGTGTCTATGCTTATACTCCTTCTGGGCGAGTTGACTACATTCACTAGTTATGTGGTTTACTGTCTCATCTCTTTCACCGCACATGCGGCATTTGCTGTTTGTCTGTGTTCTGTCGATTTTTGTTTTTATGTAGTTTGTCCTTATGCTTTTGTTTTGGGCTGCCATGATGAGCGATTCTGTTTCTCTCTTAAGGTTCCCCTTTCGTAACCACGTCCATGATTTCTCGTCTGCTACATCATGTATCTGTCTTTTAAACTCGCCGTACAATTTTTTCGCTTCCCATCTTTCTTTTCTTGTTTGTTGTACTGTTCCATTGTTTTCTACTTTATTGCTTGCTGCACTATCTCTCGCGCTCTTTATGATTTCTTCACTATTTGTTTGCACATATCTTTCTAGGACTACTTTAGCTCTCTGGACACAATCTTCTATGCTGATGAGCCCCCTGCCACCTTCTTTTCTCTTAACGTATGGTCTATCTGTATCATCTCTAGGGTGTAATGCTTTATGCATCGTCGTAAGTTTCCTTGTTCGCCTATCCATTGATTGGAGCTCTTCCTTTGTCCACCCTAGGAATGGTCCTGTATACCTAACTACTGACACAGCCCAGGTGTTCATTCCTTTTATTAGATTTCTGCTGTTTAATTTGGTTTCTAATACTTTCCTTATCCTTCTGAGGTATTCTCTCTTTATTTTCTCCTTCATCTCTCCCCGTTTTATCGTGTCACATTCAAGGACACCTAGGTATTTGCATCGGTCTTGTGCGGTTAATGCCCTAATCTTGCTGTTGTTCGGGAGTTCAATTCCTTCAGTCATTGAAAGCCTTCCTTTGTGCATCACCATGATAGCACATTTGTCTATTCCAAACTCCATTCCTATGTCCTCACTATATTCCCTTACTTCGTTGAACAGAGTCTCAAGCTCTCCCCTGTTTTTTGCGAACAATTTTATATCGTCCATGTACATTAAGTGGTTGACCTTTCCTTTTGTTTTAGAGAAGTGGTATCCTTTGCTGTTTTTCAGGATTCTGTTGAGTGGTATCATTGTTAGAACAAATAATAGTGGGGACAACGAGTCTCCTTGGAAGATTCCCCTTTTTATCCCTCCCTCTGCTAGTTTGTCCCCTGCGGCTGTCAAATCTACTTTCCAGTCTTCCATCGAATTACCAATGAATTTAACCACCGGTTCGCTAATTTTGAACATTCTAAGGCGTTCGAGTATCCAGCTATGTGGAATCATATCGTACGCTTTTTTGTAATCTATCCATCCCATTGCGATATTCTTTCTCCTTTTCCTCACTTCTCTTAAGATCATCTGGTCTATACAGAGTAAATCGTTTGCCCCTTTGGTTCCTATCCTACACCCTTTCTGTTCTTCTGGTAGTAGTCCCCTTCTATCCATTGACATGTATATTCTCTCTGCTATTTCAGGATTTTCCACATAAGTGGTAAGCACGTAATTGGTCTATAGTTGCTTGCTATGTTCCCTTTTTCTGGGTCTTTTTGGATGAGGGTGGTTCTGCCTTTAGTCATCCATTCTGGAGCCTTGCCTTCGTTTAGACAATTTTGGAGTTGGTGGGTGAGTCTGCCGTGTAACGTGGTGAATTTTTTGATCCAATACCCATGGATCCCGTCGGGACCCGGTGCTTTCCAGTTGGCTACTTTCCTAAGAGTATGTTTCAATGTGGTTTCATTCAGTACTATTGGTTCTCCCTTGTCTATATCTTCGAGTTCTTTTCTCATGTTTCCTAACCATTGCGGTGTTACGTTATGTTTTTTGGGGTGCCCCCATATGCTATTCCAACAGTTCTTGGCCTCTGTGGCATCTGGTTTCATGTCCTGCCTTCTTTCCCCATTTAAATCTTGGTAAAACTTCTTCTCATTGTTTTGGAATGTGCGGTTTTGTGTGTATTGGGCCGTTCTTAGTCTGTATCTTTTCAGTCTTGCCTCTTTGGCTAGTCTTTTCTGGTGTAACTCTTCGACTACAGTTGCTATGCCTTTTTGCGTTACCTTGTATTTGTTCCAAAGTCTTACTCGTGGTCTGTCCGTGTGTGGTGTGTTTCTAAGCAGTACTTCATCTCTCTGTAGTTGGGAGATCTGCCTTTGTAATCTTCTCTCCCACATGGGTTTCTCTTCCCTATTATTGCTCGGGGTCCTATCTTGTGTTGTGAAGCTTTGTGCTACCATTTTCGCCCCAGCGTAAATTAAGTTGTTGAGTTCTAGGAGGGTGTTCGTTTCTATGTGCTGTAAGAGGCAGTTGACCTGTTCGGTCACTTCTCCGACTTTCTTTCTGTCTTTGTCTCTTAGGGAGGGGAGTGTTGTTTTCTCTCCTCGCATGATTTCTTTCAAAGCTTGTATTTTGGTTTTCTCTTCTTTCGTTGGTGCCTCGTCGTCACCCTCTGGTGCATAGTTTACTGTGGGGGCCTCATGGGGAATTCTTCCAGCTTTAATGTTGGTACTAGTTGTGCTAGGGGGGCATTCATCAGGTGTGTCACCTGAATCTCTCTCTACATTAATGCGAATCTCTAGTAGTTCAGTCTCAGACAGCCATTTCTTCTTTTGGATTTGTTTTACTTGGTCAGCAAGGCGTTGGTTCGATACTTCCACAGCAGATTTTTCCCTCCATATTTGGAGCATACGCTCTCTATAAGATCGCACTGAAGGCTTGCTTTTATTATTATTATTATTATTATTATTATTATTTGCAATCTCACACCAGTTGCCTGGTGGTAATCGCTGGAGTTTGAGTGACAGCAAGTCTCCTCAAGTCTCCAGCCCTCGTCTCCTAGTACTCATAGGTCGCAGTAATACTGCGATTAACAGTTTCACATCGGTTGCCCAGTGGCTGAAGGCTGAGTGACAATAAGTCTCCTCCTCAGGTCTTCAGCCAACGTCTCCTCTCTTTCGCCTATCATGTCAGTGCTACAATTTGAGTTTCCACTTTCATTTCCCTTCCTCTGTTGGGTCACCATTATTCATTTGTAATAAGATTGCTACGAAGATGTATTCCTGATGCATTTAGAAAATAGATAATCAGAAATTAAAGCTAGATTACTAGTTTACATTCATTGTCTACAAAGTCAACATGAAATTGGTAGAAGGCGTTGCCCAAGCAATAAAATAATTAGGAGGAAAAAGTCAAAGGAGAATGAAAAAGAAATTGTCCTTGAAAATATGTTTACTTCATTCAGTTGATCAATATTGAACATTCCTTTTTTTCTTTTCTTTTTTTGTTGTTGTTGTTATTTTTGCTGCTGCAAATTCTCTACTACGTGGGATGGAAACTAAATATCGATTCCAAAAACGTTTCATTACTTTGAAAGATAAAATATAAATGAAATATTTTTTCGATTTTTACTCTAGCAATCAAAACTTGGCTCAGAGGGAAAGGGCCTGTTTTCTTACCAACTAGTTTTCTCTGCATTAAGCTGGCCCTAGGATCATACGGTAAACGATTAAATTAGGTTGTGTAGAAGTAACTTTTTTTGTTCAACTCCTGTCCAAATTGGAATTGACTTGATTTTTTTAACTGTAACAAGAACAATCCTCACCAAATTTAGGGTCAACTATCCACTGTTTGTCTATTCAAAGAGATATATAAAATTGTTTAAACCAAAGATGTATATAAAATTGACATTTCCTAGCAGTGATTTGAAATCTCAGCCTAGAGATTGCTAGGTGACTCTCTTCCCAACTAAATCAAACTGACTAGTCTTATACATGTACGAATTTATTTATTGTATATACAATACAAAAGTTGCACCAGCCATCTTCAGTTGTAATAGAAGTGGGAGTAGAATTTGACACTGCAGCTGCCAGACCTTTTATTATTGTTCTTACATTGATATTTGTACTAAAAGCAAACGGTGCGATTTACTTAAAGTCAAATACTAGATATCATTTTATGGAGTAGTTCTTCTGCGAATTGTAGTAATATCTTTTACTTTTCTATTCTTTACAGGTTGGAGATTCTCACTAATAAACAAAATGGACACAAAAGACGATACTATGATTTTTTTCAAGCCACAGAAACTGCATGAAAAATCAACAAAACATTTGACCAATGATAAGTTCCTGTACGCACAGTTCGATGTTGGTTTTGAAGAGGAGATAAGAGTTTTAAAAAAAAGATCATGACAGTTGAGAGAAAAAAATTCTTTTCTCTTGCAGTACAGTCATAAATGATATTGTTACAAATTGACATAAGTACATTCAATCTCTTGGAAGATACTTTAATCAAACAGAGTTTTTGTCTCTTCAGTTTTGTTTGTTTGTTTGTTTTATTGTTGCTTGTAACTTCTATTCTTTTGGAAACTACACTATTTCTGAAGAGCCTGATGAAAAAAGATTCCAAAACTATTTCCACGTAGAAAAAATTGTAATCATCACCAGACGAGATCCACATGGAAACTTCTAGTTGCGTTTAGATACAAAATATGATATTTTAATAATACTGATAAAATGCAAAATTCATTCAACGAAAAGAATTCTATTATTGAAAAAAAAAAGATGAATTTATTATTCCTCAACTTTCTAAACGCTTGTCTTCTTTTGACTTGAAAAATCTTCCATTTTATTTGCCTAGATCGTTTCTTTTAACATCGAAATTCAAACATCAATTCCTTTGGCTTTTTTTTTTAATTTTTCGGTTTATAAATTTCAAAATACATTTTTGTATTCTTATACACTTATATTTCACTGGATTTGTTTGACATTCTAGAGTTTGGTAAAGTATGAAAGACTTTTTTCATTCTGACCATGTATATTTCAACCATAGATTTCAATCAGATGCCAGGTTATTCTATAGAATGTCAATCATTTTTAAGTAAAGTATAATATAATAAACTTTATTGATAAACTAAAATCTGTGAAACCTAAATTAATTCAGAATATAATATAAACAGAGATTAGAAGATTTTGATTGCGAATTTGCATCTGAAATAAACCGAATAAAAAATATTCTGTTGGGCGTGGTATCATTTTAGTATTCCATCTATTTAGGTCGCGAATAAAATTGTCATTTACTGTCAGATATTTCAATGAGTTTGGGACACTAACTTCTTTTATGAATATCAGCATTCTTAATGTTTAATAACCCAAACTTAAGCACACATATGGGTATTGTAAAGTTTGAAGAGACAAAAGATACTTAAGAGCTAAGATATAGAGATTTTATATCTTGGAAACCATCAACGAAAACTGTCACCATTCAGTTTTCAAGTTGGTCTGGTTAGCTATGTATGTATGTATGTATGCATGTATGTATGTATGTATGTATGGATGGATGGATGGATGGATCACGCATACAGGCCATACCATGAGCTAAAGGGCAGAAAATTCAAAGATTTACTCCTCGTTATGTCTGGAGAAAATTTTGAACATTCCTCCCCCATGCGCCACTTAAAGGGGATTTGGGGGGAAGTGGGGGATCAATTTGTAATATAAGTTTTTGATAAATTGATCCCTTTGTTTGTATCTGGTCGCATTTACACTGTATGATACTTGAGAGATTCCAGTCGTTTTCAAGTTTTGAATGGCGTTTTTGGTTTCACAGATGCTTACTACATTATGCTTTTTTATTGTGGATTAGAGCAAATACATTTCCTAGAGTTTCCCAGTCAACGGAGATGCATCTCTCTCTCTCTCTCTCTCTCTCTCTCTCTCTCTCTCTCTCTCTCTCTCTCTCTCTCTCTCTCTCTCTCTCTCTCTCTCTCTCTCTCTCTCTCTCTCTCTCTCTCTCTATTGACTTACCAATAAAGTCGGTTTTAAAACGAATCTTGAGTATATCCGCTTGGGTTTTGCTACTTGCTTTTACTTCATAACTATTAATGACGCATCAAGTGAAATGGTTTCTGAAATTATACATCTGTTTGCCTCATAAGCTGAGTGAATGACAACTAATAACAAAAATCGAACGACTAAAACTCATGGCTATCGACTCGATCCTCCTGAACAATTTTACGACAATCGATGAGCCCGTGATATCGATGAGCCCGTGATATCGATGAGCCCGTGATATCGATGAGCCAGTCTTATTACTCAATATCATGAGACATTACTGTATTGACAGCCCGTGATATCGATGAGCCAGTCTTATTACTCAATATCATGAGATATTACTGTTTTGATGGCCCATGATATCGATGAGCCAGTCTTATTACTCAATATCATGAGATATTAGTATTGATAGCCCGTGATATCGATGAACCAGTCTTATTACTCAATATCATGAGATATTAAAGTTTTGATGGCCTCTGATATCGATGAGCCAGTCTTATTACTCAATATCATGATATATTACTGTATTGATAGCCTGTGATATCGATGATCCAGTCTTATTACTCAATATCATGAGACATTACTGTATTGATAGCCTGTGATATCGATGAGCCAGTCTTATTACTCAATATCATGAGATATTACTGTTTTGATAGCCCGTGATATCGATGAGCCAGTCTTATTACTCAATATCATGAGATCACTGTATTGATGGCCCGTGATATCGATGAGCTAGTCTTATTACTCAATATCATGATATATTACTATATTGATAGCCTGTGATATCGATGAGCCAGTCTTATTACTCAATATCATGAGATATTACTGTTTTGATAGCCTGTGATATCGATGAGCCAGTCTTATTACTCAATATCATGAGATATCACTGTATTGATGGCCCGTGATATCGATGAGCCAGTCTTATTACTCAATATCATGATATATTACTGTATTGATAGCCTGTGATATTGATGAGCTAATCTTATTAATTGATACATTTGTTTGTCAGGGAGCATTCACACTTGTTTTGTCTTTTTTTATGGCTGTAGAATGCCGGTTTGAGTAGTTGCGATGAAAAGCAACTGAAACTAAGAGGAAATACATGTCAAAAATTTATAATGGTTGTGAAATTTAGATGTTCATAGGTTTTAGGAAATATGCCTATTTATAGGTCGGTAACAAGGCATTTATTTTATCCCCTTAACTGTCAACATTGGTATCTTCAGTTTTCAAGTTGGTTTGGCTGGTTATGCATGTGTCATGCGTGCAGGCCGCATCAGAGGATCCAGAGGGCTGAAATCATAGACATTTACTCTTTATTGTGTCTAGAAAACTCTTTTTCGTTTTTAGAAAATCACCCTCAAAATTGTTTTTTTGAAGGGTTTCTATTTGCAAGGTAAGTTTATGCTAAATTGGTCACTTAGTTTGTGTCTGACATGATTCACGCTTGTTTTTCGGAAATTTAGACTTTTTTAGAGATCACTGCCAAACAAAAGGCGAGAGAAGTAACTTTTTCATTGATCACCTCTTCTTCCCATTTTTTGTTAATTGATCACCCCACCTCAGCCTGCTACCAAAAAGACGTTAGTCACGTGAAGGTTTTTCTATTAAGTGACTACCAAGATCTGCTTTATATAATGATTTTTTTCAGACTAGTTTCATTGTTTTTGTTGCCATCATATCAACGTTTCGACCAATGCATCACCTGGCTTTTTTTCATATCCGAATTTCTGACGTACTGATTTGTTCAGACCGGTTTCTTCGTTTTTGCTGTCTTCATCTCAACGTTTCAGCCGATGTACATTCAGACTCCTCTCTGTTTGAATTTAGCATAATGATTCTCTTTGGGAATGAACTCCTGACACGTTCTACATGAAGCTCCTGGAAGGTGTCTCAGAAGATTCGATGAAAAATATTATCCTGGTTGTGTTTTCAACAGTCAAATACAGTGGTTGCATTTTGATGTGGGGTGCTTCAATCCAGAGTTTGTACGGCTAATTAATTATGAAAAAAAAACTTAAATTTTGCAAAATACTAGGCTATACTGCTTTGCGATTAGTTTCCCCATTGTTTAAAGACTCTACCCGGATGGAAATATAATCTTCTAGCAGGACAATGTTACTTGCCATTCCACTGGCCGACAGAAAATTGCTTTGAAATCATGTCCTAGCTGAGCCTATCACCAGATGTAGGCCGAGTTGTGAACACATGAAGTTTAATACAATCAAAACGAATAGAGAAGAAATTCTCTTACGAAAATAGTTCGTAGAATACTGTCCAAGAACAGTGGGAATCTCCACCTGTTGATCTTTACAGAAGCCGGGTGACCTAGTTGGATGATAGTAAAGGTGGCCATCCACACATCAGCCATGAGTATCTGTTGTCCGTCACACTCACCTCATCACTAACGTAACCAAATAGAAATAGATTTTTATGTTACGTTTAACTCTATAAATGATATCTTTTCTTTATTCTATACTTAGTTAAGTTTGATAATCAGGAAATATTGAGCATAAACGAAAACAATGTTTTGATATTTCATCAATCCAATGCAAAATTACTTAATCATTGCCGAAAATTTTTTACAGCAAGTTTAAACTAATATTTGATATCAATGTACTGTGTCTTATGTTTATCATTTGTTTGCATATAATATGTTATCATAATGTTGTTGTTTTTTGTGTATTAGTTATACACAAATCAATTAATGAAATCTATCTGCTCCATCGAAATTATTTTTCGTACGAATGTGTATTTTACCCTTATCGCAACTAAACCAGACTGTATGCGCCGTCACGTTGATACACCTGAGACCGTTCTACAAAACGACCTACGAAAGAAAAGGCCAAGTTGACATGGAATGATATCACAGTTCAAACGTGCCAATTTTCACCAACATTATTCGACTAGGTCAAATAGAGTATACTTACACCACTCGAGATTAACTGTACGCTTAGAAAAATGAAACCACAAGTTCATGTGTAATCGATGCGAAGGTCTTTTGGACGATATAGGAAACAGAATTCTTGGCTGGTGATATTTCGATGTCAGAAAATCATTCCACGGGTAAAAAGAGACTGTTAAGTAAAGTACATTCATGCAGTGAGTTCATGGAAAGGCATAACCATTCAAAATGCAGATGGAAGGCTGCCCCGAGGCATAAACAAACTAAGTGGCAGCTTTGCAAGCGGTGGCTACCAAATGGTTGACCCCGTACAAATTCCGATCAGGACCCTAAAAAAGGGCTTGGGCCAGCCCGGCAGAATGGATGTGTATTCAATCCTAGAATTTTACTTTGTATTTGAAAATGACCTTCCAAGGAACATATCCATGTTACCAATGTGCCGTTCACAATCATAAAGAAACTATAAACAAGAATGAGATTTGATAGGGCTGAATAAAGTTCCAGTTCTATCAAAATTAGCTTTCAAGATGCACTTTTGCGTTCGCACATACATACATACATACATACATACATACATACATGCATACATACGTACGTACGTACGGTGTATCACAGAAACTAGAGTTGAAAAGGTTGGATGAATTCATTATCATTTGGAATGGTCTGTTACTGTTCCAGATTTTTGGAGTTGGTCATTCAAAAAAAAAAAAATAGTTCAATAATAAATGTGAAGTAAACTTCACATGCCAAAGTGGGTTAGTGTATTTGAATTGTGCCCCAAATTTTTTGGTTGCGTTTTGGTTTAGATTAGGGTTGGGGGGTAGGGTTAATGTTTTTGCTTTGAGTTTCAAATTCCTTTGAAAAAAAAAACTGTCAAACTTGCCGTGAGCACTGAGAGAAAGAGAAATTCATTCCCATAGTCACGTATGTCGAACAGAAAGTCAGGGTCCAGGCTAACATTATAAGTACATTGCAAACAGAACCCCTCGCTGAAACCTGGAAAAAAATTATTTTATCAAAACTTTTTTAAAATTCTATGTGGTTAGGTGAAATAGTTTGGAAGCATATATAATTGAAGGGAAAAAAAACTGTTTTCGTCGGAGTTCGAACCCGGCACGCCAATACTTTTTTTTACGATGCTTTAAACACTCCGCTATTGAATTATCATAACTTCGAAACGACATTCACGGCCAGAAAATAATTATTTTAAAAGCGTTGATCCCTGTTTATCATATGTGAGTAACTATTGCTACAAAAACCTCCCAAGATGATGTTGATTTGAAAAAAAATAGAAAGTTTCATTTTATGGATCTGAGTTCAATAGTTTTTGAGGAGATCCTGAATAAAAAAAGTTTTAAAGAAGATTTTTTTCGACAGATTGTTTTCTTGGTGTGCGAACCCAGACCCATAGAAATCGACGATTTTGTTTTTGTAAAATTCAACCTTGAAATGTTCGAGGTAGGCAAAATATAACCAGCAGAATGCCTAAAGTGAGCGTCCAGTTTAGCATTATAATTATATTGTAAACAGAATTCCCCTCTAAAAGCTGAAAACACTTTATATCAAAACCAAGAAATTTCCGTAAACGTTGAATAGTTTAAAAGCATATAAAATTGAAAGAGAAAAAAAAATTTCGTTTGGGAGTTTGAACTTGGTCCGCCAATTCTATTTCCCGATGCTCTAACAACTCGGCAATTGATACGAAATGATCGTCGAGCCAAGGATTACTGGTTAAAGAGAGATTTAAAAACAAACATTGAACCCCATCATGTATAAGTAGATTCAAAATTAATGATGAAAAAAACATTCCCAGATCTAACTGTAATAGTTTGAGAAAACCATTGTTGAAAAAACACGAAGAAAAAACATTTCGCGATAGGGTTGTTTTTCTCTGTGCGCGAACGCACATCCCACAGATATCGACTGATTTCTTTTGCAAAATTCAATCAGAACACGTGTGTTGTAGGTAATTTGAGACATGCTTTTTTTTAACTTTTATGTTTTGTGATGCATAGTTCTTGACATATTAAAGTCTAAACACACACGCACACACACATATACGCATGAACTTTGATACTTTATAATGTACAAGCTGGGCTAGCTGACTTTGCATGGGAGAGAGAAAAATTCTAAATCTCGCAACACCGGAAACAAATATATATTTTGAAATTTGATAAAATGGTGGACAGTGTACTAAATGATTCGGCCAGCACAAAGTCAAGGACTCACCCACGCAGACTAGTGCAGAACCTAGAATTAGCCTGTGTATCTCTTGCTAAAACCTGAGAAATTAATTTTCCTCCAAAATGAGAATTCATGGACACACTTTTGGCGTTACTACTTAGCATATCTGAGTGGACAATTGGATTTAAATTGTCCCGACGTTTTATTTTGTGCTTCAGTTTGTATTAGGGTTAGAGGTAAGGGTTATGTTTTTTCTCTTAGACAAACTCTGTTTATTGTCAGGTTAGGATTAGGTTCCTAAAAAAGAAAAATACAGCCAAACTGGCATGGGTACTGAGAGGAAGAAAAGTCACATCCATGATTACTTATGGAGAATGGAAAGCAAGGTTGTAGTTTAGTAATAGCCACAGTGTAAGTAACCCCCTTAGGAAACCAAAAGATGTTAATTATCTCAAACTAACAAATTTCTGGGATGGGATGTCGGTCGAATAGATTGGATGCATACGAAGTTGAAAGAAAAAAATAAAAGGAAGAAAAGTGAGATTTTCTCTACCAAGGTTTGAACTCGGTTGTCCCATTGTAATAGTATATCGTTGATCTGATTTAAAATTAGTTTTTTTTCTCATGTGAGCGCCAATGCAGGCCCCATTGATATCGATGAAGTGGTGTAGGTAAACTAAGACCTGCTGATCTCGCATATGCGTTGGTTTTCAAATGAGAAATGGGTAGTGAAAGTCCAGTTTAGCTATAGACCTGGAGGAAGTAATCCATTACATCTACCTAGGACAACAGAAGAAGAAAAGCAGCAAAGAATCGCACTTGGTTGGCAAGCTTTCAGCAGAGTACGCCCAACCCTCAAAAATATAGAAATTCCATTCGTCATAAAAAAGAAGAGTATACAACTAATGCATCCTCTCGATAGTCATCTATGGAGCTGAAACATGGAACCTAACCAAGAGACTAACCCTTAAACTGAAAAGCACGCAATGTGCACGTGAAAGAATCATGCTCAACATCAGAAGAAAATATCACAAGATAGTCCAATACATAAGGGAAAGAACAGGGGTCGGAGACATCATACAATCCATTTGGAAACTCTGATGGCGATGGGCTGGTTATGTTGTAAGAATGGTAGACAACCGATGGACATCACGGCTCACAACAGAGATCACGTGCAAAACTGTGGCCAGCAGAATATAAGAGGGCGAGACGATCTAGACAAGGTCAGAATGTATTGGCTCTGCGACGTCCACAATGGAGAGGTGTGGCGAATCCTGGGGAAAGTGTATGTCTAACAACGGTTGATACAAGACTGCTGCTGCTACTGGTGGTGGTGGTGGTGGTGATGATGATGATGATGATGATGATGATGATTTTTTTTTTTAAATAAAAAAAAAAAATAAATAAATAAATAAACTCTTAAACCGGAATTTATTTTATCAAAACTGACACATTTCTGGTAGGTTTGAAGGTCAAATTGTCTGAAAGCATGAAAGATCGAAATAGAAATAAAAAGATATTTGTCGAAGTTTGAACTTGGTCCGCCAATTCTATTTTCTAATCCCTCCGGTATCAATCCACTATGACTCAGAAGCATACCTATTAGAGCCCGAAAAGAAATTTTCAAAAAGAAATTTTCAAAAAGTATTGACCCCACCCCCCTCCACAAGTGTGAAGGTTCAAATAAACGATAAAAAAAAACTTCCTTTGATAACGCAGATTTACTATATACGGGGTAGCTTTATGGATGTAAGATAAATAGTTTTTGAGAAGATCCTAGATGAAAAAAAATACCAAGAAAAATATCTTTAGACAGACTTATTTTTTAAGAGCACGAACGCAGGCCCCAGAAGAAATCGATGAAGTTTTTAGAGAACTTCGATCAAAAGATATGAGTATTCTGGGTAATTTGAGACCTGTCAATACCGCCGAATAGAAACGAATATGGATCTAACTAAAAGATTTTTTGTAAGTTGTAGATGGAAAAAAAAAAAAACAAACAAACAAAGATCCATTTTTCAGACATACTTTTTTCAGACAGCAAGAACGCAGCCCATAAGAAATCGACAATTTTTGTTTCAAAATTCGATCCGTTGATATTTACTGTATGTAATTTGAGACCTGCTGATTATAGACATGCTTTTATCTTTGTTCTGTGATGCGTAGTTCTCAACATCTTAGAATACAAATATACACACATATATACCTCAGTACTTTCTTCTATACTTGCAGGGAAACCCAGTGTGGTGTGGGAAGACTTGAATTTTAACAATACGGGAAAACAAATAGCTTTATAAACTTTTCATTAAATTAGATGTTCTTTTTTAGACGACTATTCGTCTACACTCTTATGTCAAGTTAAGCATTAAAGTTACATTGTAAATAAAAAGTCCCCTCTTAAAAGCTTGAAATTTAATTGTTCTCACAAGTGGCAAATTGCCGAGGGTACAAAGGTCTAATGGATTGAAAGCATTAAAAATAACTCCATAAAATTATTTTATTTCAATCTTTTCCAAATATTCGATTACAACGAATATTTGCGCATGGATCTGTCAGGGAATGTGTTTACCTGCCCAGGATGCTCAACACCTGATATGAGAAAAATCACACAGAAGCACTGAAATATCATCTAAAATGCCCACGTACATACACAATTAAAACAGTTTTTGGTTCGGTGGTATGTGCTGTATAAGAAGAAATACATGAAATAATATTTATATTTTACTGTGTCAAATTGCCCGGAATAATAAAGTAAAACTATCTTGAAGTATTTTTTTTTTCTAAATTATTGATAAATCACCAGAAAATATGGAAATGATACAGTAAAAAGATAAATATCAAAACAAAAATTATCAAATGGAAATGTTTAAAATCATAATAATCTTATCGGGTACTATACATATATATCTGTTAAAAGTCTTTTAGATGACAAATATCTGAGATATTTTTTTAATTTTTACCGATTTTTGTGAAATTTGTGGAAATTGGGTTGTCGCCCTTACATTTATTAATTAAGAAATAGAAATGATGTCTGATAACTTTGATTGACGTCTGAGGCCAACCTCATATAGCTCATTACTTTATGTGGGAAAAGATGTGCCTCTATACTAAATATCAACTTCCTGAGTGCAGAATTGAACCTTACAATTGCTCCAATTGGCTCGAAATGACCATTAGTGATCTGTGATGATCTTAAATGACCTCTAAGACCAATTTCACATGGTCCATGTAGTCCGTTGTTAAAAGATCTATCCCTATGACTAATTTAGCTCCTTGGGTGCAAAATTAACCTCTGGTTAAATCAGACGGAAAGTATTGCATTGCAATTACATTGTAAATAGAGTAGCACCGAAAACAATTTTAAGAAATCACTCATCGCGTGTCTTCCGTCGTGAAAAAATGTACCGCTATGCAAGATATCAGCATCATACATGTAAAATTGCAGCGTACAAAGTGGAACAGACTGACAGACAGACGGATTTTGAATTTTATATATAGAGATTTTACCCGGATATTTATTCTTTGTTGCTTTCATGATTGCTTTAAAGTTGTAGAATATGTGAATTACCAGTGAACTGAGTAATCGACTTGACAAAGCATTGCAGATACTTTAAAAGTTACTGGACCTGCTCAGCGTATAGTACACACTATTAATGATATTCTGACTTTAACCTAAAAGAGAGAGAAAGAAATCAGAACATTTAAAAGCTATCTCGACAATGATCATCTATTTCTCTCAAGTGAAAGATTACCAAAACAAAACCTTATCAGAAATTGAACATTATGTTTAAGCACGCATTGCATGTTCGGTAATTCATTGTTTGCATAACCTTTTAAATAATACAAGGTATTTTTAGTACATTAATGATATTTGTTTGAAGAGAAATAAAAGTGCTACTTCGATTAATCTATCTATATGATGAACAGTTTAAAATTTTTGTTTCGTTGTTTCTCTCTCAATAACAATGGACACTTCTTCTTGAAATTTGCTGATGAAAATATTCCCCACTCGCTATTTGAAACAATGGACTCTTCCGCTTGAACAAGTCAAATCACTTTCTAATAAAAACCTCCGATGAAATTGATGGGTTGTAATCATTTATTCACACCGTAAATGGCTTTGAATCAGTGGACTTCAAAGTTTTAGAGTAAGTAAGAGAATGAGAAGTAAAAGAGAGGAAGGGAAACAGATACCATCTTGCTTTCAACCATTTTACTGAAGTAATTTCCCATACATAATAATTGAAAAATCTTTTCCAACTAAGAAAAAATATCATTCTATATAAACTCTATGTTTCAATTTATTTGTTTTCAAACTTATAGTTAAACGCAACCGAAAGACTTGTGGACTTTTCAGCGGCTTTTTAATCTTCTTGATTTTATATCAATTTCAACTATGAATATGTATCAGCACACCACCTGTTTATGAAAGAGTCTCAAAGTCTGAACTCGAAACAATTGAGAAACATTTGGGCAGTAACCATTGCTAATGGTAAGTTTTCATTTCTTGTTGCTTCTGATTTCACTTATAATAACTGTTATCCATCTGGCTTACCATGTTAATTTAAATCAGAGTTTTCCCCACTGTATGTCGCGACACTTAACTGAGTCGCCGATGGTCTATGTCGCACAAACAAGATATCATTTTGTATATCTTTCAAGAAAAAACTGTTCCTGGGTCAACTGAACTACTGGGATGATATTGTACATTTTGGTTTAGCTGACAAAACTTAGTAATGTGTTGCCAAAGACTTTATTTTGAAAAATGATTCGCCAATGCAAAAGAAAAAATTGAAAGCTCTGATTTAAATCATTGATATCATAGAAATAATTTCTTTTTCAAATGAAACAGTTATTTTTAATTTTATTCATTCATATTAACAACTAAGAAACTATTGATGCAAAACCAACAATTTTTTTCTCAAGTAACGTTGAAAATAAGCAATAAGAATGATATTTTATTTGTCAAGTGTAAATGAAGGAAGAATATATTTGTAATTGAAATAGATTTATGGAAGTTAGATTTATGGCTTTCTTAATTGAAATCTTTCTATGAAATAAACTCAACGGATCGCGTTAAAAATCGTGTAAAAAATTCGTTAGCTTAATAAAAGTGTAAAATTTTCAAAATTGAAACTTATACCATTATAGCAACGATTCAATCAATTTGTATAATTTGCATTACAAAGACAAGTTCACATAATCTCAAAGATTCGTAAAAACAAAAGTCACAGAACAAAACCGAAATAAAAGTCACATAACAAAAGTTTTAAGAAAATCATCTTCATTAAAAAAAAAAAGAAAGTAATATTTCAATTCGATTTATGCTTTGTATAATTTGAATGAGTAAAAGAGTTCTTTTGTGATTTATTTAACATGTTTTGCTTTGAAAATATTGCAAGGAAATGATATCCATCCGTCTTATTCAACGTGAGTGACTAATGATCTTTTCTTTTTTATTGCTTGTCCTTTAAAGTTTATCTCTAAAATCTTTCCTGTTTGGAAAATGGGTGGGAGGCATTTATACACTACCTCCATTCCCTCTACCCTTGTTTTGTTTTGGTTTGTTTCAAGTTCACAGAGATAAACAATAAGGAATTTCAGTCCTAGCCTCACCGGCCTCCTCAGGTACGTTGTAAAATGCAAGTAAACACCTACAAAGAACGCAGGAAAATGTTTCACACAAAACCACAACCTCTAAACATACCAAAAGAGCACGCTCGATCTTTCAAGCTTGAACTGAAAAACAGATTAATAATAGAAGTAGCCACCATATTCAAACCAATGAGCACACAGCCCATCTGTAAAATCTCAGATGAAACCAGAAATCTCATGGAAAAACTCAGAAACCTCAAACCACCGAAAATAACAAAAGATAAAATTGAAGAGACTGAACAATGAATAAATCAAGAAAAAACGAAGGGAAGACAGAAGAAGATACACGACGGCAGTTATCGAATCGACTCTTGAAAGAGGTCGGAGCTTCAAAGCTATAAACAAAGGCCTCAACTCAGGACGAAAGTAAATAACCAACCTACTTGAGGAAAATGGAAACCTAACAACAGACAGAGACAGGATTGTCGAATGTGCCAAAGAATTTTACCAAAAACTTTATTCGTCCAAACAAGGACTACAAAACAATGAACAGGATAAGCAAGGCGTGAGCAATCAACTCGAAGACTCGAGGGAGGTCAAACAAGCCATTAAACAGACGAAGAAAGGAACGGCCCCTGGACCAGACAACATCACCATCGACCTACTCCGAAAAGCGGGTAAAATCATCCCAAGGAAACTGGCCGTCGTTTTCAACTTGTGTATAAAACAGAGTAAAGTCCCAGACGATTGGAACACTGCTACCATAATGCTTTTATATAAAAAAAATGGAAACCCAAAAGACCTCAACCACTACAGGCCTATAAGCCTACTCAACTGAGTATACAAACTTTTCACAAAAATCATCACCAACCGAATCACAAAAACACTTGATAAAAACCAATCAGGAGAGCAAGCTGGCTTTAGAAGAAGCTACTCGACCATGGATCTCCTGCATTCGATAGATCAACTGAAAGAAAAAGCAGCAGAATATAAACTACCTCTAGCTGTTGCATTTAACGACTTCAAAAAGGCGTTCGACTCAGTAGAAATCCCTCAAGTCATGGAGGCCCCTTTCAGCTTCAGAAAGGAGTAAGACAAGTTGATACCAACTCAACCAAACTCTTCACAGCTTTCCTCGAGATGATCTTCACAAGACTAGACTGGGAAAGTAAAGGAATCAGGATAGACGGCAAGTCTCTGAGCAACCTCAGATTTGCAGACTGCATTGCCTTTTTCGCAGAGAACCTACACGACCTCCAACTAATGATAGATGAACTAAATGAAGAGAGCAAGAAAGTCGGCCTACATATGAACTTCAGCAAGACGAAGATCATGTGCAACAACCACATCTGAGATAAAAATACTAAGATCAAAATCGAGGACATAGAACTCGAGAAAGTAGATCACTACATCTACTTAATACAATGAATCTCCATGAGACCCTCAAAAGAAGAAGAAATCAAGCGAAGAATCGCACTAGGATGGCAAGCTTTTGGCAGAGCAAGCTCAACCTTCAAAAATAAGAGGATCCCATTAATCCTAAAAAGAAGGGTGTATAACCAATGCATCCTCCCAATAGTCACTTATGGAGCTGAAACATGGAACATAACCAAGAGACAGATCTGCAAATTGAGAACCATGCAACGTGCACGTGAAAGAATAATGCTAGGCCTCACATGAAGAGACCACAAGACAGCACAGTACATCTGGGAAAAGACAAGAGTCAGGAACATCATAGAATCCATTAAAAATCTCAGTGGGCTGGCCATGTTGAAAGAATAGCGAACAACTGATGGAGATCGCGACTCACGATATGGATCCCCCGAGATCACGTGCGCAACCGAGGCTGGCAGAATATTAGATGGAGAGACGAGCTAGACAAATTCAAAAAGTACTGGCTCCGCGACGCCCATGATAGAGACGTGTGGCAAATCCTGGGGAAGATTTATGTCCAACGACGGATATTGGAAAACTGATGATGATGATGACTAATGATCGTGTGACTATTTTGGGGTGACTATTGAGCAGCAACGATTGTGGAGGCACAATTGCGCGTGGGGACAATTTGAACGGAAAATATTTTCAATATCAGAATGATGAAGTAAAAAAAAAGTATAAAATTGTTTTTCTTATTAATTAATACGATCAGTCTCAAGGGTAGAAGGTCAACTAGTGTCGCCATTGAGTTGCAAGGGCTACTCCATGGTGATTGGCTGAAATGGACACACCTCTCAAACGTAAGCAGTTGCGAACACATCCCTCAGATCTATATGAATGCAACCCTATCCTATTCTTTCGAATTTTCGTTTTTGTTAAGATTTCATTAGACTCTTCTCTGGCATGTTTGCGTTTTTAATCTGCTCTCAAAAACAAAAAGAAATGGATAGTTTTTCAAAGTTGCATAAGTAAATAAATTAGAATAAAACGAATCTTCTTACTTTTTATGCATATCTTAATATTAACGTTGTCTTTGAATTTTAAAATGACCGATGAAATTATTTGATGGTCACATTTTCACAAATATGCATGTGTGGAATTTTTGAAAAATAAAAATGCTTATTTGAATCTTGCAAAATAAATTAATGGATTCTTCAAATCTAATAATACATGCATTCTTCAAATGATTTGATACTCAGATTCTTTAAATGTTATAGAAAGAAATCTCAACACAAATACAGTGCATGGTTTGTAGTTTCAGACGATTAATTCAATTTTCTAAAGTTACAGTCTTTAATGTTGCAAGCCTTACCTTTAAGTGGGGAATATTTGCTACTTACCGATTTTCGTTGAATGAATCTAAACAAGTGATCACTGTTAATTCTTGTGAATACAAAGATCCGATTATTCCCCTTATATAAAGCCCCTCGACAGGCATCTTGAATAATTTAAAAACTTGAACCAACGTCGACAAAATATCTTGCTTTCTGACTCTTAAGCTACACGACACCGGCAAAATATGGTAAATAAAGAACAAAATAACATTTCGTTCAAATTTATTTTCAAAAGTATATTCAATTAGTATAAATTAAATAGAGTGTCAGAGTCTGACGTCAGCATCCATCTTCAGAAAACTAGGGAAAATTTTGTTTGTTTTTTTTTTTTTGTCATTTTCATACAATGCAATTTGATACTATTTGAAGGTATAGGACAGCCATTTTGGTACGTTTGGTCATTTTATCGATTTTTCATTCGTTTTTTAACTCTGGAAGTTCTAGCAGACGAGCACTAGAGACTCTCATGTTGACAACAAAACATACGCCATTTAAAATGCCCGAAACTAATAACCATGTCAATCTTATCATAATAATCTTCGGGTTATTAATAAGAAGGAAGATTGTAGGAAATTTTGAATTGAAAATTATATGGTAAGCAATATAAACTTTGCGGGGAGTATGGTTTAAAATTTACGTTTACCTTTTCAAAAAAAGCAGCAGAAACAGTGAAGCTAGAGTTTGAGCCGCTGGAGGAGGTCCTTGAGTTTGCCTCCACTACAAAGAACAGAACACTACACATCAAACATACTTGAACTGTAAAAAGGGGAAAACAGTATTTAGGGAACAGGAGTAAAACCATGTGAAAAATATAAACAACAGGTTTACTTCTTCAGTGAAAAATTAACTACATTCTACGAATTTCTGTTAGCAAAATCTTCGATAACATTGTAGAAGTCTATTTCATCTTTTCAATCGTTGTTCTATAGACAGTATGGCAAAATTTCTCAACTGCAAGATGCTCGTTGCAGATATTAGATAATTCCCTACCTGTTTGATGTAGAAAAGAACTTATCACAGATAGCCACACAAACAGGAAATGCGAGGAAACCCCAGTATCATTTGGGACAGAGTTCCCAATATTATATTTTTGAATAAGATCACCTTCTACGTCTCTGTTTCGTTTTCCGTGGTATCAATGACAATGAAAGGCTGAACTCTTCCTCATCAACGTCCTCGTGACCTCGATCCAAAAAGTATTCCTAAGATCATTCTGTCCAGCGAATGAAGCACTTTGTTGAACTCCAAGAGTTGACTCTATGATCATGAATTCGTCAGACCTTGAAATTTCAGAGATGAATAAGAGAGAGCGGGGGGAACAGATAGGATGATGTCATGTCGTGTCAACTTACGTTTTCGAGTTCTCACTATCCTTTTTCTGTTATGAAAAATATTATTTTTATGAAATAACAAGTGTATATATTTTATTTGTTTTTCTCTCCAATGAAAAAAAAGTGCCACTAAGGATGTCATTAAAACACTCAATATAATAACATAACCATTAAAAATATAAAAACATAACTTTTTAAAAAAAAGGCTGTGAATTCGTCCGTAATTTTTTGCTATTAGTCTGACCAAGATACATTGTTTATATTCACGAATAAATTCTAAATATTCTTTAGTGTATCCGTGGATCAGCGGTCTTGAACATTGTGCAAGACATCCAAAGATCTTGGGAGCGACACATTCTTTTTTTTTTCTTCCTAAATTCTGTTTTGTTTAATTTGTAGGTTTGAATGAAGCAAGGGGGATTGACCCTAGCGCAGCCAAGCTTGTCTCTCTTTAACTCAGTTTCGTCTGCCTATCTTCAGATCATCACAAATTCCTTTCGCATAGGTAATCGCATTATTCACTAGCTCGTCCCAGTTTTCAACTAGGATACCTTTGAAGCCTTGAGTTTTATATCACACTTTTACGTTCAATCCTTCGGTTTGGAGGTGAGCTTGTGCGTTGTTAATTACTAGAAAGACGTATCTGCACAATCCGAGAAAGCACAGAAGAGAAAATGATTGCAGCATATCAAGTAGCACGCCGGCGTCTAGGCAGGTAACTGTATTTTCTTCTTCGACAATTGACTGTTCTTAAGCACTTGGGACTTTTGAGAATTTTTTTTTTATAACACTTGCAGCTTCCACCCCCTGCACTTCACCGAGTTTCTATTACGCGCTTGACACTTCACCGAAATCAGAATCTAGATGTTAAACCACAAACGCAACTTGTCGTACCAATAAGATCCATGTGTTATCGGTATTCTTATTTGGCCATGGGCCAACATCTTTCAGGTCCACGACCGGTTTTTTTCTTCGTCGTACTCTTCATCGCTTGAAGATGGCGAATCAGAAACTGCTTTAACTTCATTAGTGGTAGTTTTTTTTATGACTGGGTTATATCAGTAATGCCTCTTCATCTTTTTAAATAAATCCTCCCTAGCCTTTCTTTTGTTCTAAAAGCAGCACCAGTCTCTTTTGTTCGCTTAATTTGGGGATAGATTGATGAAATAAGTAATGCAATCATACAATTCAAGAAAAGGGAAAGCAAGTTGAAATATCGTCTGGGGCTTCTCCTTATTTCGGATCCATGCTGCTTACCTAACAATCATAGGATGCAAAACAACCTTAGCGTTGTGATAAAAAAAGTAATCAAAATATGTCGTGATGACTGATAATGATATTTTTAAGCACAGCTTCATCAGCAGTAGCAGCCTTTTAACTCTTGTCGTTGGATATAGACCTTCTCCAAGATCCGCCTGACTTCTCGATCGTAGGTGCCACGGAGCCAGTACTTTCTGAACTTGTTTAGTCCGTCTCACTATCTTTTTTTTTCTCTTTTTTTTTTTTTTCGCGGACTACAACTTTGCATATGATCTCTGGGGATCCACGTTGTGAGTTGTGATGTCTAGCGAATGTCTGACATTCTTGTAGCATGACCACCCCATTACCATTTGAGTTTTCTTATAGTTTCTATTATATTTATTTTCTCTGTTGCTGTTCCGTGATCTCTCCACGTGATATTAAGAATGCTTTTCTCCTGTGAACATTTATACAGCAAAATGTCAAATAGGATTGAATGAAGGTGATAGATTGATAAAACAAGCAATACAATCACACAATAGTGAAAATGGAGAAGTTACTTAGGGTTTTTCCGGTTATTTATAACCTTCCTAAAGAATTCAATCCTGAAATTTTGCTTTGTTTCAGTTTGGTTAGCGTCAGAAAACTCATTTGGCATTTCGGCTTTTTCTTGCTTTGTTCTTTTTACGTATTAAAATCATCTGCATGGAGATTACAGGTTCAGTAACACCCTTTGTCTCCTTACTCGGGAAAAAGAAGCCAAGTAATATTGCCAACGCCCCCCTACTCCCTACAAAACCAAGAATGAAAGAAAAACATCTTTATTTGAGAAATAAAAAACATACAAAATGCACTATAAGGAAACTGAGCATAGTGTTACGTCGAAGGTATTATTTCGACCAATTCCCCCAGAAATATTAACAATAAAAACAAACTTGTGTGATTTAATAATTATTTACACACAGGTGTATGGGAATTCAGAGACTGCAGTAGTTAGAGAGTTTTTTCCAATGTGTCAATTTTCTACGGGATCGCCCGTTAGAAGGGGACTCAAAAATATTTTCTGACTTTTTTCTTTAGTACTATTTGGCTTTAAATTGAAAGTTCAGTGTTGCAACCCTGACTGTCCCGACAAAAAAAAAACCCTTTTTTCATTTCTGTAATCCAAAAATACCCCACCCCCCAAAAAAATATGCCGCCTGGGAGGGGGTGACCTCGTCGACCCTTCCATAGCTTGGCTCTGAGGTGTAAACGTGATATTTCATATTTAGAAAAATCGACTTTTTTTTCAACAAAAAATGTATTCATATTGAGAGCATTGGCGAAAATTTGAACGTGATCATACATGGAATTTTCTTCTGCTTTTGAAAACTTTCTTTCTTTGGCATTCTTTTGACATAGAAATTATATTTATATATATATATATATATATATATATATATATATATATATATATATATATATATATATATATATATGTGTGTGTGTGTGTGTGTGTGTGTGTGTGTGTGTGTCCGTACATTGAAAAATAATTATATATTGAAAGATTTGGAAAATCCATGTATCACAGAATATTGAGGGTTTGAAGGCTCGGCGTAAAAGATTTGAAGAATTCGTATAATAAAATGTTGTATCAAAATTGAAAAAGTAAGAAAAAGTTTAATTCAGACGTGCTCATCAATAAAATGTGACCACCAAATAATTTCATAGGTCATTTTTTGAATTCAAAAGTAACGGTAATATAAAGATAGACTTTTTTTTTCAAGTAAGTTATATATTTTTTGTGAGACGAGAATAGTTGCTGAGGACGAATTTTCCAGTTGTCGTGTGTACATTTAACTACAATTGAAAAAATATCTACCTGTGTCTCAGCGTGTATGCAGCATGATTACTCGTTTACAAAGTTAGAAAGTTATTTTGTCGGTGGATTGGAACAGGAAAAAAATCATATTTGATAGTACTCGTTTCTTCAGATATCCGAAAGTAGAGCGTCCCAGTGAAACCTTTCGTAAGCCGAAGTGGTGGAAACTGAAGAACCAATAACCATTAATTCATAGGGAAACTTTTAGCGTTCGAACACCCCCCCAAAAAAAAACCCATCTTCAATAACAATAATTTCAAATATGGCGCAGCCGAGCGATCGAGAAAAATGAGAGTAAATGTCTATATTTTCAGCCCTCTGGCTCCTCTGATGCGGCCTGCACGTGTGATACATGCAAAACCAACAAAACCAACTTAAAAACTGAAGATAAAATAAGGGATAAGTGTATATTGCTTGGCTTGATCTTCTGCCAATCGTGAAGCTCATATAACTTGATGGGTAAGAACTGAGATAAAAATAGGCTTCCATGGGCAAAATGGACGCTGAGAGTTTATCCTTTAGCTGGTCATTGATGGCTGTAGAATGCCGGTCTGTGTAGTTGCAATGAAAAGCAACTGAAACTAAGAGGAAATACATGTTAGAAATTAATAATGGTTGTGAAATTTAGATGTTTACAGGTTTTAAGAAACGCGTCTATTTATAGGTCGGTAACAAGGTATTTATTTTATCCCCTTAACTGTCAGCATTGGTATCTTCAGTTTTTAAGTTGATTTCGCTAGTTATGCATGTATCATGCGTGCAGGCCACATCAAAGGAACCAGAGGGTTAAAAATATAGACATTTACTCTTTATCATATCTAGAAAAACCTTTTTTTTTTTTAGAAAATCACCCCTATGACAGGTTTTTAGTAGGGTTTCTATTTGCAAGGTAAGTTTATGCTAAATTGGTCACTTAGTTTGTGTCTGGCATGATTCACGCTTGTTTTTCGGAAATTTAAATATTTTAGTGATCACTGCCCAACAAAAAGCGAGACAAGCAACTTATTCATTTATCACCACTATCTCCATTTTAAGATTTTTTTCCCTCAACACAGCATGTTACCAAAATACGTTGGTCACGTGAAGTTTTTCTATTGAGTGACTAACCAGACCAGCTTTGCATGATAATTTCTTTTCGGACAAAGTCTCATCGCTTTTTTGGCCATCATATCAACGTTTCGACCGATGCATCACCTGGCTTTTTTTTTTCTGAATTTCTGACGTATTGATTTGTTCAGGCCAGTTTCTTCCTTTTTGCTGGCTTCATCTCAACGTTTCAGCCGATGTACATTCAGCTTCATCTCTGTTTGAATTCAGCATTATGATACTCTTTGCGAATGAACTCCAGGCATGGCCTACATGAGAATCCTGGAAGGTGTCTCCGGAGATACAATGAAAAATATTATCTTGATTGTGTATGTAACTGTCAGATACGGTGGATGCTGTTTGGTGTAAGGTGCTTCTTCGATTCAGAGGTTTCACGGCTAATTAATCGATTATAGTGACTATAGTATGCGCGCTTGAAATATGGTTACATTTTTTTTTAATTATTATTATTATTATTATTATTATTATTATCATTATTATTATTATTATCATTATTATTATTATTATTATTATTATTATTATTATTATTATTATTATTATTATTATTATTATTTCTCACAGGACATCATGGTGCCGGAGACCAAAGACTGTGTTCCTGAAGTCGACCACGTGAATCATAACGGAACCAGCAGAAACGAGGATCAACAAAAAGACATTATTGACATTGAAATCTCAGATGAAGACAAAACTGACATGGAGTGTGGCATTGGCTCCTTCCGTCCGGCCTGCCTTCAACGTTGCACCAACATGTACTGCTTTGTGCTGACTTATTCATTTGCCGGCCTTGCCACGTCGACTTTAACCTCCTACATCACATCACAAATAACGGCTCTCGAACGACAGTTTGGCTTCAGCAGTGCCGAAAGCGGCTTCCTTTTAGCTTGCAACGACATTGGATTCATGGCTACGGCCCTTTTTGTCAGTTACTACTTTCGCAATAGCCATGCACCAAGATGTCTATCGTTTCTTACTTTTCTTTTCGGTATTTCCGGTTTAATTTGTGCTTTGCCGTACTTTTTAGGCGTGGAAACTCTTCATGACCACTTGAAGATAATGAATCCGATACTCGATGATAATGGTAAGCATTTTAAGAAATTGATCAGTTGAATAGGTAATAACTTTCGATCGTAATCTGTGTAAATTTGGAATGTGTATCTGTCCAGTAAGTTAAAAATCCCATTGAGGCTTATTTGATTATAACTACGTGATATGGGCGTCTTGTCGTGCAGCAATAGTTAGTCAGCAAGTCGAAAATTATTGTAGTGATTTTGATCCTCACTAGTTACCCCATTCTTGAGGCATTGTGTACTAAGCTAAGCTTAATAAATATCATAACCATAGGAAGTCTCAAGTTGTCCGACTTTCCTAGATAAAGCATTGTCATAATTGATTTTTGTCAAACTCTTTTCTTGACCCGAATTGACTTTAATTCCTCCCGTAACAAGAACAAACATAATCCTCACCTAATTTAAGTGAGTAAAGTCTTAAATTGTTGTCTATTGCTGTTGTGTTAAACCAAACCTATGAATGAAATTAATATTTTTCTACCGTGATTTGAAATTGCGACCAAGTGATTGCTTGGCAACTCTCTTACCAACTGAGCCTAACTAAGAAGTCTTGTATACGTGCGAATTTATTAAATATGAATAGAAAAGATGCAGTAACCATCTTCAGTCGGGATAGAAGTAGGAATGGAGTTTGACTCTGCAGCAGCCAGGCCTGTCTACAACTTATTCTTCTAGTCATATTTTTGTTGCTTTCTCATTGCAACGCTTATGTCGTTTTACTTTCTAAGGCAAGCAGCATGAATCTGAAGTGACAGACAAGCTTCTGACGAGATTCGAACTCCCATCCCCTCGGATAATGAAAAATGTAGCCATACGACTAAATTTGAATGACCTCAACTGGTTAGTTTTCGTGGTCCAAACAGTAAGGCGCAGTCAATATCAGACAGGCCTACAAGAATAGGGAATGCGAGTTGAAATATCGTCTGGGGCTTCTCCTTATTTCGGATTCATACTGCTTACCTAACAATCGTAGGATGCAAAACGACCACAACGTTGCGATAAAAAAAAAGTAACCAAAATAAGATAAAAGATAAGCTAGTCGAATTAATATTAACCATGTGATAATATGAAGTATGCACTGAATAAGACTGGACATGATGACTGATAATGATATTTTTTAGCACAGCTTCATCAGCAGCAGCAGCCTTTTAACTCTTGTCGTCGGACATAGACCTCCTCCAAGATCCGCCAGACCTCTCGATTGTGGGCGCTACGGAGCCAGTATTTTTCGAATTTGTCTAGTCACCCCGCCATCTTATTTTTTTGCGGACTACAACTTTGCATATGATCTCTGGGGATCCACGTTGTGAGTTGTGATGTCCAGCGAATGTCTGACATTCTTGTAGCATGACCACCCCATTACCATTTGAGTTTTCTTATAGTTTCTATTATATTTATTTTCTCTGTTGCTGTTCCGTGATCTCTCCACGTGATATTAAGAATGCTTTTCTCCTGTGAACATTTATACAGCAAAATGTCAAATGGGATTGAATGAGGGTGATAAAATTTTGTTATGCAATATTTTCTAAACAGAGAGGTCTGCTTACATTCGAAATTCTAGGTTCGAACACCGATTTCTCACAAAAATGACTAATACGCAATTGTCTCGGGTATGAGGCCAACTTCGGGCGACCAAAGACCTTTTATTCTATGCAGAGAAAGGAGATGGGTGAGATACAAAAGGTCCCCATGATTTAGGATTGGTTAAAGGAAGGGAATCTAACCCCATTTTAAGAAAATTGGTCATATCCTGGTATTAAAATGGGGCCCACACGCCAATCTGTTACACTAATTGAGTCGCGTCCCTTTATAAAAATGAAAGCGATAACGAGGCAGCAGCAAATGAAAAGAGCCAAGTCTTGAAGAAAACGAATCAATTATCTCAGACAACAAAGGAAAATGCATGTTTTTGTACGGTATCTATACACGAATAATCATGAGTAATTCGTAGGAGTTCACGAGTAAAAAGATTAGATTTTTCCTCCAACGTGTGTAATGTGCTGAGGGATCAAATTCTGCTGCAGGAAAATCAAAGTCTTTCTGATGGGGTGAATGCTGCAAAAAGATCTATGTCTTCCCTGTTGGTATATTGGAAGATCGACGTCTTTCTACTGTGTGATTGCAGAAGTTTGTTTGGACACCACCATGACTCCATAAGAAGAAAGCATGAAAAATGACAAAACTTTTCTTAATAAAAATGGGTGAATATGTGAAAAATATGTAAGTGTGCGTATAGTGAAGAGCTTAGGGATGGTACTTTTCTGTCACAGACACATTGACCGCCAGCTTTGCGTGGTGGAACCTGCCGAAGAGCGACGGTGAGCAAGTTAGACTTGAAGACCATTGCCACAACGAATTAATTCTTCACTGGCAGCATTACTACCGTGTCCTTATGACTTACTGAGCAAAGTTTGATAAATAGCTTCACTAAAACTCTGTTGTTGTTGCACTGTGCCTCACCAAACTACTGCTGAGGAAATAAGGAAAAACAGGAGACCCTAAATTTCCCCATGTGCTGTAGGGAGTACCACGCTATAGTGAGATTTTGTAATGTCGGAAAGCATTGACTTTAGAAAGTTTGAAAATGTATGCCCGTGCAAGTACACCCTCTCTCTCTCTCTCTCTCTCTCTCTCTCTCTCTCTCTCTCTCTCTCTCTCTCTCTCTTTATATATATATATGTGTGTGTGTGTGTGTGCGTGTAGATATAGAATCTGTAATCTAGAAAGCTTTACAGCTTTAAACACTGAATAAACCCTTTTTTTTTTTTTTTAAAGCCTTTGTTTCACTTCAGTCACTTATTTCCCAATATCCGTCAATGTAATTTATGTAATTTTCTTCTCTGTTTTTTTCCTTGTTTCACACATACTTTGCTATGATGGTACGATGTGTAAATTTTCTCTTGTTGGGATCATCAATTATTCACCATGTAACCATTTCGGGGATTTTAAAAACAAAACAGTTATATTAACACGCCCCCATCCTAGCAGTGTTGATCAAATGTATGCATATATATATATATATATATATATATATATATATATATATATATTATTTTTTCTCATTATTATACAGATCTTACCAGGAATTCCTCTACCTTGGTCGACAACCCTGATTACAAATATATGTGCCGGAGTCAGACTGATTTAAAAGAATATAATGTTGGTGCTGATGGAGATAATCTTGAAAGGGGACCTCGCAATCGGCGTTGGACAAACACGTTAGCCTTGGTTGTCTTATCAACTGGGATGGTCATACAAGGAGCAGCCAAGTCAGGAAGATCGCCTCTCATTACTTCCTACGTAGATAACAATGTTGACAAAACAAAAACGGGGAAATTCGTTGGTGAATTATTATTATTATTATTATTATTATTATTATTATTATCATTATTATTATTATTATTATTATTATTGTTATTATTGTTATTGTTGTTATTATTGTTATTGTTGTTGTTGTTATTATTATTATTATTATTATTATTATTATTATTATTATTATTATTATTATTATTATTATTATCATCACCATCTATCTCCATTGTATTTTCATCAGATCATAATAATCGCCAATCTGTCCCTTCCCCCATGCATAAACGATTTCCGGGGCTCAGTTTGAGTATGTGGCCATTGGTCAATGGTTATTCAATAACAGCCGAACTTAGCTCCGAATAATCAGACTTACGCCCTCCAGCACATCTTGGATAAATTTGCATGACCTTGTGCTAAAATTCTCGAGTGGCGTGGTTTATGGGTACACTAGTAAAAGTTTTGCTTGAACCCAACAAAATGCAACAAAGTTTCTTATTAACTAATGTTCAGTGAACTCGTCCACTTGAAAAAAAATGATATTTTCTTGTACTTGCTTAATAGCCTCGTTTGGCGGCCTTTAAAGCTCCATGTCATTTCCAAATCATATCGATGGAAATATTACTTTAATTAATTACTTATTCCTCTTATTTTCTCACGAAGAACTATGACTGGCATTCTATAGACCAAGAGTTGACCCCATTTGACAGATATTTCTTGGTTAATTTATATTTAATAGAATGAATTTCTTGGAAATCGCTGGCCCCATTGGAGTGGAACTTGCTTTATTCTCCAAGTTACAGCATTTAACGTGTTGCTTAAAAAATTGCGCAACGATGTGTTGTGTAATGGTAACAAAAGCACAAACAAATGCATAGAAATTGATTCATTATGACGTAGATTGCTTCTACCTGCTACACTATCTGGCTTTTTAGCTGAGTATTTGTCCGCTACCATTTGTCCACCTACGTAGAGTGATCTATTTAATAACGTTATTTTGAAGAATGATTACATTGAATTAACTTGCGTTTTCATGGGATGATCACATCTATATATTCAGAAAGCGACTTTTTTTTTCATTTGTTTGTTCCCCAGGAATCATCACATCTGTGTCAATCTTGGCGTCTTCAATATCATTCTCTTCGGCCACTATCTTTAGTCGACTTTACTTCACATTAGAAGGTAAGTATATGACATTCATTGTTTATGGAATGGGGTTAAAATAATAGACATCGAGAAGCATTGGCGAATTAGACGCCTGGGGGAAGATGTCCACATACTATGCCCACACAACTCAATCAGCAGACCGAGTATCGACATGAATAGCTAGTGGGAACTATTGATGGGAGAAGGGCGAGTTATGAATTTTTGGTTCTCTGGGCGTTATCCGATGGAAGCCAGCGCGTACCAAGCTAAACAGGAGGTCACAAGGTCAGTACAGATGTCGATGGAATACAGCCCCCAGTCCCCACCCCCCAAAAAAAAAACAGATACTCAAAATACCGGTAGTGGTATATGTGAAAAAGGGTGCATAGGCACCGGAGCCAGATTCGACATCCCGGAACATAAGAGACAGCCGAGGAAGACCGGAGAGTAAACGTCCGAAACATTGTGAAAAATGAACACAACATGAACGAGTAAACTGCAAAGCGTCAGTAAGTTGAGAAGATTTCCACTCGAGTTTTGTTGAAAATCTGATGATGAGAGGGATTTGAGACCTCAAAGACATAGAACACGGAACATTAAGGCCTGGAAAAAAACCTGAGGAAGCTGAATGTTGCAGTGGGATGTTTACAGTCAATCATTTTGAATATATATATATATATATATATATATATATATATATATATGCGTTCATGTTTCTGCCCTCTGAAGACTTCTTCAGGCGAATAATTCGATTTATTTGGATCCCTATTTAGAACGTTATTGTGGGTGTCTATTTTCTGTGTGGAAAAACTCTTTCTTATTCTATTCATATTTCTTTTTCTTTTTTTTCTCGTTTGTTGATCCCCTTGTTTGTTTGTATTTCATCTTCCGTCGGGGAGGTGGGTTCCTGGCTAGCTATTGTAAATTACTTGGAATGTTTCAGATACTTTTCTTTATCATTTTCTTGGTAATCTATCAGTTTTTTGTGGTGGGTTTGGTTTCAGGAGATACAACTTCCTACTCTTATCAGCTCCCCGAATGTTCACTTTTACATGGCCTTGGTTGTTCATGTTTAATTCTCTCGATATTGATGATGGGTTAGTATCTACATATATATGATAATTATGAGTAGGTGACCAGGTTGTGCTTTTATAGTGACTGAAGTATTATACTACTAATGATGATATTCGTAATAATACTGCTATGATGGTGGATTTTTGTATAACTGTAGGTGGGGTGTTAAATCATGTTTTTAATAGCAATTCTGATACTTTTGCTACTACTTTACGGCTACTTCATTTTTTGTAAGTCTGTTTTTAGTGAAATTGAATTACTTATTTGTACTATATGTATGTGTGTTATCAGGAAATGAATAGATGATCTGAGAGAATGATTATGAATTGCATTATATTGAAATGATCTCCAGTTATTGCACGGTCATTTGGCTTAGACAATGGGAATAGAATAACCAAGGAAAGGAAATTGGGCTGCTGTAGGTACCGAACCTGCGATCGATAAGGTAGCCGCTTCAATGTAGCGTTGCTTTTACCATTGTGCTAAGCAGCCGCCTGTAAAGCAAAGGCCCAAACACTGCTCTGAAAGAAACAAATAGAGTAGACATAGACTGTGAATAAGTAAAGAGTGAGAGTTTTGAGTTGAAACAGTTAATATACAAATATCTTCCTTCATTCAATGAATATCTGCACGTACAAGTGTAGGTGTGTACCAACAAGACCCACTTGAAGTGTTCACTATCATATGATGCACATGCGCATCTCATGGTATGTTGTGTATTACCTCTGATCGCATGTTCGTTCATTCCATGGTTTTATTTAAAGTAACGAATTGCACTAGACTTAGTTTCTGCCTTCCGGCGCTGAGCAGATGGAGAAGTCATTTATTGTGCAGTACGTTGTGCTGGTATCATGAGTCGGTGACTGAACCTCGGAGCCAAGAGATACGCAGATTTGGATTTGAAAATGTTTTGTAGGAGATCAGCTGTTGAAAGGACGCCCTCGTGAATCGTACGTTTCTAGGGCGAGCAAATATCATGAAATAATATTTGAATATCAGGAAACACCGATGTTCGGAAATGGGGTGTCTTGACAGTGAGATATATAAAATATAATGAAATTAATGTATATTGCTGTAGATACATAAACTCGTTATGTCAGCTCATAATATATTTGATGACATGTTAGAAATCGTCAATTAAAACCTTCACCATAACTGCCAACGTAGGTTTCTTCAGTTTTCAAGTTAGTGTGGCTGGCAGATTGGCTATTCATGTTCATATCCCACGTACAAGCCGCATTAGTGGGATAGAGAGCTGAAAAATTTCAACATGTACACCTTATTGCGTCTAGAAAAAAAAACTTTTTTTTCTATAAAAAAAACCATCACCAAATAAATTTTATTGCGAGGGATTCAATTTGCAATGTAAGTTTATGCTAAATTACTCCCTTAGTTCGTGTCCAGCAGCATTCACGTTCTTTTTTTTTTTAAATTTGGCTAGTGATCACAACCCGACAGAAGGTGAGGGAAGTAATTTATTCATCGATCATATTTTTTCTATTTTGTATTTGATCGCCCACCAAAACGACATGCTTTTAAAGATGTTGGTCACATGACTGTTTCTATTGAGTGACTAAACAAACCTGTTTCTTTTATTCATTTATCCAACAGAAACAGATCTTACCCCTGAAGACCCACGATGGATCGGAGCCTGGTGGCTTGGTTTTCTTATATTTGGTATTGTAGCAATCTTATTGATGTTTCCAGTAATGTTATTCCCGAGACGATTACCCCAGAAACATAGAAAAAAGGAAGAAATTCAACTGGAAACGAAATCTGAGATAAAATCACTGGCCGAAGTTGATGGAATTGATAGTGATAAAACAAGAATCTCCATACTAAAAAACTCATTAAAAGGTCAGTAGAAGCTAATTTTCTGTACGTTCATCCACCCACAAAGATTTATTTATTCACTTGGAACATGTTGTTCACATCCAAAACTCAACTTTTAATTATTCATTTTGACCAATGCTATATATATATATATATATATATATATATATATATATATATATATATATATATATATATATATATGAGATAGAGGGGGTAGGTAGGTGTGTATGGGGAGGATCTATTGCTTCTATTATGCATAATTTTTAAATCTTCAATTTTTTTCTCTCTGTATAACTCTCCTAGCCAACAAGACTAGTACTGATATTTTTTCCATCACAATCTCCTTACTAGTCAATGCACTTAATTTCATATATATATATATATATATATATATATATATAAATTGTGTTACATTAAATTGAAACTTTATTTGAAATCATACCCCATTATTACACGATGAATGTATCATTGGGCATTCGCCTCACCAGCAGGCTATTGAGCTAGATGGTAAGAGCGACGTAACGTTAAAGCGGCTACCTATTGGCTGCTGGTTATATATATATATATATATATATATATATATATATATATATATATATATATATATATATATATATATATGCTCCATCTGGGATAGTATACTGTATAAATTACTCAATTTAAGCTCATGAAATTCTCTCTCTCTCTCTCTCTCTCTCTCTCTCTCTCTCTCTCTCTCTCTCTCTCTCAATATACGTGAATTATGTTTTAATATATCTTATCGCCAAAAAGTTTGATTTATCCACTTTTTGTTTACAGCTTCAGAAACAACCGACCTTTCCAATTGCGAGGTTTCACATTAAAAACGGTACACAAATAATTAAAGTGAACAATTTGATTTATTCAAAACAATTATTCTAAATATCTACCCTTACGGGCGGGGTTAATTGATGTACAGAAAGAATATAAAATAAAAAGTTAAATTGATAGAAATCAGATACCATACATTCTTCTCTTAAAAGAGAATTACTAAAAAAAAATGTAAATACAACAATTTATATTATATTGTTATTATTTTTCTGCTAATTACTTTCATCCTAATTATTGTCACTATTTATGGTAACTAAACTCAGACTGGGTTCCTTTCATCAGTGAGTAAATATATGAACATTGCAGATCGGAATAAAGAACTTGTTCTCGGTGAGAATTGAGTTTAGCTGCAATAAAAAAAAACAAAAAACAACAGTATTTTCAGCACCCAAAAGGGCTAAGTTACCTGCTCACCCTAGCTGTTTACAGTCAGTCAGGGGATGATTTTCCGAAACCTTAACTAGGAAAATAAAGGAATCAGAATAGACAGCGAGTACCTAAGCAACCTCAGATTCGCAGACGACATCATGTTTTTGTTGGGAACCTTCATGACTTCCAACTAATGTTAAACGAACTGAATGAAGACAGCAAAAAAAATTGGCCTTCACTTGAACTTCGTCAAAAACAAAAGTCATGTGCAACATGTCGAGGACAAACACACAGCGATCAAAATCGAAAACGAAAATCTGGAGAAAGTAAGCCACTACACCTACTTAGAGCATCGCCATGAAATTCTCGAAAAAAGAATGAATCAAGCAAAGAACCATCCTAAGATGGCAAGCCATCGGTAGAGCCAGCAAAACATCAAAATCCCATTACTCCTAAAAAGAGGTGTAAACAACCAACGCATCCTCCCGATAGTCACCTATAGAGCTAAAACATGGAACTTAACCGAGAGACTGACCCTCAATCTGAGAAGCATGAAAGAATGATGTTCAACATCACAAGAAAAGATCACAAGACAGTCCAATACATTCGGGAAAGAATGGGAGTCGGTGACATCATACAATTCATCAGAAAATTCAAATGGTAATGGGCTGGTCATGTAGAAAGAATAGCAGACAACCAATGGACATCACGGCTCACAACAGAGATTACATGCAAAACTGTGGCCGGCAGAATACAAGATAGCGAAACAAACTAAACAAGTTCAGGAAGTATTTAGCTCTGAGACGCCCATGATAGACCTTCCCCAGGATTTGCTACACCTCTCTATGTGCAACGACGAACGATAAAAGACCGATGATGAATTGGTAGAAAATGATAAATAATGACAATATAATTTAAATTGATGTATTCAATTGTTTTTCTTTCGGTAATTCTTTTTTTTTTTTTTCAATTAAGTGCTCTCTGATTTCCCTAAGTCTATCTTCCTGTTTCATAAATTCTTTTTTCTAGACATAAATTTTACTCTCATAGATGTGCTGGACTTCGTCTCCAGTGATCTTGTATTCCAAGGGTTACGGTCTCCAAACATCACCACCCCCTCACCCAGCCAAGTGGATTAAACCCCAACTTGCATCCCTGCTGCAATACACTACCATTTTCACCTGCATTTCTGTATCTACTTTCGATATACGTGTATATATATATATATATATTATATATATATATATATATATATATATATATATATATATATATATATACAACGAAACAGCTGTTTCGTTGTATTACAACTCTTCAGTGTGTCCGTTATCCCATCCATTTTTGGACAGATGGTTCCTATTTTTCCAACGTTAAGCCTCGACCTTGTGTCACATTTTGCTGTAGTGGGACAGCGAATAAACACCCCAACCAGTACCACGAAGCAGGATTGAAACCTTTGTTTCAGACCCGGAGGCCGATATCCTAGCTTTTCGCGAGGGAACTGGACGGTCAGTAAGGCTGAATTCAAGCGATGTATTTATTAAGTTTGAATTCCCCATCCACCAGAGGACTCTATTCCTATGGAAGAGCATTGCATAAGCTTGCAATGAACGGGTTATATATATATATATATATATATATATATATATATATATATATATATATAATATATATAATCAGCGTTTTAGATTACCTGCAATACAGTCAGAAATCTTCTGCCTTTCTGACTGAATATACATGTCGATGAAAATGACTATTGGAAGGTGAATAGAAAAATCTCAAGAGAAAGTAGGTGTTACATATAATTTTTTTTTCAAATTCTGTGGGCATGTTTCGAAGCATTTCGACGGGTGCCTGTCATCTTTTTCAGTGAAAAAATATTTTCAGTGGATTCAGTTTACATGTTTTGGGCTAAGGAATGAGATTGGGATATTTCTGTGTTGTTTGGTTGTTTCGCTGGAGCGGAAAGGGGGGTTTTTGTATCTGTACCTCCCCTCACAGCCCTACTTGAAGGAAATACTATCACTCCTTCCCCTTGGTTTTGTCAAACCAGATGCTAGGAGAATACACTGTCCCCACAAGTGCCTTCTGTCTCAAGCGTACTTCTGCCACCTGCAATACCTTGTGGCCCTCCGTTTTCTCACTGTATGGATTGTGGGGTCTTCGTAGTCTCTCTATTGTAAGATATATCTTGTGCGAGAAAATACAAATTCTTCTGAAGGGAAATTACAGTGCATTGGCGGTGCTGTATGAAGCAGCATCTTTTGAACTCCTCGGTAGCCCCAGCCTTCTTTGGAGATTGTCATTTTTTTCTCTCCAGGGCTTCTACGGTGGGCATCGGAACGTAATCTAGTCGCAAAGGCCAGAGAATCCAGGGCAAAATAACATGTTGGTAGAACCACACCATCAACCTTGGTTAACCATGTCACAAAGTCACAGCTCGTTTAACGGACGGCAACTGTATCCCTCAGGGTGCAGTCAAAGACTTTTCAAAGTCTTTTCACGTCGGGATGATTGTTCCTGAAATTGTAAATTAGAACTTATCCAATACCTTTCCTTTCTTCAGTACAATTGACCTTAGCTGGGTTGGAACTCATTGTAGCCCAAGATATGAGTCTCACCTGCTTCCAGAGAACCGATAATGTAATTACTGTCAGGTCGTCCACGTAGGGACTGGTGGATGGTTGCTGAACGCCCAACTTCATCATGGTCCCTTGACACTCCATCTCCGATGACTAAAACATTATATTGTTAGCAATGGCGAAAAGAAAAAGTTGGCTGGGATGGTGCAGCCGCTTATAATTCCCCTCTCGGTCTGATGCCAATCAGATGTTATAATCCCAGAAGAGAATCTCATCTGGAAGTTGTTATAATAATTCAGGATGAGTTCTCTTACCCATTTCGGAACATGATGTCTTTTCAGAGCCTCTGTCTCCAACCTGTGAGGTTATATTTCCATAGGCGTTGACGAGATCCAACCACAGGACGACCATGACGCCCCCACCTTCCTTAGCTTATCTTAGCTTATAAGATCACTGTCTTAGATTACCTTCAGGATAACCAGAAATGCAGGTGAAAATCGTAATGTATTACCGGTTGGATGCAAGTTGGGGGTTGATCAACCTTGGCTGAGTGGTTCGGATAAGGGGGTCTGATGTTGGGAATGTGTTAGAACTCCTGTGAGTTCCAGACAGCCAGGCATTCCGACGACAACAACCTTGTGTACTGACGTGTTGATGCAGTGGTTTTTCAGAGGAGAACTCGCCAGCCGTCGGGATAGTATGCAGAAGGAGATCTTGTAGTCGGTGTTTAACTGCGAGATACTGCTAAATTGTTCAAGATCCTGGGAGTTCTCCTTTGGAATCCAAACACCATCAGAGCATCCCAAGTGTTCAGCTACTCTGGCTCTCGGCCATATCACCCTTATAACCCTCCATTGTCGCTAGTACAAGCAGTATGAAACTCTGTTCGGTCCTGAAGCTGAGGCTGACCTGACTGATCTTACTGGATCACACTCCAGCTTCTGCCATGTCAAAATCAGTGTTTGGAGATGCTGAGCTTATATTGGATTTATTGTGCCTGAGCTCCTTTTTCCCTTACTGGGTCACTCTGGGTTTCTCGAAGAAAGGTGTTGACTACTTCTGCTTTACAATAAAGCAGACCGGTGGTTTACTCGTGAGGTCGAAGGGGTTCGCAACGAATGATGTTCTCTACATGGACCTCTCCCTCCTTCGTCATCTGTACCACTCTGCTCTTCGCATTGGCATTAACTTTTTCCTCGTGATTTCCCAGGACTTTGCTAGCGGCAGGCGTTCCTCTGCACTCGCTAGCTCGTGCTGTTCCTGAGTGCTGTTGGCCCCACGATTCTTGTTGCAGATTTTCTAATTCTCTTTTTCGACGTAGCCGAGTCTTGCCTAAGCATAACTGACGATGATGGGCTGTCAACATTGGCTTCTGATGTCGTTTGTAGGATGTCCACATCAAATTGCTGTCACGAGTTCTAATCATTTGCTCGAGGCCACTTGATCTGCTTGCAGATTACTCTATCTGGCGTTGTTTGGACACTTGGAAGGACTGGGCATTGTGGGGTGGATCCTAGCCATGCTCCGCCTGCGTCTCCCTTGATAACTTTACGGTGCATTGCATCTGACCTCTCTTCTGGCCCGGTGTATTTCAATGCCACGCAGATTCTTGTACTCTTCACCGCAGATTACGTTCGTTGTCCTTTGGTCATTCCCCGCTATCGGGATCCCCTGGGGGTGTGCTTCATTCACGGGTTCAAAAGATACCTGCTGGGTCACTGGTCTGACTTGTTCCGGTTGCCGGCTTTCCGTGCTGTCTACTGAGGCAAGAGACAGCAAGACCGTCCCTGTTCAGTCGTCAGCAAGATTGTTACTCGATCGTCATTGCAGACGTCAGTGTGTTATGGTTGTGCTGGGTCGCATTTTCAGTAATGTTATTTTCCTAGGGTCAAGGGGGTATTCTCAACGTCAGACACCCTCATCCAGGCCACTCAGCCAAGGTTGATCAATCCCCAACTTGCATCCAACAGGTAATACATTACGATTTTCACCTGCATTTCTGACTATACTGAAGGTAATCTAAGACAGTGGTCATATATATATATATATATATATATATATATATATATATATATATTACTAGTTGTAAGTATTTGAACGAATAGAACTTTTGCCTGTACAGCTTGGTGAGTTGGAAATAGGAACTTTATGCAAGAGGATCCATATGTTATTGCAATCAGCACAAGGCATACATTTTGGTACGTTTTAGGGCTGAATTTTAAATTTCAGGAGAATGTTTCATTAGAATTGAATTGTTACGTTGATCAACTAAGAATATCATGCCAAATCATTTCAGAATCGATCACGTGGATTAATATGGCTTACTAACATTCTTATTAAGAACGGTTAACCAAAACACTTTTGAGAAAGAATGCAAAAATAGCCGAGAAGCTGGGACAAATAGTCTATTTACTTTATATTTCTAGGTTTCTTAAAATCAATCGTACGGATTCTTCGACGTCCTGCTTTCGTCTTGCTTACCGTTGGTATGTCTGTGAAGATCCTAGGAATAGCAGGAGTTTTTGCTTTCAACGCTAAATATCTGGAAGCCCAATTCTTCCTTCCTGCTTGGAAATCAAATGCCATGATGGGTAAGTAATGTTTTTTTCCAATTATTCAACATGGATTTTAATGATAAACTATAGAGAATTTTTTTAAACTAGGTATGTGAACTCCAAAAACACGTGTCTCTATTAACTTTCCGTTGGAATTGCAATGACATCGTATCCTCCTTCAAATTCCTCTATGTGAGCAAAATTTGTGTTATCTTTCAATGAACAGCAGTATATAGTCTTACTGTTACTATGGAAAACGTGCTGCTAAAGAGGGACTGGCATCAACCTGGAAGAGCCAGGTGGTCTCGCGCCGTTCATCATAACTTCGGACGGCTTTCAAATCTATTCGGAGCTTCAATGCTTTGGAGCCAATCAAGCCAGACGTTTTGACTGCGACCGGTACAAACTCATACCTGTCGGTCAGTGGGCGATACTTGCCCATCTTTCATTCTTCAGCCTGTCAGGCGACAATACCTGACTCAATGACTGACGAGATCCCAAATAAGCTGTTTGCTGGCTACAAATGTGAAAAAAGTTATCCCGTCTGGGCGTTTACCCTCTCCCAAATTGAGGATGAGGGACTTCAAAAAATCGGGAATTCCGGTGGCGTCAAGGCACTTCTTGAGAGTGTCGTTGAGGGCAGTGTGGCGACCCATTCTGAAGCGACATGAGAGGAGGTGAAGACCGAATTCGTCGATGCTTGTCCTTCAGCGGCAACAGTGAGGTCTGCAGATGAAAAGACCGAGACGAAGAGCAACACTGATGCAGACACAGTACATTGTCTAGAAAAGAGCCGATGAAACAACCAAAAATATCTCACTGTCCAGACTATACCCGGGGTTGAAGTGAGCTAGCCTGTTATATACCCTGGGTATATTCTGGGGTGGTCAAGTTTATAACCCTGGTCATGAAACGGGCTAGCCAAATTGTACCCTCTTGTGTTTCCCATAAATAACAACCATAACACACTGACGTCTGCAATGACAATCGAGGAACAATCTTGCTGACGACCGAACAGAGACGGTTTTGCTGTCTATTGCCTCAGTAGACAGAATGGAAAGACGGCAGCCGGGACAAGTTGGACCAACAACCCAGCATGTATCTTTCGAACCCGTGAATGGAGCACATCTCCAGGGGATCCCGATAGCGGGGAATGGCCAAAGGACGACGAACGTGAATGTTTCATTCAGATACACAAAATAATCGCAGATACGGTCCGAAATTCTGATTTTATTTCACACGCTGATGACACGATCTTATTAAATACAATGCACAAACTCAATGGCTTAATTGCCGTTGCAAACTAATCGAGTGCAGAAATGTGTCATTTGATTAAAACGGTTTTGTTAAATGCCGGTTTTGTTCAACGTGCTTGAATTATATACAAATCCCCTGTCATGTACGCGGTCTCGAAATGAAGAGACTGATCTCTTCGTTTCGAACCAAGTGACAGATCTGCAAATTGAGAACCATGCAACGTGCACATGAAAGAATTATGCTGAGCCTCACGTAGAGAGACCACAAGACAGCACACTACATCCGAGAAAAGAGAAGAGTCAGGGACATCAAAGAATCCATTAAAAAGCTCAAAAGGCAGTGAGCTGGCCATGTTGCACGAATGGCGTACAACCGATGGACATCGTGACTCATGACATGATTCCCCCGAGATCATGTGCGCAACCGAAGCCGGCAGAATATTAGATGGAGGGACGAGCTAGACAAATTCAGAAAGTACTGGCTCCGCGACGCCCATGATAGAGAGGTTTGGCAAATTCTGGGGAAGGTCTGTGTTCAATGATGGACATTGAAAGACTGATGATGATGATGATGATGATGATGATGATGAAATCATCTTGCACTCTGGAACAATCACTACATGTTGACAATGGAGTATAAAGCGGACAATGTAACATTCGTATCAAGAAAGGGGTGGTTTGAAAACTTTGAATCTAGGGCAGGAATGAAAAATATCAATATAACAGAAGAAGTTGATGCCGACGATATTATCTGCTGAAATTAAGTGAATTATTACGATTATCGCCAAATTTTTGATGTGGATGAAACTGTCCAGAAATTTCGATGAAAACCTTCTTTTTTTTTTGTCAAAAGGACATTTTTTTTCATTCGTGTTGTACTCATAAACCTGCATTTTCATTGTGTCAAAATATTCATTTTTCATATTGCAAAAAAATTGAAATGAAAATTCCCTTTAAAATCCTTCGACCATTTGAAAATAGAAAAGGGTAGAAGACGGTGAAATTTCTCAAAAATGATTGATTCGAAACATCTATGGAAGATCAGCTTGAGAGAGAAAGCTGCAATGAATCATATGCTTGATAAACACTTATTACAACATTTAAGTGTTTCGATACATTCTCAAGATGATCTGTCGTACTTCAGGGTACGTTCGCCTCTGCATTTGACAGGCCATCTTGATACTATATATTACAACGTCACATCGGCATCGGTTGCCTATACTCGGTCCTTTGATATCTCAGGGTCAGTCACATAATCATTAACGTTAAGGTTCAGGTGTTACTGGAGCTCCGTGTTGATGTCATTTTTCACGTGCAGCACGATTCGATCCCGAATGATGCCATGGTTTTCCTCTAATCCACTGAAATTATATATAACTGATACATTGGATGTTGATGTCAGACCCAGCCCTGCCATGAGTTGGGTTTTGCTGACGTACTCCGTTGAATTGCTGATCTCATTCAGGTTTAGGTCCTCTCGATTTATCTTCCATGGTGTCACAGGATCGGCCAGGAATGATTCGATGCTCAAGGTCATGGGTTACATTTGATGAAGATTTAACGTGTAGATTTTGAGGCTGCTGGCGTGATATGTGCTACTTAAAATCCTGTCGGTTTTTGCATTGTTTTTTTTCTAGCTTGACACAGCCTTTGCTAAGGGACTCGACACTAATATATGAACCAATCAAACGAGGCTTGAACTTGGATCTCATCCTATGGATACGTAGACTGTTTCGAATTCACGACCTTAGTCACTGATAAAACAGTCCCCCCGGCCAAGTCAACATGCAGCAGAGTGGAGGAACTTTGCCACAAATTTGGCACTCTTGACCAGGATAGCTGCAGCTTCGGACCACTTGGAGAAAAGGTTAATTTATAGCGACGTTGTATTTGTTACGTCTTTTAGTTTCTTGATGAAGGCCGATAATATCAGTCCCAAACAGACTCTGGATCCTGGTAGGAACAGGAATGAGGTAGAGTGAAGGAACTTCTTTGCTGGCTTTGGATTCATTGACGAAACACTTCGGACATGCCATCATGCATTCTGTTTCATCGTTCTTCATACCTATCCATTAAAATCGATGAGATTTTTAATAGAAGATCTAATCTCTACCAAAGTACCCTCCTGTGACTGGATGGTCATAAAAAGCCTTCAGAATGCTGGACATGCTGGGTTTGACAAGACCCTCCTTGACTGCATGGAAGAGCGTTCCTCTATACGTACGAGTTGGCTTTGCTGTTTGATGAAACCGGGACTTGGCATTCAAACGCTTCGTAGGATCCAGGTAATAGATATGCTGAGGATACTGTCGGTCAGGGCTGCTGTAGGAGTTCTAAATCTGATTGTACAGGTTACTATTAATGATGAAGTAATGTGTGTGTAGTACAGTGGTTAATGGGTACTGGAACAAACCTTACGCGTGGCGGTATTTGTAGATGACTGTTCCAAGCTCTGGTCACCTTTCTTCTTTTATACCCAGCAAATGGACGTTGTAGCAGACTCCTGGCTTCAACGGGCTTCACAGAAAAAAAAGCAAGCCGCCCAAGAAAAGTGTATGTCCTTTTAATCTTATTTTTCTTCTTCGAAGCTTATTTTAGAAGCTAGTAAGTTATTTTGAGAGAACATGTCGACGTTTTCTAAACAAGTTTTTAAGCGTAATAGAATTTTTGCAAAATCCTTCTTTCAATCTTATGTGTTATATTGTTATGTTGTGTTATAACAGGCTACATGGTTGTCTGTTATACCCGAAATTCCGTTAAATTGAATGTTATCAGGGAGGGGCATTTCTATCTTTTTTTTTTTTTCACTATTTTCAAATTCAAATATTTTAATGCAAAATAGCTTTAATAGGAGATTCGGGTAGAAATGATACGTGAAATGTGTTTGTTATTTCAAGAACGCTGACGTTTCATCCGAAAAATTGATCTGATGAGCTCTGTCAAGTGTCCGCTAAATCCGTAAACCATTAAATCGAGGTCTGTTAAACAAAGTGATCCCTGTATTAGTGCGTATCTACTTGAATCTTATAATGTATCTTATTTCCAGTGAATTCTTAGCCTCCTCCGATAACTGACGCACACATGCTACATACGCGCATGTTGCAAACGCAAGCGCATTTACACTTATGCCGTATATGCACTCTCATACACGCCACAAACACAGACATACATGACAAATCCAAGTACATACATATACACATGTCCCATACACTCTTACCAAATACACGCACACGTAACATACACACTTTCCCGCATGCTATATACGCACATGCACATTCGAATATGTCATACATACACACACATACGCGTGCATGCTACTAACACACATAGATTTCATAGAGCTAGCCTGCTTTACAGTAGTAAGAAGGTGATTGGCCGCTGCTTTGAAATATGATGTCGTCCCATCTGTAGTTTGGCTATGGTATTGGGGGTGCCGAGACCGGTTTGACTTCAGTGATGATGGGCTCTGGTGTAAGCACTATCCACGTTGGATTCGTTAGTGTTTTTGAGAATGAGTGGTCAGGGAAGACAAGTAAGCCAGCCGGTAAGGCTAGAATATTTGATGTTGTACGTCGATTCTGCTTCCATATCGATGCTTCAAATTGTGCCAGCTAACTTCTAGAGAAAGAGAACAGTGACTTTGGGAGGCCCAAGCAGATCGGGTGTCCGGCAGGCGCAGTCACTCAGTCATCGACTTCAGGGTCTCATATTTTTTTTCATCAATGCTGGAACGCATAGCTTGTGATAGCCGAGTATTTCGATTACACCTTTGCGGAATGTCGTAAATTTACAGATTCTTAATTCCTCGAAAAACTTCACGGATAGTAAAGAGACGATTTTAACAGATCACAGGAAGCAGTTTTTCAACGTGACTCCGGGGGGAAAAAACGCCAATTGCACTACACACACTTTAATTTTATCAGCTCAAATACAAACCAACACAACATGATTCAAGTTTGTTTAGCTCCACAAAAGGTCAGTGTCTTTGCTATACAGCATAATAGTAATGAGCGCTTTAAACATCTCAGTGGAGCGTTGTTTTAACGGAAAATGTAGTATATGCCTTCACCATCAGAATGTAAACAAATGATCGGAAAGAAAGACCCAGTTGGAGTCTTGTTGGCATAATTTATAAAGCAATACGGGCTAAACGGTGCTTCCTCTCAGCTATGGGATATGGGTTTGAGTCAAACCCGAGGCTTATTCTTTATTTTCTGATCAAAGCTGTCTGCTTACTGCTGGAGAGTAATCGGCCTGAGCAAAAAGTTGTGATAAAAAGAAACTGATAAAATAAATATGGAAGTAAAAAGTAGTGATTTTTTCTTGATTTATAATACTTGATCTAATTGGAAAAAAAATATGAGAAAATATCCTCTCTGATTGACTAAAAAAGATGAATGTGGATATTCGAATTTTCTTGTACCGTCGCCCAAGTTTTGCATAGATTTTTGCACTCCAGGTGTCCTCCCCTCACAAAATAAATACAACTTGTGAGGACATTGAAGTCGACAAATTATATTAATATTGAATTTTTGGGCTGATCAAACCGAAAACTGCTTGATAACACTTCCATTCTCTTTTACGATGTCTGTCCAGAAAATAACCAGCCATTTTGAATTATTTAGAGAACTGGTTGCAGGATCCTGAGGTAACTTGGCAACTAATCAGAAGGGACCTTACTGCGCATTTGTTTATAGACACTGTCTTGGAAGTTTGCTCGGTTGACCGAGTAACCTCACGTACAGTGGGGCTGTCGTATCCACAAGGACCTAGCGAGAAGATTCTTCACGTCTTCTGCAGGTTTCCTTTTGGAAAAAAAAATCGCATCACCCAGGTCTGTCAGCCTCCTTTACAGTATAGATGTGGCTCCTTCTTACTTCTTTCTTTTCGTCGTTGAAAGGGAGGGGGTCTCGGACCGTGGACGAGAATAGGGAGAACGTCATGAGGCGGCTGGTGGTGATCCTGAAATAGGACTTTGCAGGCCATTTGCGAAATAGAAAGGAATCTGGGGTAAGTGTGCAAAATCCCAGGAGGAGTATTTTGAAAGGGACTAAGCTATTTTTTTTTTCTCAATAATACTGAATGGCTGGATTCTTCTGGACAGACCTCTTATAATAGTTTTCATTTTGGAGGATTATTAGCTAATAGTATAACTGCAAAACGTATTAATCAGATATCAACACAAATTTTTGAGAGGGTCAACCCAACTAATTTAGGGACTTAGAGAAATACTTTCAAACCTAGTCCCTCATGCAATGGTCGCGTATCATTGACATTCGACTCTATTGATAATGTTGATTTCTTTATAAAACCATAAGCATTTCTGTGTTTATTTCAGGTATCATTAAGCTATTGGCCCTGTCCGGGGGCACACTGATCGGTGGACTTTTCACCTCAAAATTGAAACTATCAGCACGTGGGAGTCTTGTCTCAATGATAGTTATTCATCTGATCACTGGCATCATTGATTCTCTTTATCTATTTGCTGGCTGTGAATTGCCGCCCATTGTTGGTCCTACCACAGTACCATTCAGGTAAAGTAAACAATATTATAACATAATGACTAAAAAAAAAAAAAAGAAAAAAAACATTTGTCGTGTGAGACTTAACTAATTTCCGTAAATAACCCTAATGACCAGAAAATATGCAATCGGGCAGTGAATTGAAGATCTGGCCTCTGATATTGTTATAAATTGACTGTTATGCTGAATTAGATAAAAATAGCTATCACATGACAATAATCAATGGTGTTTGCAGCACCAAATTCTATTTGGAGCAACATAAAGGCTTGGGCCAGTCCTGGTCATATAACTTGATTTGTTTTTCTTATAGAAAATAATGGATATAGTGAAGATGTGAAAATCGTTCTGTAATACTAATGCAAAAAACTTGAAGCATTTAGATAGAATATATCGTATATCCATGAAAATAAAACAAGTCTGTTTCGTTTTTTTTCATTGAACATTGGTCCTAAATCAGCAGTCCGACTCAATTCAGTCAAAAATGGTCGATACTTTCGTCTATTATAACAGAGCGCCGATAGAAACAATGCATATTAGCGAACGATGGTGTTCGATATTTTAATTCAATTCATTACCATGGTTTTATATGAAATGCTAATTAGTATTCGGTGTGTCTTGTGTTATATCCTTTAATAATCATTTTTCAGGTAGATTCGTCATCCCTGATTGTAATTTCACTTTTACGACCTGAAAACAACGGTCGATATGTTCGAGATGAAATAAATTCATGTTTCGGTGATAGCTGACTGAGTGTCATAAACACTGTATTCATAAGAAAAGGGGCATCCCTCACGATGACGTTATGGCAAAAAATGCACTCGGCTTATATTCGAGTCAGTTGATTTTCAGAAATCTTTTGCGGAGTTCTGAAATGGTCTTATAGTCATGGTGAACTTATATCGAAAATATATACGGTAAATTATTGCATGTTGAATAGAATAAACGTCATTTTGCATTCCCGTCGAATAACGTTTATGATACCAAATTACAACACCAAGACTAATATTGCTTTAAGGCTTCTTTCACATTATTGGAACTCTATAACCTCTCTCTTATATGATGCAAAATCTTCTCTTCGTGTTTTTCTGTCTTCTTATGACTGTAGAAATCCCATTCCTGACGAGTATATTACGCTGCAGTGTGTCTCTACGTGTTCCTGTGATGAGCATAAATTTCTTCCAGTTTGCTTTGATAATAGCATCACTTATTTCTCTCCTTGTTTTGCTGGATGTCAGGGCAAAAATGGATCGGTAAGGAAGACTTTTCATATTTTGTGGAAATGCTTATGTTATATAGTATGTGCGTACATACAAATGTATAAATAGACAGAGAGAACTAAGATAGATAGATAGATAGATAGATAGATAGATGCGAACAGATTGGGAAAGATAGATGTTGACAGCCCGGAATAAATAGATATGTGTGAACAGACTGAGAGATAAATAGAAATGAAATTCTTAGAAAGAAAGAAAGAAAGAAAAAAAGAAAGAAAGAAAAAAAGAAAGAAAGAAAGTCTGTGATAGATAGATTGATAGATAGATAGATAGATGTGAACAGACTGAGAAAGAAAGAACGAGACATAAATGCGAACAAACTTGACTAGAAAGAAAAAAGAAAGCCGGAGATAGATTGACGGATACATAGATAACCTTTTGCTCTCCTTGATGTGAAGATCAATAAAACATTTGATTCAATGTTAACGTTAACTACTTGGGGTAGGGATATTTTAGTCAGCTGCAAGAAGAATGAAATTGGCAGACCGTATTCAAACTGTTGTCGGGAGAGTTTGCGATGACTTCACACTAATGCTCTTGGGAAAAAGGCACAAATCCACTTCTCCCTCCAGCTATGGGTAAATAGCAGGGCATTTGGAGCCCTTTAGCCCTGTGAAGCACTTCATCATGGGTGTTGGATTTTGTGAAAGTTTCTGGTGTGAAATGAATTTAAAGATATTGATTGTATGTTAGCGTGACTTGCACAAAATGTCGATTTTATCATGAGATAACCTTTGTTTTAGACTATTTTTGTTCATCTTAATTTTGTGGTTTTCATCACAGATTAACTTGAGTTGTCGATCTACTGCAGCGATCAGAAAATGTAGGATAATCTCCCGGTGAGGCTCCAACTCACGTGCCTTTTTGTCATCATAAAAGCCTAGTCGAAGGCACCAGCTGCTCTAGCATCTCTGGGAACTCGACAGATTGACAGAAGATCAAATGTAACCTTGAACCTTCTCCCCATCCTAATTTCAACGGCACCATGTTTCTCTTTGTTTCTGTATTTGTAATACGTGTAAATAAATTCTTTTTATTCTAGTTTTATTAGATGATGTACTGAGGATTATAAATGATTTTGACAATTATTTTCTTCCATATTTTCTTCTATCTTAGTTGGGGTTTTTTCTAAGATGAAGGATAATATTAGTCAAAAATTAATAATAATATTTTACAATGCTTAATTTGATGCAACTACAATAAACAGATAACCGTTCTCCATCATCGTTTTTCTAGTAAGTAACCTCAGAATTTTAATCTTACGATATCATACTTCAGTTTCTTTGGGGTTTTTTTTGTTTGTTTTTCTTCTATCAAAAATCACATAATTATTGTTTTTATCATTATGCGATCTCAGGTTTAGATTTCTATAATTAGAACTTACACTAAAACATCTGATACTAAGACTGATATGACTCTGGTTCATTTTCAACAATTCTAATTCATTTTTACCCTAGGCATACACTGATTGCAAATGTTTACCGTACGGATCAACAGTGACTTCTGGATTCTGTGACACAGGCTGCAATTCTCTTTATTACTATATAGCAATCGCAATAGCAAATGCCTTTGTTGGAACAATGATCATCGTCCCTTCATATGTGGCCAATTTAAGGTAAGTCAGTTTCATTATATTAAAATCTTGGTGTAAATGCTTGGATAGATATAGCCTCTATTTTATTCACTCAGTTACTAGCTCCTAGAGGGAATAGGTATCCAAAACATACCAACACAGAAATCCACCACAGACAGAACACAGTCCTAACGCTATAGGATGACCCCCAAAGAATCCTCACCACAGACAGAACACAGTCCTAACACTACAGAATGACCCCCAAAGAATCCTCTTTCTTGATTTCCATTTTTGGTTCCAAAGCAAAACATCTGATGCTGAATTGGTTTTCTATGGAAACCTTTTAACCGCTGAAAGGTACACACATGCTACTGGAGATGGGAACCCCTCCCGAAACATGTATAGCATATTGATTAATTCATTTATGAATTAATTAACAAATCAAGTCTCCATATACTTTTACTCCTGAGTCTCTCAATTCCTATTCTTTATATATATATATATATATATATATATATATAATATATATATGATATATTTATATATATATATATATATATATATATATAGATAGATAAATAGATAGATAGATAGGTAGATGTGTGTGTGTGTGTGTGTGTGTGTTTAATGTTGAATGTATCAAGCATATTATGAAATGATCCCATCATACATCAAATATTACATTCTATCATATTATATTCCTGATTTGTACTGTGTGTGTGTGTATATATGTGTGTATAAAATATATATATATATATATATATATATATATATATATATATGTGTGTGTGTGTGTGTGTGTGTGTACATATATAACCATCTATTGAGATTAGATGCTAATTTTTCTATTTGTTTGTTGGCGCTCAAATTGGATGATTTCATTTGTTGATTCATCTTCATATTATGACATGAAGATAGAGATAGGGATGATTTAAGGGTGATATTTAAACCTCTGCCAACTTCTAGGGTCCCAGTGGCTCAATCTATTAGGTGTTGCCATGGGAAAAGTTTAGCATTATAAGAGATACATCTGGGTTTGTTTTATAAATTTAAAGCATTTGTGAAAAAAAAGTAAGATTTAAATTTTTCTTCAATTGTTCATTTGTATTTACGTTGTCTAGGCCTGAGTGACTAATTCTCTATATAACAATGAGAGGTCATTTCAAATAATGTAACGCATTCATAAATATTCTGTCAGATTATATATCCCTTTCTTGATAATATATATATATATGTATATAGGGTGTCCTACATCTTCCTGTGTTTACCATGTAGTAAGTATAGACTGTCTCAGAGTTATTTCCCTTGCACTTGGTCACATGAATTCTGCTTCATTTTATCAACTATCATTTTTCAATAAAAATCAATCGGTCAGTTGTGAGAGATAGGAGCAAGAGAAATCAAAATTATTGATATATAATATACAGATTTGTAGAGAATTTTGTTTACTAAAATTATTTCAGACCACTATTCTTGATTAAATATTTGATAACCAACCAATTTTTTTTTTTTTTTTCAAATCGCTTCATCCCTATTTACTAATACACAAGGAAAAATGTATGCACACACACTCTTGAGTCTCTTTCTCTCTCTTGCTCCTGTCTTTTTTTTGTTGTTGTTCCTTTTACAGAATCGCTGGAGATGAGGACAAGAGCTTAGCAGTTGGCATATCAACTTTTGCAACTTCATTAGTAGGTAAGACACTTCCCAATTGCAGTCAAAAGATCAATTAAAACAACAAGAACGACTATCATTATATATCAAGATTATAATGTGCATTGATATTACCAGCTAACTTATCACTTTATTTAAGAACAGAAGCACTGATTATGTAATAATGCTTTTAAAATAGAGATTTTCTGAATCCCAATCAACTGACATTAACTATATTGATAATGCCACAGACTTTCTGATTCCTAATCAATTGACAGTGACTATGATATCAAAAATGCCAGAGATTTTCTATTTCTAAACAAGTGATAGTGTGTAAGGTACAGAAAATGCTATAGACTTTCCAATTTCTAATCAACCGAGAGTGACTATGTCGAAAATGCCATAAAGACATCTGGCTTTCCAATCAAGTGGCAGTGACTATGATATAAAAAATACTATTAGACATAGCTGAAAGCATCGATCTATATACTCTCCTTGTATATAACTTCTGAATTAATGATATTCATCATCTGTGTCACAAAATGTATATTATTTTTGACTTTGGATAATCATAACAATTAATTGGGTATTGATATGTCAGAATATTTCAATCAATCACCCCTCATTAAATAAACTTAATTTACCAGCCTATGAGACACTTTTAGGAACTAAATTTCTGGACAGTATTTTGCTGCATTCATTGAGCTGGCATTTGAAATTGGGAACACATGGCTCGTGTCATACAGATTGGTGTTTTCAGAATCTTTATAATAGATCCATATTTTGCACATAAATTTAAATCATTATGAATAAACATGAAATAATTTATAAAGTTTGAACCATCGAAAGTCGAGTTTTGACTGTTCTTGACATATATGTGGAAAAAAGAACAACAATCTTGAATTTATTATTATATCCATAGATTTACTCTACACTATTGAAGTTCATTTTCTTTTCCCGCAATTTAATTCATTCTATTTCAATTCCATTCTTTGTACCATAAAAGTATAAAAGATGTAAATTTCATCCATGTTGGTTGGTAGAGTTTCTATAACAGCATCATAACCAATTTTAATACAGATCTTCTCTGTGCACTTCAAAGTAAAGCAATAACTTCCTAGCTCTTCCCAAATCTTTCCCAAGACATAAGAACAGCAATCCATGTGTTGATTACAATACAAAGTACATCTGACAGTTTTTTTGTTTTTATCATTGCGCTTTCTCTCCATTGTTCTTTGAGGATGGATGTCGGGTCCAGTGGTCTTCGGAATACTAGTTGATGCCACCTGTCTCGTCTGGGATACCACAGCCAGTGGACGTGGTTCTTGTTCTTTGTATGAGAATACAGATTTGAAGAATTACATGTTTGTGACTCGGACAGTCTTGACTTTTATTGCAGCTTTGCTCACATTGTTGGCCTTACTGTCTCAAGTACGTGAGGAAAAACAGCAAGAAAAAATCAAAGTGGAGCAGATAGCAAAAAGAGAATGCAAAGATGAAAATCAATGCTAAAAGTTCCATTCCATAAAAATTGTGCAACCTCAGTTTCATTTGTTATCGAATGCATCAAAGAACCAAATATTACAAATAACTGTAAGGCCAGTCGATCCTCTATATCTGATTCATCTGAATCTTGACTCATAGCTATTCATCTATGTGACAATATATATATAGAGAGAGGAGTTAGATAAAATGATGGAAACACCATTTTGAATTACAATGTTTTTAATAAGGAGTTGGCTCTCCTTTATTATCAATAACAGCTTCAATACATCAAGTAATTGAATCATACAGCTATTAGACAGTATTAAGAGGAATTTTGAGCCAATCTTTCAGCCAAACCTGCTCCAGCTCCTTCAGGGGTGCTGGTGAAGGGAACATGTTCCTTAATTGCTGCTTCAATTGACATCACAAATGCTCAATTAGATCAAGATCTGGCAATTGCTCAAGCCAATCCAAATGTTGAAATTCACTTTCATGTATTTCAAACCAGTTTTCAACAACTCCAACAGGGTGATTGGGTGCATTGTCGTCCTGAATGATGGCACTGCCATTTGGAAAACTGTGTTTGCACTATGGGATGATATCTGATCAGCAAAAATTGAAAGAATATCCTGGGAGTTCACTGCTGCCATGCAGTGCTACTGCTGGACCAAGAGAATTTCATATTTGCGGCCAGATCATCGTGCCATTGTATCTTATTCTTCGACTGTCCGATTCTTATGGTCATTACACAACTTTTTAAAATGCTCCATGTTGATTTTCGAAAGCTAAGGTTTGGCAATTCACAGCATTTTCATATAATCCAACTCCATGTAACTCAAAAACTAACATAAGGGTTGTGGAATGACGTAATATGTAATAACCTGCAACACATTCATAGAGGTTTTTCCAGTCATTCAGGATTTTATGCAGTATTAATGTAGTCCAGAAATACAAGTGAAATCAGGAGGCGTTTCCATCATTCTGTCCAACCCCTATATATATATATATATATATATATATATATATATATATATATATGTGTGTGTGTGTGTGTGGAATGGGGTCAAAGTTTGCTCCAACTTCTTTTTCTGACTGAAGATGATTACTGCAACATCTGTATTGTATTTATAAATAAAAAAATTATAAAATATACATTTTTTTGTAGAAATGTATTAATTCATTTGAATGAAACGAGCCTGCATGTACTACTTGATAAATTTTTTTAATATATCAGACTTGTCAATTCAGCTCAATCAGTAAGACAACCTCCTGCCAATCAGCTGGTCGTGAATTCAAATCATAATAAGGGAAAGTGAGTTTTCGGTGAGGATTGTTCTTGTCATTCTTGCAACAGGAGGAAAACAAAGTCAACTACAGACTTTGTACAAGAGTTTGACATTTGAAAAAAAAAAAAAAAAGAAAAAATGACCCAATACTTCACTAATTACATTGGTTGAAAATGCGGACCATTTGTTTCAATGCACTTAATGAGCTGTTTTTGTTTTTCTCAGAGTAGCACACCTCACAACACAAGGACTATTCGAAATAAAAATAAGAAATTTAACCAACTATTGTATAAAAATGTTTTGTCTAGTGCAATATTATTGATTTTCCCCATAACCTTTGCCCTATCATTCATGATATATATATATATATATATATATATATTTACATTCCTTTACATAAAATGTTCATTATTCCTTCACTCAGGATATAGAGTCATCAGGACATTTTCAGTCAGAAAAACATCAAGACAAGGAAAAATTCCACTTGCAATGTTTTCAATCAATTCATTGTTTCCCTATAAAAAGTGATGTAGTAAAAGTTTAATAAATTTAGTAATAGACAGTCTTTGTAGTGTATATGCATTAGTTGAAATGATTCTGTCCAAGTCTTTTTAGTGAAAGATGTTAATGCAAAATTACTCTGAAAAATAACAAATCAACTAATTGCTAATTTCTATTTTTCATTATGATCTCCATCAACGTTCCCCTCCCCCAATAGAAAAAAAAAACCCCTATCTCCTATAATTGATTTCAATCACATGGGGGGTTTCTATGTTTTATTTATTGTTGACTCCATAACATGGGATTTATAGTATAGTATGAGATTCCTCCCACTGATAAAATTAGGTGCGTGTTAACCACTGCTTGGAAGGGAGCATGCATGTATCATTCAGCTAAGTAGGGGAAAAAAACTTTTAAGTTAGAGAGACAAACCATAGAGGAATAAACATCAAAGATGTCTCAAGTAAAAATGCTACACTATTGGTATAAATGAATTATGAACTAAGAGAAATGATTTTGTGTAATGTGTAGTGAATATAAAGTCTTTTCAAGGTGTAAAGTAAGTCTGTAATCAAGGTACTTAGCTTGTAACTGAGCTGGTGCATTGCTATAAACGCCTGTTTGTCAAAAGGATTTTTGGGGACTGTCCTGTTATCTCTTGACTTCCCCTAAATAAATAGAGGGTTTTGTTTTCTTAGAACTTTTGGCTTTTTTCTAGGAATTCTTGCTATTTATGGTAAAACGGAAAAATTTCCAGGAAAAACGTTTAGGCTTTGGCCGATTCTCAAGTGTGTTCTGTCTCCAAATTAAGTTATCCTCTTTTCAGGTAAATAGACAAATTAGAGGAGAGGGGTGAGAGAGAGAAAGAGTATGCATATGTATTTGTAGTATGTTAAATACGGTTATATTTTTATTCTGATAAAATCTTTCTTTTCATATATATATATATATTTTTTTTTTTTCTATTGAATTGTGATCAGTAGAATACTTTCCATCTGTTCAAGGAATTAGCATAAAAATAGAAAATAGAAATAAAGAATGCACTAACCAATTCAGTAATGAAAGTGCAGAATTTTTTTTTTAATTTAAGAAGGAGAGAGGGGTTTAATAAGGGTCTGGTGAGATTAGTCATTCAAAATTGCACAAGTCCACTTCATTCCTCCATATGTTCTCTGATTAACATTATAAGAAATATTGTTCTTAAATATGGTTAATGGTGTCACATGGCATAACGGGTGTAATGTCATTTGGTTTATCAATCAAATGGAGTCTGATTAGAAGTGCCTGTTATAATGAGTGGTATAGTTGACCAACCTAGATTATAAAAAGGCGGTTACTTCAAGTTAGGTGCAAGAAGGAGCTTGTATTGTCGCTAAAAATAGTAGTTGCAGTATTTGCATTTAGTAGCTATAAAATTCTTGCAAATTTTCACATCAAGGAAGAATAAGTGACAAAAGACTATATAATATATATATATATATATACACACACACACACACACACACATATTGTGTCATCCACAGACAGCTGTTTCGATGTATTACATCTCTTCAGTGTGGCTATAGACTTTCCATTATCCCATCCAGTACCGCAAGGTAGGATTGAAACCTTCACTTCAGACCCAGATGCCAATATCCTACCTCTGGACTACGGAACTGGATGGTCAGTGAGGCTGAATTTAAGCGATATATTTATTTACACAGAAATTCCTCACCCACCAGAGTGCTCTATTCCTATGGAAGAGCATTGCATATATATATATATATATATATATATATATATATATATATATATATAGTTATAGTCAAGGAATAGAGACTATGCTGACTGTGAGTTTAGTGAGAAGGGAGGGAAGGTAACCGGCTAGAAGACCGAGGACAACAAAAGCGTTTGACCATGTGTGTTGAGGGTATTTATAGGGAGTCATTGTAGGAAGTAACGTTTTTGATATCTAAATAAAAGAAGGGTTTTGAATTGAATTCTGGACTAAAATAGAGGGGGCACTACATCTTGTATCAGTTATCTATACTTGCACATATATATAATTGGCATCCTGTATATTTCAAATGTTATTGTGTTTGAGCTGTTTATCTTACCTTTTTATGCTGACTTGAGTGAACCCGAGAGATGTGTATTTTGATTTTTTTAATACTTCATAAGTCTGGACTTTTCCCATCATATGAAGAATATGAAGGAGATGATGACAATGATGACAAAAATTTCTTGAGCTTGTATTTTAGCAAGCTTATTCAACATCAACCAGAAAAGACTAAGTCGAACATTGTGTTAGGAAATGAAAAAGAATGGGATTTTACAAAAATAGAATTTTCTCAGTATTAATACATGCAGTGATTATGAGTGAAAAATAATACCGTCAATAATCATCCTCTTATATTTTTTGATCCTTCTTGTTTCATCATGGAAAGAGTTTCTTCCTGTGATGATAATTTTTTTTTTTTAAAGTGTCATTTTCTCTTTTTCTCTTTACTTTTCTTACTTTTTTTCTTTGAAACTTCTTTCTTCATTTTCTTTGCTGTTGGTTCCTGAAAAAAGTTTTTCAAAAACAATGTAGTGAAGACCATAGTTTGACAAAAAGGTTACAGCAAAGACTATCGTTTAGCAAGAAGGCTATAGTGAAGACAGTGGTTTATTATGGCAAATTGAAAATGTTTCATAAAAGTCAATAAAGAAATATGAACAAACCTGGTTGGCTCAAGTGAACTGCTCATGAAAGTTGAACTTGACATACACTCATAATAATGATGACAATAATGATGATAATAAGTACCAGTAATAGTATGTGTACTCGGAACTTTACCAAAGACACTGAAAATGTGATTGAAAGAACTGGGGAGAAGAAGGAGGATTGAGACTATACAGACCACAGCATTGTTAGGGACTGTGCAAAAAATACTGAGGAGAGCTAGAGGTGTACGACACCCAGCTGTTAACAATGGCTTAACAGGGAGAAAAGAAGGAAATAGGGGAAAAAATGGTGGTAAAGGTATGAACCACAGCAATGCTGTCATAGGTGAGGGAGATATGAGAGGAGGGCTGGAGACCTATCACTCAGCCTCCAACGATAACAACTGGGCAACTGGTGTGAAACTAAACTATAGCACTGCTGTAGATTGCAAGAGTGTGGAGGGGAGAGCTGGAGACCTGAGGAGACAAGCTGTCAGTCAGTCTCCAACTGTGACCACCAGTGAAAAGTGAAAAAAAGATTCCTGCTTCATTTTGACCCAGAAATATCTTGGTTGTTATAATCACAACCTTTCAGCCTTTGTACTTTCCAGCCTTCTTTGGGTATCTGTTGCAGTCGGTAACCTCCTGGGAATTTCAAACCATACATTTTATTAAATCCAAGAAGGCAGATTGTTCTCATCCTGCGGTCTATGCGAGAGGATATCAGTTGATTCTTCTTAGACAATTTGTCTCTGGGACATCACTAATCTACCTCTTCCACTGAACCAGAGCATATGACTTTTATGCACTACCCAAGTCAAGGATCGAACTGACTGCCAGGCAGGTTACTAGATATACTATGTGTTCATAGTTTGAGGAAGTAATTGTTTGTCCTGATTCTTTGATTCAGGAACCAAACAATAAAGTCATAATTTACCCCTGTTTGAATCAACTGAAGAAACTAACAGGACTGGGTTTTTAATTCAAAGATTAGTCAATTCCAGTTGTCTACTTCCTGGGGTCAAATTTGGCTAACAATTTGCTCATTATCATTATAAACATGGCCTCCTAAACAAAAACTCAAGGTAAGATTCATCTGGTTTTCAAGAAATCATCCAGTTCAGTCAGGTAAAGCAAAAATATAGTGGCACAGTGAAGAGGTATTATGAGGAAGAATTGATGGCTACAATTCAGTAACAAAATGTTGGCACAGAAATTCTCACAGGTTTTACCCTGCTATCTCAAGATAAAGGTTTGATAGAAATTCTCTAATAAGCTGAAATGGTATAAGCAAAGAAGCATTTACTATTAATTTACATGGGAAACATTTTTGAGCATGAGATTTTTTCTGCAATGATTGTAGAGGAGTACGACTTTAAATTTGAAAAGGTGTATAGGTTTGAGGCAAATTTCTTGGATGTTTTGAGCGCCGACAAAGAACTGTATGATAAAAAAATACGTAAGCTTCAGCAGTCTACTATCATGTTTCAAACCTTACACGTCATTCACAGCAGACAACAGACTTTCAACATTGAGGCAGGGAGACATAAGAAGGTCATTTTGGCGGTCTGTGAAAGCTGAAGAAAATTTCCCATATGAATTAATGGTTATTGTATCTTTGCATCTCTCCATTCTGGAGAGTGAGAGAAACCTGTACTAATACAGGTTTTTTGTAAAAGTGAGGTGGCGTTTGGAAAGCGAAGATACCAGTATATATCAAAACTGGACTGCATGATAAAAATTCTCATCTGCGATATAGTAAATACCCAAGCATTGTTATTTGTTAAACTTACTGAATCCTTTTCTTTAAATCTCCGCAATTCAGCAGCAAACAAAACCTGGAAGAAAAATTAAAAGATTTTGAAGGAAGACTATGCAAACGAATTCGGGAATAACTTCAATACAATTGTGTGTTACTCTTGAAATGTATAGTTTTCTGACAAATCAACATTTCTTAGTTACATGGCATTGAAGATCAATTCATTTTAAATAGACTTGTAATTATACATTCTGTAATTTTGAGAGGAGTCATTATCATTTCATGGATGTTTTGAATGACTGAAATTCTTTTTGTTACCACTTCATTTCAGCAGATCCATTTAACTGTCTTCTTCAGATGTCCAAAGACAGTTTCTATAGATTTGAGAGGTCATAGCAATTGGTAGAATTTGGTAGACTTTTGATCTAATTCTATTTGTTCCTTTGGTTGTCACCGTTTCAATAAAATCATTCTTCAGCCTTCCTTAATTGTACAATCCATACGATACGAAAAGATGAAGGTCTTTTCTTTTTTTTTTCAATCAGTATATTTACTACCGTTTTTTATCATAAATTTTACTCTGTTCAATAATAAAAAGAAAGAATTGGTAGACATAACCTGTAAAAAAAGAGACCCCCCACCTCCCAATATAAAGATTGTATACCTGAGAAAGGCCAAAGAATAGATCGGCCAAAATGTTGTGGGAAAAAATAGAAGAAGAATGAGATCAATACGGGTAAACAATCTCTTATTCGAAACGAGAAACTTTTCATAATTAGGGATTTGTCAGATTCTTGAATGGTAATACAAATACCATATTGATAATGACAGATGCTTACTTTTCTGCTTCCCACAGTTACTTAGAGGTATCTTCATCTCTTTCCAACATTTTCAGTCTTCAAAGTCAAGAAATAACCAAAAAATAAATGAAATATCCATGAGAAGCAGACTAATATCTGACAGGTAGGAGCACCAAGATAACTGTGTCGCATGAGTGGAGCCTAAGCCATCTAAAAATAATAATTCCTGTGGTGTAGAACAAAGCCTGGTAGAATTCAGTAGGAGTAAAAAATAAAAAAAAGTGATCTAGCAATGTCTTGAAATTACTTATCAAGTCCATGTTATAACATCGGTCATACAAAAAAATGTACTTTCTACATCGGAGTTAAATACTTACCGTTTGTGCCCAGCCAGCATATTCTCCCCATAGATTTCGAAAATAGTTTCCTGAAGCAAATAAATCACTATCATTATCATCATTTATCTAACTGAAAAAACAAATGTTACTTGAAGATGAAATTTCTGTTAAAATGAAATGAATGAATCTTTCACAAATATGATATTTACTGACATTACTGATCATTTCAACGTGACATGTTAAAGAGTCAGTATTTTACAAAAAAGCAAAAGAACACAAGTTATTTTACTAAGAAAAAAATTGTTGTTTAGGTATAAATCACAAACACATGCAATAGAAACGCAGCCAGCAGTCCAACTTAGAATTCACGGCTGGATTCACCAACCAGATCTTGCACGTCTTACACACAGATGTTGGTTTTTACAACGACTGCTACTCTGGTTATTCTGCTTTGGCAACTTACTATTGGTATCTAACAAGCAAAGCCAAATTTGGCACAAGGCAAACAGTGACAATCAAAAACACTATTGCGGTAATGCCCAGGGAAACTAGCTTGCAAATCACTACTTCAAAGGGAGACACACTTAGCAATGTGAATACAATAAGTCTGCAATTTCAATTTTCAATTAAGGTGCAAGAACAATTATTAATCTTTAAATAGTATATTGCTTCATCTTGAATTTTGCTTTTTATGGTAATTCACTCAGAGCATCATTCCATGGAAGTTAATAAACATTGCAGATCGGAAATAGAAAAAAATAAAAAAGTAAGCTCGAAGCTAGACTCAAACTCACGACCCTTTTGTCTTGGGAAGCTTTCTATGAACGGCCCAGCTCTACCAACTGAGCTACTACTAGTGCTCAGATGGCTAACAGATGAAATCTAGTCAACATAGATTTCTTCAATTTTTAAGCAATTCTAACAGGCTGGCTGGCGAGCTATTTATGTATGTGACACGTGTACAGGCCTCACCAATTGTAATAGAGGACTGAAAATTTAAATATTTACTCATTATGTCTAGCAAAGAACTTTTTTTTAATTGCTCTTGAAAATAAGCTGGAGGACAATTTACAATTTATGCTTAATTGGTTCAATACTTTGGTTACAATCACACTTTTTAGTGATGAAACAAAAGGCGAAACAAGTAACTTATTCATTGATCATCCTCAACACAGCATGCAGCAAATTGAACCTGTTTGTTATTGCTTTTATGCATACTGGTATTGTAGCTTTTTTTATTGCAACTGATCAGATCATTAATCTACAACAGCGAGTGCATATCCCCGACAAAACTTGGATTCATGTCCTTTTTTACCTTGGGAAGCTGCCCATGACGGTCTGGATGAGTTGTATTAAAAAATGACTTGACCGTTCGAGAAAAAAGAAAATAGTCAAAAATTAATCATGGTTGATAATGCTTCATCTAATAAATAAGTCAATCAGGACAAAGTGTAAGAAGTTTTCTACATGAAATATTTCAAATAACTTTTCATCACATCATGTAACTAAGTAATTAGTAATTATTTCATTATAAACTGAATAAATAATCTAATTTCTACCACTGTTTAACTTATTGTTTGTATTTATTTTCCATGCATAAATATTAGTTGCATTGAAATTATTTCTGAAAGTATTGTAGTATTATATGAACTACAATAAGATTGATTATGTAACATCCAATATGACCAAAGAAAACTCACTAGACGAGAATAAAAAAATTGTTCAAGGAATTTTTTAAGACAATTGTGATTATGAAAATAAAAAGGTACGAAAAATAAAGAGTAATGTACCAATTTCATCATAGCATTTAGTAGTCAGTGACCGTTTGTCTTTGAGGTGAGGTAAGTAGTCTCTGAAAGCAATTTGCAGCACATGAGTATCAACAGGTATGGCCCCAGGCTTATCCAATGACATCAAACACACACAATCTGCCACCTGAAAATCAAAGGTTATAAACCAATTAAGCATACTACATAAACAGATGCAGGAAAATAATAGATGGAATGAAAGATATATTCTGCCCAACCATCATTGTTATATACAAAAATAAAAACTCAACAGTATGAATTAGACAAAAGAAAAAGTGTACTTCGCCTAATAGTTAATTTACCACTAGCAACAAAAGCAAGAAGGAAAGGAAAAGCATAATCAGCCTGATGGTTAATCCACCACTGATCTTAAAAGCAGGAGGAAAAAAAATAATGTTTTGCTCCCTGTCAGATTCAATCCCAAAACCTACTGATGAATAGCAGAGCACCCTTGACCATCCAGTCATAGAAACACTACAGAAAATTGAAGTTTATTTGCAATTATGAATAAAATTTTCAGGAGAATACCTCAAAATTACAGACAACTATCTACTGCCTTTCTGAAAATTCTTATGTTTTTACATTCTTTAATGGTTATCATTATATTCCAATGACATCTTAGAAGCATGGTAATTTTAACCAAAATTAAAAATAAAAATATATACTTGTTATTATATAAAAATGATATTCTTCATAACAGAAATTCAATGTTTACAAAAAAAAATTCAGAAACCCGAGTTGGCATAATTTGACATTATGGAATCACTCTTTTTCTATGTCTCTTATCTGAAATTTCACGTCTGACAAATTGCAATAATAAAGTCAGCTCTAAGAGTTTGTCAATATCCCTCCTCCATCTACTGATTATACACATCTCATATCTTCAGAGCTTTAAATTAAAGAAATATTAAATATGGATAAGATGGTTAAAGGCAATTACATTAATATGAATGGTATCGATACAGGTAAACTGAGTTCTCCAAGTGGTATAACCACCAATATAAAGCAATTTTATCCATGTTATACATTTGTTCACAGATGTTCTCAAACCTAGTAAATACATTCTTTCAACACCGAACACCTCCTATGAAAATGTGTGAGAGTCACTAGAAATTCAAATGTCTGTGAATTATTTAGTCTGGATTAAATGATATATCCTTGCCATAAAATTGGTTGTATATCTATACAAGTAAATATTAAAAGTTTTTTTCTCTACCTTAGCCCCTACCCCAGTTAGTCTTTGAAGCTGTGCTTTAGCAACTTGATAGGGTTCAGATCGAAGGTTATTGAGCCACATTTCACCTTTTTCCATTGAATCAATATACTGGGCAGTTTTGCTTATGAAGCCAGCACGATAACCAAACCCTAACTCCCTCAGTTTAGGCTCAACTCCCTCAGAAGCCAAAGCATTAACCGATGGGAAAGCATGGAATGTTTTTTCTCCAAAGTTTGTTATCTCTTCTCCATAATGAATGCACAGTTTTTCAACCATTGACGATATTCTTTCAATGTTGTTGTTCGAAGAGCATATGAACGAGAAGAGGTTTTCAACAGGATCTTGACGCAAAACTCGAATGCCATGAAATCTACTTTCAACTGTCTTCAAGAAAACAGTATCCTTTTTCTTCCACATTGCATACAAATCACTGATATTGACATCAAGCTGCAAATAGTCTTTCAATTCCTTTTCAATGTCTGCATTTTTGCTTCCAAATACTTGGTACATGATTTCATCTTCATTTTGCTTTAGAAACCATAGCTTTTTTGAAAACACTCCACACCACACACCCGGATACGGCTGTGTCCATCTGAAAGAAAGGAAATCACACAAAATTAAACATTTTTCTAAATTGTTCAAAAATAAAATTAAAGAATAGATCAGTTTTACTTTGTAAAAGTTTGAGAAGAGCTATTATCAATATTTTAATATAGTATTCATGGATTTTCCATAATTTGCAGTTCAGTCTTGAATGATTTGATGGAAAATTTTGGAGGAGTTTTGCGGTGTACCACAAAAAAACCTATCATAGAAAATACACTGTGCAGTCTTGAGAAAATGCAAAAAATTTAGAAAATCATAAAAGCATTGTAATGATATTTGTTTTATCAATCAATTTATGTAGACAATATAAACCTGGTTGAAAACTGAAACTTGTTCAATGTTTTGTGAACCAGTTAGTTGACCAGTGTTTTGACACTAAATTTTTCTTCCAATTCTACTGTCCTGTACAAATCTATTTGTTTTTTAGTAGATGGTATATCATAAATGATTTTTAACATTTTTTTTTCATTCTTAAATAAATACACACCTTCAAACTTTTCTTAGACTGGATAAAAAATTTCAAGTGGCAGCAAAAATATTAAGATGAATGTAAATAGTTGCATAAAAAAAATGAAAATAATTGTAGTTTTATAAAATCAATGGGTTTCGTAAATCAACTGTATTTCTTTTTTGCTACCATATACCACACACATATAGCAATAATTGAATATTTTCTATGAAAGTTTAATTTCGGTCATAACAGCAAGAAAATATCATAAAGTTGGTTGTGAGAAAACAAAAAATCCTTTAGCATAGTCACAGATTTCTGAGCAGTTTAAAGCTGTTTTTATGTTTTTGACTAAAAAAATAGTATTGATATTTGTTGTAATTGACAGATCTGTTGCCAGAAAAAATAAAATCAAGTTTTGAAATCCAAAATTCTTACGGCATAGTTAACAATACACTTAAAATTTGGGAATGGTAAAGAGTTTCTTTATCGTCTATGATACAAGATTTTTGGGTTTTAGGGACCAAAAGGGTTTGGGACAGAGGTCAGCAAAAATTATTCAAATTTTTTGTATTTGCGACCCCTTGTTGCCCTTAACCCTTACGAATAACAAGGGATAATTGTAAATGTTGACAATTCTATTATTATAAATGACAGGAGTAAATTAAATAAATTAAAATATTACCTTAATCATTTTGAAATATACCCATTTTATTACAATAAATTAAATGAAAATATCACATAACTTTTTGCAGTGACTTTTTTCCCCTGGCCAAAGTTTATCATCCTCCGCCCCCCATGACTTCTGGGCTTTAGTTCAGTTTGGTATACTTTTCTTTTCAAAATACTGCATTTCAAACCCTGAATTAATGACTCTAGTTCGTTTTCACACTTCCAGGTGCTTAACAAGGGAAATAACTGCTTACTTCTCCAAAATTATTACATAAAATATAAGAAACATTATCTGAAAGTTTTCCATTAACAACAAGAAATTTGAGCACTATTTCGCACCCGCAACTAGTTAACAAGGGACACAACTCTCGAAACAACAGTTAAGGGAGATAAATGCCCAATTTTCAAAAAAGGGTAGTTAAGCTTTCATAAATGACTTTTCATGAATCATTATGAGAAATAATGAAAGAAAAACCGGAAAAATTATTGACTAATAGAATAAGTGTCTCCCTTTCTTTGATGACTGGAATGATTTTTCTCTTTTTTTCTTTGGTATTCGCAGCTTCCGATTTTTCGTGTGATTTTTTTCCTTTAAATTATAGCACCCGATTTTTCTTTCATTTTTTTCCCAAGTGGAAGCAATAATTTATCTAATTATTAGACAAAATAGCAGCTCCTATTTTTCTTTCGTTATTTTTCATGAAAATAATTTTTCCGATTTTTTTTACATCATCTTTTTTTTATATACAATTTATGAAAAGTAGGAATCTCCTTTCTCGAAAAGTAAGCAGTCATCTCCTCTTGTTTTGAGAGTTATCTCTTTTGTTAACCACTTGTGTCCCTGAAGTGAAATAGCGCCATCATTTCTTCATGTCGATCGAAAAATTTCAAATTATTTAGAAATCAAGGCTAACCCTCATAGAAAAATACTTGTCAGAACGTTAGTTAATCCGAATTTCACCATTCATTTAACATAGTTATCAACCTTTGAACCCCGGAATTATTTCTAGAGCGGAATCATTATCAGGGTGGAATTAATTCCTGGACACCCAAAATATTCTCTTTTTCGTTGAAAAAAATGTAATCTATTCAAGTAAGACAACTCTACTATGCAAAACTGAAAGGTCGAACGTAGAAATATCCCACAACATACATTATGAACCAAATGTTGTTTACATCATTACACTAACACTTAATATCTCAAAAATAGTTTATGGCGATATATACTCAATAGTATATTTACCTAAAGGATTGTCCACAGGCCAACACGTAGTCCAGTTGGACTTCACATTTGGGGCATGGCAACGTGTGCCACTCTTTCAGTTCCAAGATGTCCATTTTACACGTAGAGCTTAGAGTCGCTTATATCAATATTGAATACATATATACCGACGGGTAATTTGTTATAATTTCCTTATTTTTTCATTCAAGTAGATGTATTTTAGCACTGGGTCATTTTTAGGTTATGCTTTTGTTAATTACTGTAAATCGATTCCCTCTGTATTTGCAATAGTTTGGTTTCAGATTGTTTACAAACTGCATTCAAATTGGTTTTGATGTAAGCGACCCAGCTAAAATACTCCATTACTCGTAGGTCGGTGTATTCTGCAGGATTATATTTTTCAATTGCTTTTTATTGCAACTTTGTCTTCGTGAAGTTACGATGAAAAAGCAACCAAAATATTAAGATGAAGGTGAATAGTAGTTTAACATTCTTTTAAACTAATAATTATGAATTTACAATACAATAAAAATATCTTTTTACTTTGGGGCAATTCTGGTACTTTTGACCAGAAATGACCCCACGATGACCCGTTGCATGGATGAGGTAGACATCGCACCACCTGACTAGAATTGGTGGATATTTTGACCAATCAAAATTTAGAATCGAGCCTTTGTCTGCACCCAAAATCTAAGTTGTTGTGAGAGCCTATTTTATCGAATTTCTGGCGATATAAGTAACCTCACCAGCCATCAAGAGAAGTCCGCCTTCACTGCCAAACAGGTCGTTACTCATACAAACACAGACACAAGTTTTTCACCTGCGCTCACGGACATTTACAACAAGGTAAAGTCTTTCCAGTTGCAAGTACTTACCTCTACACACATTTTTTTCCGAGGGACATTGTTCAACACTTGTATACATTCTCAAAGAGACTTTCGCCTGTCTAACTCATTCACTCACAATAACTTTCACACACGAAGTGACAACTTCACACTTCACAATAATCCTGAATTTCCTCTTCTTTTTAACAAATCATACAAACACACGATATATTTTAACCCTCAACTCGCATACAACATGCAAATTATACGAACATTACTTTTAACAAATTAGGTTAATAAACCCTCGTTGTTTGAAGATATGAAATATGGTCCCAAGTTTTATTTTCCTTTATGTTCATTGTTTGGTCCTTAATATCACCCTCTTACTATTATCATCGATCAACCGGAAAACATTTCTATAAATTGTAAATTTTTTGCATATGACACAATGTTGTACTATCAAATCTTATCGCTGGCTGACCAAATGTACAGGAAGCCCTTGAATAGTTTGGTGTATTGTCAAGAGAAAGATCACTAGCTTTTAGAGGAGATAAATATAAGTAGCTACCAGTAGGACATAGTAACCCCTGTTATGATTACTGTATAAATGAATAAATAACAAAGTATCTTGGTATCATAATCCAAGTATATTGCTAGCGCTTTTACTTAGACAAATCAACTACTGGGACTGGTTAAGCATACTTTCGCTTATATAGACAAATAATCGTTCTTTGTTTTAAATAAGACTTATATCCATCCACACCTTGAATACTGTGTACAATCCTGGTCACTTTCTCGGAAAACAATATAAATCTTTATACAAAATATCCAGAGAAGATCTACTAAATATAAACAGATACTTGTTGCCATAGAAATACTGTCTGAGTCAAAGTCGCGATAGGAAGTGAATAAAAATTAAGATGAAGTTGAAATTTAGTCGAGATTAATTTTGAAAATATTGTTCTTACAATACTTTATCCAATAATAAAAGGGGAAATAAAATCAAATAGATGGAACGAATTGTATTAGTTTGTAAGGCTGCTGACGTACGAGATTATGTCATTTGGTGAAGAGTCAAAATGCGTTCTTTTTCAACTCTATCGATTCGCGGGTGCTTGTCGTTTATCAAGGTAGAGAATGTTAATCTTATGTATAGGTTTGGTTCGACATGGCATGATAGATAAACGGTGAAAAGTTTACTCCCCTGAAGTTGGTGAGGATTGTTCTTGTTACGGGATGGGGACGAAGTCAACTCCAATTTGGACTAAAGTTTGATAATTCACCAAATGTCCGTCTGTATGTGACGGCCTAATTCAGGAACCATACGACATATCCCCATGAAATTGTGTACACTGGTCAGACCCCAAGGCATGTTTTTAGTAAGTTAATTTTTGAAAGTTCTGAGAAAACAATAGTTTAAGGTCTATCAGCCCGTCCATTAGGTAAACCAAGGCGGTCGCTTTGGGTGCAATGCTGTTAGGGTCACATTCCAAACTGAAAACAAATAATCGTCAGAATACAAACGGAGGTGCAAATATCAAGTTTCGTCTAGTATACAAACCCTTTCGCAAATTTTAAGTCTCATTTTGTGCACATGAAACTTTTGTACCGGTCCTTGGCGGGCTCTGTGTTTGTGCTCACTTCGAAAATAATGATCAGATTTTCATCTATGTATTTTCGTATTACGAAAAGTCAGTCAGTTTCTGTATGTAACCTCCAAGTTACAGGACTGGGGTGTGGAATTTTTTTGACTTCCCATACATTTTCTACTCGGCAACAAAATAATGTCATCGAGTCATTAAATAATTTTCTTTATAGGCGTACGTGCCTGGCAAGATGGTAGGGCAACCGCCCTCCTAAAATCGAGCAGTAGGAAAATTCAGTCAAAGCAAGAAGGAAAAAAAAAATCAGTGAAAAATTTCGGTCAGATCAAACCCTCTACCCTTCACTTTGATCAAAGGGTTCCCATTCGTTCATGATTTACTAACATATGCATGCATATATCTATTTATCTCTCTCTCTCTCTCTATATATATATATATAGGAAATGCTTTGGGTAATTTTAATTCGCACAGAATTTCATTTGGGAATTAAACAATCGTTCAAATTACCAAATAGTCAGTCTTGGGAGTTTGGTGTTACTTTCCGGTGATGGGGAGGCAAGAGCATATATTCCCCGTGGGTGGGGGTTATAATTGAAATAAATCTTTGTAGTAACCCTGTTAACAGCCAATAATACTGAGACTTTTTATATCGGAACAATCCAGAGTGTAGTAGATTAAAGGCCTGTTCGGCCATCCCCCAGGCGGACGTCCATGGTCAAGGCAAACATAAAAGTTAATGTATTGATAGAGTGCCTTCAATATTTACACACTACCATGACATTTACACAGAACTTGCAATTAATGGAAAGATAAGCTCAATTTGGAAAAGTTCGCTGCTTGTTAACATATCTGAAATTTTAATTCGTTTGTCCTTGGTGAATAGATGGGACGATTTGGTGCGAGCATTTGGGAGCCATCTGATTTAGTACATTTACAGTTTAAAGGCTTTTTCTGGTTTTACCTTTTTAATGATTATGAATCCACCTACACTTTCCCAAACGCCAAAATGTTGTCGCCAAATGGGCCGACGCCAAAACAGGTTCCATGCCCTAACGCACACATTCAATCGGCTACACCAAATCATACCAATGCCTAGATAGCTTTCTGTTATTTCTTTTTCTTTTGTTGATTCGCCCTGTTGATTCCAGATATGTTCGTTCTACTGGATCCTGCTGTCTGACCACGAGAAATATCAAGGACTGCTTGAGCACATCGGAACACAGCTCCGATCCTTTTGTGTGTGGGGGGGGGGGACACAAAGCAAAATCTAATGAACAAGAAGAAACACTCCCGTACCTAAAGAGTTAACTTTGCATCCCTGATTCTAGCATAGTCAGCGGATTGTAAGCTGTCTACAGCCGTGGATTGAATAAAAGGTTGATCGTGATCCCGAGAACGTTATCGAAAACAGGCATCTGAAGAAGACGAGAGGGTACAGCGGACGAAACGTTGTGACTATAACAACTAAGATGACGACAATCCGAATGAATCGGTGTATAAATAATACATACCTGTCGAGTCGTTATTATAGCAACGAAACCAGGGGCAGACAGAGGCTACTGTTACTACTGATAACTTGTTTATAAATAGAATCGGTGAACTAATGATTATTGTCATAAGTGTATGGGAACTATTCAATTTGATTAAAGGGGGGCTAAAGGATCGATTTGCCCGAAATTTTACACTGTTGTGACCAAATTAGGGGTGGGGGTAGCTGCCCCTGGCTTGTATGCCAATGATTATTGTAATTCTTTATTCCTTCTTTCAAATATATATATATACCCCACTATCAAACACAATTCAACAAGCACTTTTGTACTCTAGCACATGGTGTAGCGAACAACCTTCGGGCTTGAATATTGACGCACCATAGAAAATGCCGAAAAAAACTTCTTTTGTTTTTTTTTTCATACTATAACAATGTTGGAAATTTATCGATTTTGATCAATTTTTTTTCTTGTATAGAAATTATTTTTGATACAATTTATAGAGTGTAAATCTAAACTTATAAATACCATTGTCACTTTTTGTGCACATCTCTGTTCGACTGTCACGCTATTCGAAATTGATGTGTAGAAAAATAAACAGCACTGCGATTCGATCACTTGACGTAGACCTTCGTAGACGGACGACGTACACTTAAGCAACTGCTTCAGAAGTTGAATGAACCGTAATTTCATGCCTGGAGCACTTTCAATCAGTCAGATTGGATACGTGGAAGCGGATGACAAAGCAGCGAAAGTCGCTAGACAGACGGGCTAATTTTGAAAGTTCAAAACGTCACCGGGAATCGTAGATCACTTTGATTGATGGACTGAAAAAAGCATTTAATGGGCTACAATTACAGAATATTTATCAATTTAATGTTTAATTTCATTGATTTGTTTTATATCTATTACCGAATTGACCACGGTACAATACCACCTCGAATATAATGCGACCCCCACTTTTCCTAGCTAAAAATCAATAATATATTTTACCCTCTTATCGCTACATATTCATAAACGTTAAAACACTCTGACGTGGTTCCTGCTTTCGCTCAGATAAGTTTGGTTTGAATTTACCTAAATTACCTATTTGTTGGTTTGGTATTAATACACTCCAAAAATTTTACCCGACATTTGACGGATTCCATGCTAATGAAATTAAAATTATTGAATATTATTTTTGTTCGCTTATGATTTTTAATAAGTTTTTTTTTTTTTTTTTCTAAATGGTTCATAAGATTCAGAGAAAATAAGTACACGTCCTGTTCTATGGAACACCCACTTCAATGTTGCACTTTTCAGCGTCGGACTGAAATTTATTTCGGAAAAATGGTACCGAAGTGAATTGGGGTAACTGCGTGCGATTGGATATAATTAGCTAAATTTACGACTATTCTGTATGTATGTTTAAACTAATCAATCTCTTAAGAATATTTCAACTACAGTTTTAGATGTGCGAATCTGTTGCAGCGATTGCCGTCATTGTCTGACTGACCGACAAATTGTCATAGAAATGCTGAAAAAATTATTGATAGGTGTCGAATTTAAGGTACTGGGATCCGGTTTCAAACTGCAGTCAGGTTTACACTCGTTCGGCCCAACAAGTCCGTTTATAAACTGCTGAATGACGGTCTAAACCCTAATCTAATAACTCTTGTGACAGGTTTACTACCAGAGGGGGTGGGCAAGGGCGTTAGGGGCCCCAAGGAGCAGTGGGGAAGCTCTCGCTAATCTTGTATGCTGTAGCTCTTGAATTTATTTCTCACTGAGTGCGTAACAAATGCAGCCTTGTTTTGAAGCAGAAATGAGGGCGCCGGGGTTTGGGGGCGCAATATATCTGAGGAACCCTGAAAAGTCTAAAAATTAATCTGGAAATTTCTTTTTTTAATCTAAAAATAATTTGCTGTGGGCCACAGCCATTGATTTAACCTCGTTCAAAAAATATCAGAATCTTTTTTATTTTTCTCGAGACTTCTTTCTTTTAATAACATGAAAGACAGGTGCAACAACAGACTGAGGAAATCTTAAAATCCGATGTTTAATTGGTTTCAAAATGCTCAATCTCCGTGCCAAGTTGGTTACTTTGTCACCGATTGAATGAAGCAACGTAATTCTTGAGCACTAATCGTGGCTGGACGGGGTGTTAACGCAAATACGGTGAGTGATTAAATTAAACTTGGGTCTTCCCTACGTATATTCTCTCTTGGCGCCGAAATGTTTCATGGCTGCCGAGTGTGAATCTGCTATAAGTCATTCACTTGTTGGTGTACCTCTCGCTTGCTAGAATCAGAGGAGGTTACTCCTCCTGTCTGCGATGGTTGTCTGTTTTTGTTTTGTTATTTAATGCGCGCGCTTACCGAATACGCTCTTGGGGTTTGGTACCTTTCAACAGTGGCTCACCGAGCCGAGACGACCAAATTACACTTCTGAGGGGGCAGGAGTGGGTCAAACTCCAGTTCAGGTCTGGAGTTTTCTTTGTTTTCCTACAGTCTTTACGGCCCAGTGATTGGTTGGCTGCTCTCTTACCGACCTACTTACTGCTTTCTAATAAATTGATATAAATAAACACGCACACCTGTGTATATATATAAAATTTCAACATATATACAATAAAGATTTTACAGTAATCACCTTCAGTCGAAATAGAATCAGGAATGGAGTTTGCCCCCCACAACAGACTTTTTTTTTTTTTTGTCACAGTAGCTATCTCTTAGATGGTTTGCCTTGCAAATAAGGGTTACTTCTGCTCTGTATTTCCCCCACAGCTGAGGAGTGGGAAGTGGATCCATGCCTTTCCTGCGAGCGTCAGTGCGAAAGAAGAGATCACTAACTACCAGAGTCAAGCTATTCACTAGCCTAAGCTTTACAAACAAGATCTTGCGTAATTAACTGTTGCTGGCGCTGATGTGCTGAGGAGAAGAAGAAGAAGAAACAAGAGGTTAACAAACTCGAGAGAAGCAACAAATATTTAGGAGCAGCCAATCGTTAACAACATTCAAAACCGGAAGACCTTGACAGAAGTAAATAGAAAAAACTGATAAGGTAGACTCTTCAGTGGTATCTTCTTATCAAGAACCTCCCCTTTGTGCTTTTTGGTAGTAGATTGTGCTTAGACAGATATTTTTATCAAAAGGTTACATTGGCCGTTCTCATTCAGCTTTTGTTATTCCTTTCTGCATTCTTCAACAGCAACGTTCTATTGTGACTCTTTACAAGTTATCAGATCCGTGCAGAAATTCCCAGCGCTCTTTTTGAAAACTAGTAACTGAATAATACTCAGTTGAAAACCAGTTTTCCGCTGGAAACTCTAGCACCTACCTAAAAGAAGACGTTTGCTATCGTCTCTATTGAGGTCAGTTTTGGAATTCCAGCGTAAAGGAATATCACCTCGTCTTCATTCGTACTTGAAACATGACAAATAAAAAACAATATGTAAGTATATATATATATTTTTTTTAGTTTGAATTTTTGCATAAATTTTGTCTTATTGAAACCAATACCACTACCGTAAAAAGTATTTGATTTATATATATATATATATATATTCAGCGTTAAATATAAACCACATACGCGTTAGATCTCGGAACAGCATTCACAGGTTTTACTGATTTTTTTAATTTTTTTTTTTTTTTTATTCAATTCAGTTTTTGTAACATTAATTTATTTTTGAAAAATGACATTTTCAAACAAAAAACAAAACTTGAAGATTTAAACCCATATCTCATTACACATAAACTACAAAATTAGTGTTTGGGTAAGTGATAAGGTTATATAAGTTAATTATGGAAAAAATAAAAGCAGCAAACTTGTGATTATCACGATGGTAGTTTCGCCGCTGAAAAAAAATAGTTTACGCTTTCCATATGTTTTGAATCTAACACAGAAAATGTATCAATCGCCATATTTTATTGATTCAAAAATATTATTGATGATTCTGGGAGCTTACTTAAACATCAAATTTTATTTTCACCTTGACAGACAGTAATTTTGGCGAAATATTAGTTGTCAAAAAAGTTAGTGTAGTTTAAGTAGAATTAAGATAATTGTTTTTTTTTTTTTTTTTTTTTTTTTTCCGACATTAACCTTATCGAACAATATATTTATCATTCTCTTCTATCATCTGCCATTTTTCAGGCAACTTCATACCCCCTCATAACAACTTTTTATCTTATTTAACAAAGAACTGCTCTTGGTACCCTTTTTACAATTTTCCAGCAAAATAAATATTCTTTTCATAAATAGATTTCTCCGAAGACCAAAATAAATGGAATTCTAAAAATGCAATATCAGCTGAATATTGTGTAAGAGTAAAGTCTTCACAGCAAAGCTTTTGCGGGATCACCAAGTAAACATTCGGTCTATCCTTATTTTGATTGAATATCAAGCTCTTTCTGCCTTCAATTGGTCTAATAGGGAGCTGTACTGGTTCGAATCAAGCTTGGATATTCAGAAAAATCTCATTTGAAAACTCCCTTCCAATCCCAGCATATAAACACGACCTTTTGATGAAAACCGGCTTTTAGTACGGTTAGTAGAGGTTCCTTTCGCTTGTGCTACGATTTTTCTGTATTCTATATTTTTGTAAAGTAGCTACTTTTCATCGCCCGTCTTAATTTTTTTTTCTTCGCTTAACTCTATGTCTAAGACACACATCAAAGCGACTATCATAACCAAGCAGTGCAAAGAATTTCAAACGCTTTATTTGGATATTTTGAGTAGATTAACTATCTTCTGTGTACATCGTACTATGTTGATTATGTTCCTATATGATCACTATCATCTTCCGCAAGACTCCCTCACCGTGGAGCATTGCTCACTGAGAAATCCCCGACACAAAACTTCGAAAACCACTTTTGACATGTTAGATCGGGGTTTATCAACCGGTATGCTATCGCCCAGCGGCGGGCGATTTCAACTATGGCGGGGGTGGTCAGCAATTGTGCCGAAAATTGTATGTATCAAAGTCTGTTATCGACAATAAAATAAAAAAGTCAGCAGCAGCGTTTTCTATTATTAATTCACCAAGCAGCACTGTAGTATCGTATATTATGTGGCTACACAGAGGAATGTGTAAATGTCTGTGTAGGTGTAAAAAAAAAAGTCTGTACTACCTTCTCTGTAGGTAGGGACACGGGACCTGTACATAAGTAACACGCTTCAAAGATTACCAGTAGGAGTTATGGGCTCCGTTCACAAGTTACGCAAGACACCACACTAGAAGGAAACATTACTTCGACCTGTTATTGAAGAGGTTCTCACGACTGTAATTAATGAAACCTGATGCCATCATTGGGGATGGGTGGGGGCTTTGTGTTACACTGAAATACGATGGTCTCCATAAGGCAACTGTTTTGTCCGTTTTGTCCAACTGTTTGATGCAATCATATACAAGTATTTCGAAAAAGATGCCATCTGCTTCTCTGGTTGTTGTAAAACGCGATTTCTTTTTTTTCTTTTTTCCCCCCTTAGCGACATATTCATCAAATTTAATGATCTTAAAATGTTATTGCAAGGAAGACAAAAAAATCCTGTCGGCTATAAAGTGTTTCTCAGCCTTCATTTTTCTTTTAAATTGGCGCTATATTAGATGAACAATGAAAGACGTAAATTCCCCCAATTTGAATAGCTTGAAAGATGAATTGGTTGAAGAGGATAGAATTACCTATTGTGACCATTTGCAACCATTACAAGACGCCATGTTAGTTATTTCAAGATATTATTACATTATACGTTCCAGTTTTGTATATCTACCCTGGTGGAAGAATAGTTTCAAAATGACAATGATACCACCATGCGATACCTGCTTGCAAACAAGACTTCTGGTATCATCTAAGTATATTGAATTCTTACCCAATCTATGGTAGCACACAAAGTTGATTCCTAACATCCTACTAGGTAGAAGCTGTTTTTAGCCACGTCAGTACCTCGCTAGAGGTAGGCCGAATATAAAGATGACTAATTTTATAACCAACGTGTCTGTGCTAGCTGCGTTACATCAGACGCAGGGATAATATCTTTAAACAGAGGGCTATTTGATGTTATTACTTTACATTAACTTCATTAGAAAATTTTGTAACCCGAAATCAGGTCATTTTATTGTTTGGTATCCTTTTAAACATTTACGATACAAATAGGCGGTAGGGAAATATTCAATGTGGAAGTAGATGGTGGCGCTGCAAGAGGTTGAGAACCACTGTGTTGGATCATTTACTTTTTCATACACTGAACGATTTTTTTTCTTTTACGTTTGAATCTCATTTGTACTTTGCTTCGATTTTTTTCTTATAAAGTATAATTAACCGAAATGTTTTATTTTCTCGCTTTCAATCATGTTCAATAGAATGGATAAACAAAAACATGACAATTTATATATCTTCTATATATTAATAATTATATTAATGTTAATTATCATCCACCACTCTTGAAAAATGGATCTACCATGAAACACGTGTTGGGTGTCTTCTCTCTCCAATCGTGTGTGTGTGCCATGTAACAAATTGTCTAAATATATTTATGGAATTGCTCATTGAGATGTTATTACCCGCTAAAAAGTGGTTTCGTCTCAACCATGTATATAAGGATACTTTATCTGATAATTAAGGGTTAAAAAAAAGTTTAATGGCTGCTTGACGTTAAACAATTTGAAAAAATTAACTCTAAGGTTAGTGAAAAAAATTGTTAAATTTTTCGGTTGAATATTTTGGTGAAGAATCGACTTGAAGTTTTTTTCTGTAATTAGTATCCTTGAAGATGATTTCATAAGTTGGTTTGCATTGAAACCGACTCAACGGATTTGATATTCACATGGGTGTACATTTAATGGAAATGTCACGAACAGCGAATCATGTCTGTTATACTTACTGAATTTACATGTATGACAAAAACTAAATAAGAGTGGGAAGTGGTGTTTGATCAACGCTGCTTGGGTATCATGTTCATATAACTGTTTGGTTTTTAAAATACCCGAAACGGTTACTTGGTGAATAAGTGATCACAAGAAACAATCTGTACAATACTAACAAAGTATTTGGGAAACAGAAAAAATACTTTGGAAGATCACATTGACAGGTATTGGGAAATAGGTGACTGAAGTGACGTATAAAATCTATTGAAAAAGTTTAATGTTTAGTGGTTAAAGCTGTAAAGCTTCTAAACTATATAGAATGAACCATGTGTTTATTCATGTCTCTTCTTTGCTAAAACAATGAGGACTAACCATCAAATATTCTGCATTTTGACTGGGGAGGGGTCAACTTGACTCATAGTCTATGTGAGGTCATTCGAAGTCAACAGAGGCCATTTCTCGGGTGTTTCTATAGTTGTGAGCCACCATTTTGCAACAAGAACGTTTGAATTTAGCATACGAGTACATCTCCACACAGTAATGTTGACTTCTAAGGTCATTCAAGATCACCACAGATCAATTCTAGTCACTTAAAGACTTTTCTTCCAAGTTTTTGGCAATAATTTCGCACCTATGTAACCGAAAGTTGGCATAGGGGAAAATCATTTCTTGGCCAATGTCATTGGCAAAGCGATATTGATCTTATAAATCACCTTAAGTCATTTCTAGCCAATTTTTCAAATTGTTAGCTACAATTTTACACCTATGAAACTGAAATTTGGCATAGAGGTAAACTCTTTCACGACCAAAGTGCTTAGGAATGTGACTTTTACATCTGGCTCTTTCGAGGTCACCACATATCATCTATGGATATCCCTGGTTTTTGTCCACAATATTGCACATAGAATGGAGAAATTTTGCAAAGTGGTACATCTTTACGCGGCAAAAGTTACAGTCAATGTGAGGTTGATACTAGAGGGGACTTGTGGTCTGTGTTTTTTTTTTGTTTTTTGTTTGTTTTTTTTTTTTTAATAATTCTAACAAGGAACCAACTCTTAAGATCGCTGGCCTTTGCTTGACTTGTCCATGCTTTACCAATGGACAGCTCTAAATTTTGTAATATATAATATTAGCGGTTCTAAGACTGGATCTGCAATTAACATTTTCATGCCGACACCCAATTGGAGAAACCCTTCTGTAGTGTATCGAGAAGCCCTGTCAAACTTACAGAGACATCGTTTGCGCACCAGAATATTTCTTCCATTACGAAAACTTTTTATGTGTACATTATATTCCAACATCGGGTAACCCTACTGGTATATTTATTGAGAAATGGACATTTGTGGTCCGACAGAATGATTGATTATAAATTCCCAATTTATCAATACATAACTGTCGCGTTGGAAGAGACGAATAGGCCGAAAATAAACGAAATGAGAATTTGGTTTGGAGGCAGTTATTTGGGCCTTCGCATTACTGGCGGCTGTTTAGCCCAATGGTAAGAGTATCGCTACGCTGGAGCGGCCACCCTATCGGTGGTAGGTTCGTTTCCTGCAACGGCTCGATTCTCTTTAATTGTTTATTCTACTTAAGTTGTCAAGGGCTAGCGATACAACGGTTGTATAATGACTGGAAATATATATATATATATATATATATATATATATATATAGGAGGTACTACTCAAATGTTGATAGAATTCGCCCTTGAAAATTTATTAAATACCAACCTGTACTTTCCACCATCACATTTGAAGTAAAAGTCTGTACTACCTTTTGTTCGTGCGTGCTTTTCATTTCTTCTGACAGTTGGATAGCACCTTGTATGTGAGAGTGTGTGTGTATATATATATATGTGTGTATATATATATATATATATATATATATATATTATATATATATATATATATATGTGCGTGCGCGCGTGATGTACGTGAAAAATCTTGAAATAAAATCATCTCATTTCATCCGTGTGTCTTGAAAACAACCATAATGATTGCTTCAATTCCTTTGATAATAGTGCTAAATAGCTTCACTGATAGTTAGCTCATTAATCAATGAACAAAATTGAACGATTCGTAACGATTAACTGCATCAATTCAAAAAAAACTTTCAGTTCCAATTTTAAGAGGAAGACACTCCTCTTGGTAAGTTAGAGTAATGAACTTTATAAACCAGCGTGGTTTAAGCCTACACCTTGTCTTGTGCTATTTTACTGAGGAAGCCACCCCTAATTTGTTTATCGTCACGACCTCCTTACTGAGAGCTCCTCTCAAGTCCCAGTTAATACACCACGCACAAATAAACATATGCGACCTGCTGGAATTACATTATTCATCAGTAGTCCATAATTGAGCCGTCACCTTTGCAATATGCGACGATAATTACTAACAAAAATGATTGTAATTAATCTTTTTGAAGAAAAAATTTTCAAGTCAAAGAGAAACATTTAATACTATTATTTAGGGAAAACTATGGGGGTTATCATTTACTATGAAATCCATGCTAAATTTGTCCATTATTCTCTGTTCGCCTGCGTTCACGCTTGCATTTTTTCCTTCTTTTTTTAATTGAAACATTATCACGGCCCAGCAAATGGCAAGAGAAGTAATTTATTCATTGATCATCCCCAACACGGCTTGTTGCTAAAAGACGTTGGTAATGTAGCAGTTTCTATTGGATGAGGAACCAGACCCGTTTGATTGTGATTTTTTTTTTTTAAGGAATAAAATCACAACAGCGTTAGTGTCAAGTGAACGTAACGCGTTCCGAACCAGAGCTTGAACTTGCTTCGTCGATTTCATTTTCGACGCCCTTTACTGTGAGGTCATATGTACTTCCTTAACTGAACTACTGTGACTCATTAAGAGGTATAAAATCCATAATACTCCAGCGCGCGTTAGGATATTTGCAACTTCTCAAGTTTTCATAACTAAATGAGAATAGTGTTATATTTCTCGATCTTCGCCCGTACTTTTATGGCTGATATAGTTCGGCGGTTATCGATACGTATCAAAGTTATCTAATGGAGCATTTCTAAAAACAACAGGAAATCTGTCTATTTGTCTTCATAAGACCACAGAATGAGATTGAAAGTGAGTGGAAAGCTAAAAGGATATATGGGCCTTGCAAGAGAACTGAACAGATTGTAAAACATGAAGGTGACACTTGTATCCATCAATGTTGACACGCTTGGAATACCCACAAAAGAGTCTTGCAAAGAGATTGGGCGAATTGGAAACCTGAAAATAGAATTAAAACCGTTCTGGACACTGGAAAGAATGCAGGAGTAGTAAAGAGATTGTTGTCGCTTGATTTATTGTGAAAGCCACCAGAATCTATTGTTATAAAAACTCATACAATGGTTATACAGGGAGCTTTGTTCGTTAGATATGGACTTGTATTTTTTTTTCGTCAGAATATAACAAAGTAATTAGTTATTTTTACATGCAATGACAGATAATATTTCGAACATGACATTAGTCTTTAGTCCTTGAACATCAAAAATGATATCAGTTTAAAAATCAAAATCTTCAATGGAATTTGAGCTAGAAAATCCATGATAAGTAGTTAATCAACATGAAACAAAAAAATACATAATTTTGATTATTGCTTGAACATCGTTATTGGCACTTGCCACCTTTTCATTTTAAAATGGTCGCCGTCCCAGCTGCAGAATTACAAACGCTGATGACTAATTCAAAATCGAAGGAGCAGATGACAAGATTCTTCCGAAAACACTAGCCCTAACCTCGAACGATGGCCATTTTGAAATAGGAAAGGTAACAATTGCCAAGTTTTAAGTTTTTAAATATGCCAATATATTTATTCTATAATTCAAGATCTTCAAAATGAGTATGTATTCAATCGTACAGATACTTCAACACTAGACAAGAGTGGGAAATGGATTTTATTTTGTACTCTCTAAATGAGACATTCAAATGATTATATTTTTCCTTTATCCATTCGACTTTTTTTTGTCTTCACTGAGCTTGCTAAAACTCTATCAGATAAAAAATCAAATTGCCCAACAAAGGTTATCCCAAACAAAAGTGTTACATCATACTAGGTCAGTGAACAAAATAAATGAACATTTTTCTGAGGGCATCACATGATTGATTATCGCTCTTGCGCATGTGCAGAGATTAATGGGGAAAATCGTATTCTCGTTAGAAAGAGAAAAGCAAATAAATTAAAACAGCTTGTCGCTCTCTAACAAAAAGAAAATTATATTGCTTACGTAGATTCGCCATTCACATGGATTTAATATCATATAATGAAAATTTTGTATTGAATTCAGCTAATAAGTACGTGTCGGGCTACGGTTTTATTGGTCCACTCTCGTGATTGCTACCACCTTGATAGTTCATCAAAATTAACCCTTTAACAGATTATCGGTAGAATTTCCGTACAGTATGGGCATTATGCCGAGAATTCTCTCCCAGAAATTTTTCAATGGTAAAAAAAAAGAATGCTACCTGTGAATTTTTTGGCTTTTTTTTCTTTTTTCTCCCATGCGGACAACTTCTGCATTATAACTTAATACACCTGTGGGAGCTTTCACGGTGGGTCATTCGTTGTTTTTTTTTTTTTTTTTTTTTTTTTCATTCATTGGATTTTGTTAGCATTGGAAGACTAATTTCTTCGTTCATTGTTAGAGAAATAACGTTTACTTATAATAACCGAGGAAAGTGAAAACTACTTCACTGATTACTCAGATATTGAATCAAATGTTTCGTTCCGTGATGAAGAGACTCCAGGTGACTCTCGGTCAAATAACTCTTCTTCGTGAGATAGAAGCGACTCGTTTCTCAATACTTGGTAATGCAGCAAAACGAACCGTGGACCAACTAATTATGATCCTGCCTCTCCTTTCAGCGATGTTTCAGGTGTGAAGTACCACATCCAGTTACACGTAACATTTTTCTTCTTTGTTGCCTGTCATAGAGCAATGGTCAGCATTGAAGTCTCTGGTCATTGCTAATGATTTAGGTGTTCACCTGATATCTGACTCAAATAGCCTTGGGACAATTTGAAAAAAAAATTTCCTTTGGAGGTTGCTATTACGAGGACACAGAACTGGAGGGAGTAGATCACTACATCTACGTAGGACAACAAATCTCCATGAGACCCTCAAAAGAAGGAGAAATCAAGCGAAGAATCACACTGGGATGGCAAGCCTTTGGCAGGGCAAAAATAAGAAGATCCCATTAATCTTAAAAAGAAGGGTGTATAACCAATGCATCCTCCCAATAGTCACTTATGGAGCTGAAACAAGGAACCTAACCAAGAGATAGATCCGCAAATTGAGAACCATCCAACGTGTACATGAAAGAATTGTGCTGGGCCTCACAGAGAGAGACCACAAGACAGCGCAGTACATCCGAGAAAAGGCAAGAGTTAGGGACATCATAGAATCCATTAAAAATCTCAAGTGGTGGTGGGCTGGCTATGTTGCAAGAATGGCAGACAACCAATGGACATCACGACTCACGACATGGATCCTCCGAGATCACATGCGCAACCGAGGCCGACAGAATATTAGATGGAGAGACGAGCTAGACAAGTTTAGGAAGTACTGGCTCCGCGACGCCCATGATAGAGAAGTGTGGCAAATCCTGGGGAAGGTCTATGTCCAACGACGGACGTTAAAAGACTGATGACGATTTACCCCAGCTAGAACAATATTTCATTTGCTTTGTTAAACACGTTAGTATAGGCAGTGATGCCAAATTTAACCCATGCATTTTGGCCAATTTTTTTTACTTCTTTTCTCAATACCATTTTTACCGTCTTTGTTGAGTGTTTTTTGACCATTTTTTCCCTTACCGCTCCTTGGCATTCAAATCATTCTATTCAAACTTTGGGGAATTGGGAACACTGAATATAATAGGCTCTTGTAATAATGACTGTCTCTTATTAATGGCCCAAATGTGAATTGTTTGACAAATATTTGCTGACACTTGGATGTGTATACAAAGTGTTATTATGGATGAGGAAGTTGAAGAATTATTTTTCAGAATTGATAGATCCCTTCCGGAAATTCTTGGGGGTATGCAACGGAAATGCTTATGCATGCGTCAGTATAAGAAACCGTCAATCAAAACTGTCGAGATAGGTTTCTTCAGTCTTTAAATTGGTCTGATTGGCTAGCTATGTATGTATTACACTTACAGGACTCACTAATGGAGCCAAATGGCTGAAAAGTTGAACATTCAATCCTTATGTCTAGGAGAAATTTTGCTTTTGGGTTGGAGGTAAAATAAGTTTTTAGACGAGGGTAATTTTGAGCGATTAACTAGACCTGATTATGATATTCGTTAAGTTCATCTAGGTACTGTATATAACTATATAGAAGGGAAGTAGAGATAGTAAAAGTACGTTGTGACAATGTTCCAAGTGGGGAGGGCTTTCCTTGAAAATCAGCATTTGAAATTCTAGCTTTCACTTGACCCGAACATCAATCACTCTCACCAGGCAATATTCATTTACTAAGCTTGGCACCAAAACCACTGAGGATCGAACCTGCAGCAATGGTCTATGAAATTAGACTGAACCACTGACTTACAGTGAGACAACCATAATGCATTCGATTGACACCAGAGGACGTTGACAAATGTTCAACAAACTCCTTCCCCAACTTGAACGCACATAGGATAATTCTTTCAAGTTTGGCCAAGGAAAAGGTGTGGGTGGCCCAACGGGGAATTGCGTCGGCGAACCAAGTTCAAACTCTGGCTGAGACAGCTAGCATTCGCTTCGCACTAATGAGCTCGGGGAAGACATGAATCCACTTCTCCCACCAGCTATGGAAATAGCTGGACAGTTGGATCCCTTTACCGTCGAACTGGTTTCCTGACCCAGTAAAAACCCGACACTTGCCACTGAAACAACGAATGGTGACAGAATCCTTGTCCCACTTGTCACTCGATACGGAAGCGTGCCAACATGCACGTACACTTATTGCTCACAATGAATGAATGTCTTAGTCGGGTCGGGAGCTCAATACGGCAATCCTAACGAGCGAGAAAAAAAGGAGAGATTAGAATAATCGCCGTGGTATAGAGTGATGCTTGTGAGCAACATGAACTTTCCTAGCCATTATGAGTTCGTTCTGTATTCGGCACCCAGCCATAGTGACCCTCTGCCAGATAAAAAAAAGTCAAGTAAATATCTACTTCAACATTCCAAACTTTTTTCGGATAACTGAACTCCACCCCCGCCCTCTTATGGTCTTGATGTTGTTACCACAACGTTTCGACCGCTCCATCGTATAGCCTTCTTCATGTTTATTATTAGTCAGGAAAGAGAGGGGTCGGTATTTATCCATCCTCTCATGGGGGTACACAGCAGCACAATGACTTTTTATTGTGGAAATCAACACACGTTTGTGCATGGGTGGGGTCCAGAGATTTCCCAGCTCCATCAGCATAGTGCAGTAGATATCAGGATATGCCACTGACCCTATCCAGTTAGTGCAATGGGGAGACGGATACCCATTAGTGAATTGGATATTTTTTCGTTATCTACGGGTCGTTTTGTGCCACAATTTCACCGATCCCTATGTCCGTTCCGCTTTTTGTGTTAACTCCTGTTTCGCGAGTCGACGAAATTATATCGAAGTGATGAAAACCTGTTGCATTCAATTTCTTGATGGAGTAAACCCGCCAACAACCAGAATGGATCGTGGATCTTTCAACGACCTACTCAATAGCATTAAACGGTGTCTCTGCAATTTGATACAATAGTTCGCGTTTGTAACGTGGTTGCTAGGGTCCAAGATAGACAACTGCATTATAACTGAACCATAGATAATCAATAGTCGATTACAAGTACCAAAATGAGTTAACAACTGAACAAAGGTGTTTTCATCACAAAATCAAAGGAATTGTGTAAAACAACGCGTAATCATATGTTGATTGACTGCAAAATGAAATTTGATATTTCAGTCATTCAAAGTAAGTCTTTTGATGAATTCTGTTTTTATTTACGGTTTTCTGGATGAGTTTGGTGACAATAAGTACATGTAAAAATTGGAGGGGGGGATATACTAAATCAGCCACCCGTCTGTAACGAATAACCGCCCGAGGAGTAAATACAAAAAGCAGAAGGGATCTTTGGTTCGGCGAAATGGAGAAATAAGGCACAGTAGATTACGTAACGTAACTGATTCTGCCTGTTTCGTCCGGAGATACAAGACGGTTATTGATCACTTGTATACCGACCGGTTCGGTTCACTCCAATAACATGAGATGTTTGAACAAAACCTGAAACATTAATGAATTACTCTTCTCAAAGCTACAGATCAATTCAAGATAGTGAGTGTGCTCACTATATTATGGCATAATAAATTCGTTTATTGTCTTTTGTTAGCAACGCGCAGTTCTCTAAGGAAAAATTATTTTTTCTCGGTTTCAGGTTCTTTCCATCAGACGCTCGACCCATCTGGAAATTTATTAATTTTCCATTTTTTTTTTTTTTTTTTTTTTTTTTCCTCCAAAGTTTTGCGATTAGGTAAGGTACTTTCCACTATTTTTACAAAAGTACGGCTTACGTGATCCATCTCCCATTTGGTTTGAAAAATGGCGCAAAAATGAGGAAAAATTCTAAAATTTCAGTTTTATTTTTCAATGTTGGGGTTGATGGTATCGAAGGAAGTGAACAGAAAATTTTAAAATTTCAATGATTCAATTTTTTTTTTTCCAACGGTTAGAGTTGGGTTGGGTTTTTGAAGTCAAGACTGGTTTTCGGGTTGAATGTAGTAAAGAAAGTAAGCCAAAGAAGAGAAGATATAACCTGTAAGCCAAACGCATGCCAGAGAGTATGTGCCCACTTATCCGTATGGTTATATCATAGATGGAACTATTTCGTAAAACGTTTAAAAATGTCACCGCTTGTCTATCACGTTACGTTAAACCAAACTATAGGTATCCCCTGCGCGGCACAAAAGGGGCATTTGCCCTCTCTTGGATCAGACCTTCTCATCGAAGGCGAGTCGATTTAATAGTTGGAACCTTACAGGCACCAGGTTTAGGCACTTTCTAGCCCCTTACCTGACAACCAACACTCGGATATATCTTTTTGTCCCCGCTTCTGAATATATTATTTTGCCCTTCCCTGTGGAAAGCGGTGACGGGTGCCCATCACCAAATCTATGTATAAAGTTAATATTAACCTACCGTGATTTGAAATCTCGATCGTGTGGACTATCATACCGACTAAACTGAAAAGTATATATTTATGAATGCATTTATCATGTATAGAATGCAAAAGTTGCGATGATCATCTTCAGTCGTTATTTGATCTTGCAGCAGACTGGCTTGTCTTCTTCGAGTAGTGCCTGCTGCTAACAACCGAATCTTGATTATAAATTCATTTCTAAAGTTTTGTTCATTGGAGTTGAATAGATTTTGTTAACAGCTCGAAATGAACAACTACTTCGGTTTAACGGCTGAGATAATTGCGTTTTTCCCCCGAGACAATCAGGACATCTCAACATGGGAGATTGCAGTTATACAATCTTCCAACCTTTATTTGGTCTTGTGCCGAACTAAACAAAGCTTTAAAATACCTATAGCCAAAAATTGCCAAGTCATTATACTTGAGGATTTAGGTAGGCGTTGGAATCTAGGAAAGGCTTCAAATATCACAAGATCCAGCATCATCAACTTATCCCTATCTGCTGGGACATATATAACCCGAGTTTTCTATGGCTGCTGATTGTGTTGTCATGTAAACTTTTCATATTGTAACACTAAAAGAGAACAACTTTTTTAGTCAATGTTGTCTAGGGTGAGTGATACATTAACCATTATGTATTATATATATATATATGTGTGTGTGTGTGTGCGTGTGTATATAAAGTCCTCAAAGTATCCATATCCGCGAGTCACGCAGGCCACTTGCAATCTGATTTATGCTATTTCAACCAAGTGTTATCTTATAGCTGTGTTTATTATATATTTCAAGCTCTTGTTTCATGTAATTTCATTCTCTGTAATGGAGTTCGTCAGCCATATGTCCCGTAAATCTCTTTGAAGCTTTTACGAGTCTATCACTGGGATATTTCAAGCAATCATTCTTGAAAGAACTAGGAGTGAAAATTCCAGCTTTTATTTACCTGTCAACTTCAACACACAAAAACACTAACAGCATGAAGATTATTACAAACTGGTTCTACATGATGACTGACCTTCGCTTGTTTTCTGTCGTTGTTGACAATTCTCAAGCCGGCTACTGAAAAGAAAAACTTCACATTTAAAATGGATTTGCCGGTGTTAGTTCCAGGTGTTTTTGTTTAGTCAAGAGAACATGAATACAATAGGTAAAACGATCACGATAAAATTTGAAAAGGCAGGAGTTCCAGTTTTTAACATATTCCGCAGTGGAAAAAAAACCCCACTCCTAACTGTATGATGTCATCCCAGGGCAGGAAGAACATTTTTCTAGGGAAATACCGAACTTTGTCGCCCATCCTATGACCAGATGACATTGATAAAACCTTGTTTAGATCCTGAATGTTAAAAAAAAGTACTTCGTAATGTGTACAAGTAGTAGTGTTGCTAGGCCAACCCAAAATGTATGACCGACCAGTTTTTAGATAAGTAAGGTCGTATTAGTCATTTGTTCATTGTTTCTACCGACTGGTAGGGACAAAAACAAAAATACACTTGTTCCAGAAAGTAAATCCACTACGTGCTGTGAAGGAAAGATAATTTTTTGAATTAGCATTGAAAGATAACTGGAAATTTAGCTCTGGAAAAAGAGAGCTCCTGTTAAATTAGACTATTCAAATAGTCTTCAAGGAATTACCTCTCTCGCTCGTCTCCGGTCGTTTTCAACTTTGTAAGTAGGTTCAAAGTATACCTCGCTGATTAGTGCGGTTGCTTCGTTATCATTCTAACATTTTCCCTTACTGTTTAAAATCACGATGTTCACGGTCATCATTTAACTTTTTTCTCTTTCTTTTCTTTTTTTTTTTTTTTCCAGATTATATTTAGTTACAACAATTTGTCAAGCCTTAACTGTACTGGGTGTAGGATAAAATTTCACCCCTTAAAGTACCAAGCAGGACAAAAAGTCTTTGGTTAGATTAAAACTCTATTATTGACTGATGATAGAAATAATGATTTCATCTGTTCACATAATCTAACTGAACTGTATTCTGTTATTCTGTGTAAGCAAAAAATATATGTGACCCGGTAATTTTTTTTTTTTTTTACACTGAAACAAAATAGGAAATACAATTTTGAACTTTCAGTTATTGTTTCATTTTTTTTTAATTTTTGGATACTTAAAAATGAAGTTAAGCTTTTAAAATGTGTAATTAGAATATGAAGTCCGATAAAAACAAAACTCGATACCATATGGTTTATTTTTTGTCCTACTTGCTCTTTCTAGGGAGAAATTTTCTCGGGTGAATTTCTGAAGGGGCCCCCGATCGGTATGCTTGCAGTCTCCAGTTCAAAATCAAATAAAAAAAAAAAACAGATACTACTAGTATCTGTGTTTTTCTGCGTCAGCGAAACATAAAATTGATTTCTGTTTTCAATCTTAAACATTATTGAATTTAGATTTAATTCAAAACTTTTTACCATGGACAAAAACCTTTGCTATGAAAATCATTCACTGACCACAGATAAATTCGTGACGCTGCATTCCTGTTTGTATTTTATCACATGGATTCTATTCTTTATTTGTGGATCGCTGTCTTTATTCAATTTTATTTTACATCGAATTACCGATGATGTGAAATTTTACCATTTACATTCGGAACCACCTTTCTTAGATAAGTCACAATAGAATCTTGTTGAGATTTACTCATACCATTCGAAGAAAAAAAAGAGAAAGGAAAAAAACATTTTCGTCAGCATTTTTCTGAGATCTCCATTCTAAGACCTTCGTTACCCCCCGGAAATGTTAGTTTTGAGGAATATCGGTCAAAAAAAAAAAAAAAGTTTTAGCGCTTTCTATTCATAAAATTCAACGGACCGTTACAGAAGGACAAAGGTTTTAATGGATAAAAATAACTCAGAAATTACTGGTGACAAAAATGTTTTATATCTATTTATTTATTTATTTGCCAGGTTAACTGAATCTCAACTTTTTGCAATAATGTTTAGAATTGAAAACGGATCTTGAACTTATTAGCTCGGATGATAAATATCTTGGTAACTGAGCGGGGGCCTTCACAACAACTGTGATAATGGGGGGGGGACGACAATTCCTCGGACAAAATTGCACCCCTCAAAGTGCCAAGCAGGACAAAAATTAACCGAAAGAGTTTTAAATTCTATTTCCTGGTTTGTTTCTGGTTAAAAAAAAAAATTACCGGGAAGTCTCATGATTTTTAGAGACTTGAAATGAAGTTGAGCTTCTAAAAATGAGTGATTACTGAAATGAATGAGGAAAATTTTTTAAAAATGTACATTTAGATTGAGACCTTTTGAAAACCATTTCTGTCACCAATTACTAAAAGCTCTGCGTTTTTTTTTTTGTTTGGTTTTTTTTTTTTTCTCTTTTTAGTCTAACCAAGGTCAAAAATTTGAAGTTTTGTCTGGTGACCCCCTTATCTTACGCTCGCTCTGACAGTGACGTATTTTTATCGATATAATTTCGAAAGAAAACATATCGGCTTTCAAAATTTGAGAATGAGTGCTTCTGACTAATAGTGAAATGAATACAGTTGACATGATTGAGTGTTTACTTTAATTTTACTTTTAACACTCGAATATGTATAAGAAATGAAGTGCCATTGGCCGACCCTGAAAGGTGTCTGATCATATCTGAACGTGTCCGTTAATGTCTACACATCGGTTCCAATTACATCCTATCCTGTCTGGACAGACAAAAAAAAATCTGTTTCAAACCTTTGCGTTGGTTATGAAAACCTCATTGCAGATATTACTTAAAAGGTGTCAAAACGTAACCAATCGGGCCAGCTCACATCTGATCGATGCCAGATCACATTCGATTCCCAATCCTCACTGGACGGACAAGGGGCTACCTTGGGGTTACACAGTCCTGTCCGGACTCTAAAAACGCCATCGCACAAATTATTAAATGGTGTCAAACGTAACTAATCAGGCCGGATCACATCTGATCGATACCAGATCACACCTGATCCTTTTTGGACGGACAAGGACTACCCAGGTTTACGCGACCCTGTCAGGGCCCCTGGAAACCTCATCATATAGATTACTCGAAGGTGTCCCTATGAAGAAAAACAAAAAACAAACTATAATTACTAAAAGGTGTCTGAAAGTAAGTGATTGGCCAGATTACATCTGATTGATATCGGGTCATACTTGATCCTTTCCAGAGTGAGTGTTACGCGGTCCTGTTCGGATATGAAAAACTCGATTGGACATCTTTTAGAGTCACTCAATTTTTTTCCATCCAAGAATCTTATGCTGACAGAATCCTTAATAGATTCCAAATCATTGATTAATTCTTTCCAGCCCCGCCACAATGATAGAATGTTTTGCAAGTAGCAAGCTGTAAATATAAAAACCACCCAGATCCCAAACAATTTTGGAGGTATAAAACCAGAAACTCGTATGGTTTCGGGAAAACCAAATATTGATTATTTTTAGTATTCACTGCGATAGGGTTTTTACACCTTTTAATAATAATCCACTATAGGGTGTGTGTGTGTGTGTGTGTTTTTTTTTTTTTTTTTTTTTTTTTTAGGGGTCCGTACAGGATCATACGTACAATCCTTGTCTGTCAGGGCAGGATCGGGTATGATCTGGTATTGATCATGTGTAATCTGGCCTGATTAGTCTCGTTTGGACACCTATCGACACGATACGTTTTTCTTTTTTTACATTTAGTAATCTCCATGATCGGGCCGCGTAATCTCTGCAGGTTAGCACACACTCATTGTTTGTGTGAATTGAGTGTGATCTGGTATCGATCTCTGTCCGTCCACATGATATTCCTTATGAATTTCAATTAGATTTTGCTGAAGGATGGACCATAAGCTACAAAAGAAGTCATGAAATTTTGGATCCATGCACGATTAACTTCTTATGTCCACAACATCCAATTGCTCCCAAAGGTTTTGTGTGTGTGTGTCCGATATTGCTAAAACTTCTCAATTTCAGTAAAATTTCTCCTGGAAAGATGGGTGATTTGGTTTTTGTATAGTAATTTAGTAATAAAGAAAAAAATTAATCCCTCCAAAAAAAAAACAAAAAAAAAAACCAACAAAAAACAAAGACACTAAAATGATTCTCCTGGCTCCCACTGGTGACCAAAGAAAATTTGGTGGCCATAGCTCTAGTTGGAAGATCTATCTTTCTTGTTTATTTTATTATTTATTTATTACCTTTTTTTTTCTCTTTTAATTCTTAGTTTTATTTATTCATTTATTTATTTATTTATTTATTTATTTTTTTTTTTTTTTCAGGATACTCTACAGTTGATTTGAAAATGATAACAGGAACAACTTCACTTGTTTATCGATTGTCAAAAAAGTGGCCACGTTTGCTAGATGGACATATCTCAAACTTTATGTCCAATATGGCATATTGTCCATGGAACTGTTCAGGACATGGCATTTGCAATGATGGCAAATGTATCTGCCGTGTAAGTATTTCACCAGTGTTACTTTTATTCAATTATCTCTTGTTATACCGACTATTAATAATATTCGAGGCACACATCACTTTGAGACACTTTCCAAGTGGTTGGTTGTCCCTAATATGTTAAATATCAATTTTCTTAGCTGTATCATGTTGGATTGATATGAAACTTGTTCCAGACCTTCAATGATGACTCCTCATCCTCCTCTTCCTCCTGCTGCTGCTACTACTACTACTACTACTAGTGAACACATCATTGAACTTACAACTACTACTTATAACCAAACAATTTTTTTCATTTGAGACGAGTAGATTTTTAACTCTGATTAATTTTTGACTAGTATTTCTTTCATCTTAATGTCAGTTGCTTTTCATTGCAACTGCTCAGATTGTCATTCTATGGCGGTATTGATCAAAAATAAAGAATAGTCTTTGGTAAGATTCAAACTCCCATCTTTCTCTTGAGAGAGCCGGTGGTTGAAGATCAAATCTAATCATATAAACTTATTCCTTATTTATCCAGAATACTCAGTACTGCAATATTAGATATTGTCAGCCCAAATTGTCAACATAGGTTTTTTTTCAGTTTTTAAGTTGGTCTGGCTGGCTACATGTGTGTGCGTGTATATATATATATATGTATGTATGTGTATGTATATATATATATTGTGGATACTAATGAAGCTAGAGGGCTGAAAAGTTACTTATATCCAGAATTTTTTTTTTTTTTTAAATTCACCCTCCTTAGTTTTTTTTTGGGGGGGGGCAATTTCCAATGTAAGTTTATGCTGAATTCTTCTTTCAGTTTGTGTCTGGCATGATTCACACAACTATTTTTTTTTTTTTTTTTTATTTTTTTTTTTAGTAATCACTCCCTAATATAAGGAGAGATAAGTAATCCTTCATTGATAACATCATTTTCCAGTTTGCTAATTGATCATCCCAACATGACATGCTGCCAAAAGACATTGGTTACATGATGGTTTCTATTGAGTGACTAACCAGATCTGTTTTTTTTTGTTTTTTTTGTGTTTCATTCGCGAGTAGTATTAGTAGTAATATTATCTTTTGATTTTTCATTATGGTTGAATGAATTATTGTCAACCATCTATGACCATTTCTTTCATTTTGATTTCAGTTATTTTTCATTGCTTGAAACTATGATCCATGTTGTTTTGATGAAAAGCAACTGAAATTAAAATGAAAGAGATATCAATCCAAAATTAAGCATGTTTAGACGTTGTCAGCTGAGAGGTGTGGTGTGTCGAATCATTCTAGGAGCATTTCATTCAGCTTATGTGTGACAGATTTTTCCAAATTTTAACCTTTCCTATTTCCTTGAAATGATGTGATATGTAATTGCTATGGAAGTCCTAAAGTCTCCAGGAAGTGCTTTTGATGTTTGCACATCATTGGCCCATGTTGTCGATATTTCTCTCCATAATTAAAAACAGATTTGGGCCTCCTTCGAGGTTCATTATTCAGATCCATATTTCTAGACCTAAGCTTATCAAACCAGCGCTGGATACTTTGCACTGTAGTGGTGTTCACTATCTAAATGATGCCCTTTAGAAAGGCATGAATCTATCTATCACCCCCATCCCCCATATTTACGTTGTACTTTAGCCTTTGCTGGCAACCAGTCTAGGAGACGTATCACCCTACTTCAAACCAGGAAAGTTTAATTCCCCACAGGACTCGGCAGAATGGTTAGAGGCAACAGACATTTAGTTCAGTGGGCAGTGAATTGACAATGTTTTCTAGTGTGTGAAGATCATTGGTATGACTTGCTGAGTGTCCTGGTCCTCTGCTGCATCTGTCTCCAGCCATCCTGACTTTGTTTTGACTCTGGACCCTCGCAGAATGGGACCAGGGAGTGATGCTGATGACGAGTGCAACTCTCCCTCACTCTAATCCTAGTCAATTCCAAGTCATGACTTTTATAGTGCAGTACAACTGATTCAGAACTGTAATCATGACCATCTTTGGCTACAAAGGATGAACATCATGATCATACCAGTTGAATATATAAGGAGAAATGAATTGGAAAACTAACAAGATACACTTTCTTTTTTTTTTTTCTCTCTCTCTCTCTCCAAAATCGGCAGTAACTAACTTTAATATACATAACTAGAAACTGTCAGCCATAGCTATCTATATAGATTTCTTCAGTTTTTAGGTTGATCTGGCTGGGTATGTAACATATGTGCAGGCCATACCAATTTGGGGGGGGTGCAATCTGAAATTTTTCACTCAATTGACCCCTTAGTTTGTGTCTGGCAGCTTTCATGCTTGTTTGTTTTTTGTTTTTTTTGGTTGAAAATTCAGACTTTTTCAGAGATTGCTGCTCAACAAAAGGTAAAAGAAGTACCTTATTCATTGATCGCCCTTTCCCCAAAACAGCAAAAGATGTTAGTCATATGACGGTTTCTATAGAGTGACTAAGGAGACATGTATCAATAATTTTCATCAAATTAAATCTTCTTGAATTGAAATGGTATAAACTTTTTGATCTGATTAAAAAGTGGTGTTGACATTGCTTTTTAATTTCTACATTCATTAATGCTTGTATTATTTCTCTTTTTTTGATCTAAAATCTTCCATGTCGAGACAGAAAAGATATCAAAGTTGTTAAGAGTGTGTTTGTGTACTCAACTTTACCTTTGTGATATTTAGAGCAGTCATAAATTGGCTGACAATATGACAGTCAACAAAAGAATTTATTTTGAACAAGTGAAAATTGAATTAAAAAGACTAAGTCCCATTGGGAACTGCCAAACTTTTTTTTCTGGGTATAGCATAATTTCTATGGAGGTAGCTTCTCGTAGGAGTGGGAATTTATCAATTCATTTTTTTACATTGAAATGTACAGATGGATGTGAAAATTCCTTGTGAGAGGAACATAAAAAACCAGCCTTGAATGAAAGGTATTGTAGGGTTTAGTTCAACATGGAGAGTAGAATTTGAAAAGACAAACCACATTCTGAACATTTCTTTATTCTGTTACTAGAGTTGGTTTTCAGAGTATTAATGAGTTTTTCACTTCTGTAGTGAAAAGGTGCTGAGTTAACATGCAGTTCTCTTCATCTCGTAGAGTAAGGACTCATTTGGATAGGCAAATGGTTGGAGTAATTTGAATATGACATCTCTTACTTAAAAACTATCCGAAAAACCGTTTTTAAGGAAATTTGCATATATATATATATATATATATATTACATTGGTTTAAGAATGGCCCAAAATATAACTTTAAAATGAAATGCTGTTTATTGATTGGCTATTAACCAATTTTTGCACAGATATGTGCTTGTAGTAAAAGCAAGATAGAACTATCCTCCACTACGTGTTGACAGAGAAAAGTAATATTTTCAATAATCTGCATAAGAATTTACTTCCCGTTTTCATACATGAATGTAGTCTTATGGTTAAATTGAAGTTTTAGAAGTAGGCTAAGATTCCATCATAACTATTTATTCACTCTGAGGAAAGCAGTTCTTATATCAAACCTGGCCTAACAGCTGTTCTGAGTGCCATTCATAAAATCACTGTGTACCTTTTACAATCACCATAAGTACAGCAACTTTTATTTATACATTTGAACAATTAGAAACTAAATCCTGAACCAACAAATAATTGTTTATATTTCACTGATAGCTTGTGAATTAACTTGTAAATAGTAGTATCAAATATCTTTTAAATAGTTTTGTCTCTGACATGAACCTTGAACTATAAGAAAAAAAAAAGTCTAGGTATAACATTGATTCCAAAGGCAAAGCCAAATAATTTATTCAAAGCACAAACAATACAATGTATCTATTTTCTTTTGTTTCTCTTTCATGAATTCCTTTATTTCTTTCCCTTTTTTTTTTTTTTTTTTTTTAAATTAATGAAAATTTTTTACACAATTTTATTTTTATTTTTTTAGCGAAAACAAAATTATCAGCATCAATTTTTGTTTAATTTTCTGTTCATTACCTCTTAATTTCCACAGAACAAAAATAGTTTTTTTTTCCTTTTTTTTTTTTTTTCTTAAATTAAGAGAATGAATCAAAACAAAACTGCAAGTCGCAATTTTTTTCTTTTTACTCGTGTTTCTCTTTCATGAATTCTCTTGTTACTTTCCATTTTTATTTATTGGATTATTTTAAATTCCATTGATTGAAAATGGATAGAAATAAGAGAATTCATGAATGAGAAACAAAAGCTAATAGATACATTGTATTAAAAATTTGTTTTGCCTTTCTTATTTCTTATTTCCCACTCAGAATTTCAATCTGGACCACTGTAGCTAAGTTGTGTCAAAAGTTTGTCATAAACCCTTGTAAAATGGGCACTTTTTCTCCCCTGTTAAATTTCAGACATCCTGTGGGTGAAAAAAATCCAAAATTTGTGATTGCCAATGTATGATAAAAAAAAACTAAAATATTTAATAACTAAAAAGGGAGAGAATTATGGGGAAAATTGTTTTGATGGGCAGTTTTCAACCCTTGGTAAATTCCTGAGGGGAAGAGTTCCTGATGGGCACTTATCTGGTTACCGTGATTAACAACAGTTATCTGCATAACAGACAAGATATATTTGAAAAAAGTGGTCTGCTTTTTTTTTTTCTAATTCAACCACCTGGTGACCAATGTCTTTTGGCAGCATGCTCTGTTGTGGTGATCAATTAAAAAGACAGGTAAAAACGGGGATTTCCTTTGCCTTTTATCGGGCACTAAAATATCAAAATTTTCATAAAAACAAGGGTAGACACAAACTAAGGGACCAATTTAGCAGAAACTTACATTGAAAATTGAATTCCCCGTCACTAAAACCCATTTTGGAGAGGAATTTTTAAAAAAATCATTTTTCCCTGTTCCTTCGGGATGTGTTGGAATGTGTTCGTAAAAGTTTCTTCTGTGAATAGTTAGGGATGGGCAAAGTCTGGATACAGAGGCACATGAATAATCTAGACCCAACAAAAGTATCTAAACCAGTGTTGTGGGTAGCAGTGATTAATAAGGATTAATTAATAAACAAATATCAGTTGTAAGGAGTTGAGTTTATAGGTGTAAATCAGTTTCTCTTTAATCATGGTACAATGTTGATACAATGATTTTGTTGATTAAAACCAGGAAAAAGTCCCTGGAGAAGTCACAATTTTTATTTCTGACATGGAAAAAAAAGTTACATTTAATTTATCCCATCTATAAGTAATATCTTGGTAAAGTGAATGTTGATGAAACTCATTTGATTCTGAATAATGAAGTAATTTATATTTTAAGACCTAAATAATATAAAAATGCCTGTTCATATATCTGTGGGTCTATTTGTCTAGTCAGGGTTAAAACGTCACAAAAAAAAAGTCATATCTGATTTATAGTTATGAAATAAGTAATATTTTAGTAAGTAAATGTAGTCTTTCTGCAATGCCATGACACCTACGTTATTATCAATGTGTACGTCTCATATCACCAATGGATGAAAGACATAAATGTCTATTTTATAACCTTGTTTTATCTAAAGGTATTTAATGTTTGCAAATGCATAATGGTTCGTATTGTCAGTTAGAAAATGTCTTACAATATTATCTCGTTACTTTTCATTAGTTTGGCTTCTATCGTCAACATTTTTCTTCAAATTTCACTTGTTTTATTGCTATAAATCAAATGGGACTTTTATTGTCGATATTAAATTGTCAGATATTTGAATTTGGGCACAAATAGCTTTCCCAATGAATATCAAAAGTTGTGAATCAAATCATTTCTTTGGAAACAATTCTTTCTTCTTTGTGAAAAATAAATGAGTCTCAATAGTTTGAGTTGATTTCTTTCGATATTTTTCTTTATCTTCTCAAAAAGAAAGTAATAAAAAAATTGATAATTGAGATTAAATGAAAAAGAACTTTATTTAGGCCATGACTTATTTATTTGATTCCTACAAAATTATTTTCAAATAAATCCTTGCAAAATGATTGGTACTAAATATTGATTCTCAAAAATTCATAAGGATTATTGTATATTAGTACTCTACATGTATGGGTCACATAGTTGAAGGTTAACTGATAAAATTAACACACCCAGGTGAAGATAATGACTAAAGCAATAAACGCCTCTTAAAACTAGGAGTGATAAGTGAACAACAAGCTGAGTTATCAGAGCGTCTAAAAAAGATATGGACTCATTCCTATTCCTATAAACTTATCTTGTCTCAAGCCTTGTCAAAAGTGTGATTACACATGAATCTCAGTAAACAAAACACTTACACCCTCTATATCAGAATTATTTGAACTCATTTTTTCAAGGTTGATTTTTTTTTTTTTCTTTTAATTTTTTTTTCAAGGTTTTTATTTTATTTTAAAAGCATATGAGGTCTCTCCATAAAGAAACCAGCCATTCAATACTGACAAAAACAAATAACCTACCTGGGGTAATAGCCCCTTATTCCCCTTCAAAATTCTCTCCTGGGAGACTTACAGATCCCAGCATCCCTTTAAACCCTCAAAACAGTCTGCAAAGTCTTCTTTCAGGATTACCATCAGGTATCTCATTGTGTTCTCATTAATTTTATCTATGGTCTGAAACCTACCTTTCAAAGGCAAAAAGGCCAGATGTTCTGGACTGTAAACAGGCTGACAGACCTGGGTGATATGGAGTTTTGCAAAAAAAAAAAAATGAGATGCTTGGTCAGTGTGAATGCAATGTTCACAAGGTCATGCAATGGCATTTCACTACTGACTTGGTAACCCCAGAGGAGAAAGTATGCTTATGCATTCGCAGTGAGGTCCTCTCTAATTGGTTGTCAAGTTACATTAATATAATTTTATTGAATATGACTTTTATTGGCCACATTTTCTTTGTCAATATACAATTTGTTACAGCATCATTCGCAAATAAAAACAGAATTTCCCTTTGAGCTTTAAGGCCCAATATTCCAGTCTGGACGTGTTTTTTTTTTTTTTTTTATTAAAAAGCCCATTTGGTGACAGAGGTTACACAACTTCCTCCCTCAACAAAGAACTGTCTGACTTGAGTCGGCGAACCAAAATTTTGCCTTGACGTCTTTCCAAACCCAAATTGACATTTTTCTGAGACTTTCTTACCTATAAATTTTTTTTCCAGTCATTTTAATATGACCATATCCATCTGAGTTTTCAATTTGAACACTTTTCATTATTGAATGGAATGCATAAAAGAGCAAGCCTTTGGAAGATGGCGAACTATTAAAATCTTTCAACAATAATTTATTATTAATATTAACTCTTAATGTTATAGCTCCTGAACTCTTCTGTTATGAAAACCACATTTGTTTCACTCATGTCAAAAACAGAAAAAATCGATAAACTTCACCTTTAATCAGTAGCTATTCCTTTATTATTAATTTCTAAATATCCCCATATGAAACAAAGAGTTAAATAAATTACTTATGGTCTCTGCAAACACTATATACTTAATAGATAAGTTAATGTCATTCATCAGAAATCGCTATGAAAGAAGCGCAAAAAAACAGAAATAACTTATCCATTGATCATCCCTAACACGGTATGCTGCTGATAGACGTTGATTGCATGACTGTTTCTATTAGTTGACTAATTAGACTGGTTCTTTTTTTTTTCCCCCCTCCTCCAACCCTCTTTTTCTAATCAAGCTCATTTTGCAAACAATCTGTAGCCCATCAGAAATGATCTTGTCTCATCTAACGAATTGTCTTTTCTGTTTCAGGTTCAGTTCAGTGGAGGATCCTGTAATGATTCCAACAAAGATTATTACCTTGCATTCGGATCCATTTTTGTTATCCTTTCCTGTGTTTCCTTCATTCAATTGGTCAGTACACGTATTTACGCTTCTTATCATATTCAGCGTTGCTCATTCTACCTAATGAACAATACTGGCAAATTGACTCTCTGTTGTGGGCTGTACTGCTGAAAAAATGAATGTGTCGTTATGATAAAAGGCAACAATAAGCTAAGAAAATAAGTAAAAAAAAATAATCTGGTTCTTTGACGTATTCCCCCCCCCCAATGTCATGGCCGATCCTGACTCATTTCCCATGTTTTGATTTGTTCAGCTACCCGTGGTAGCTTCTCTTTCACAGCTTCCACAAATAGAGCAAAACCTCATTGACAGCCCAAGTGGGAACTGCTGCTTCAACATATTTCATCTCTCCTTTCTACTCACATGATACTGCTTGGTCAATGTTGCTTATCCAAGTAGCCTATTCATATTACTAGGCCATGATGTGTTGCTTTGCTGACAGTTATAAGTGTGTAAATAAAAGTATAAGTTACATTAGGTGAAAAGTCTAAAACTGATATATTGTTCAAGGGATAATTTAAGAGTTCAACCCTGAACCAACAACGCTTTAATAAGATCATGATTGAATGATGATCATCTTCAACAAATATATATAGTTAATGCAATTTACTTATATGCATATTAACCTATTACTTCTTTGCCGACAAAATAGTTGTTAGATTCTTCTCTCCCTCCCTCATTATGTTTTCACATTCCTTTTATTCAGGTTATATAGTCTGAAATAAAGGCCTCTCAAGTCAATATAAGTGACTGACACAACTCTTATTTATTTTAGAATAAGGATGAACGCCTCTTAAGTCAACAAATGTGTGTTAGATATGGCTCAACTATAGTCATCTTTTTGATTCAGTCAGTCAATACAAATCTTACGACATTTGTTTTTTGAGAAGTTGATGTGGATTGGAGCAGTCAACAAATACTCCCTATGTCTGGAAGAAAAATTTTGTTTCTTTTTCAAAATTCCCTCCCTAAATAGGTTCTTAGTGGGGGCTTCAATTCACAATGCAAGTTTATGCTAAATCATTCCCTTAGTTTGTGTCTGGCAGCATTCACACATTTTTCGTTCTTTTTGAAAATTCAGATTTTATTGATAACTGCCCAATAGGAGGTGAGAGAAGTAACTTAATCCTTGATCTCCCTTGTTCTTCCAATTTTTTGATTGATCACCCCCAACATGACATTCTATCAGAGGACATTGGTCACGTGACAATGTCTATTGAGTAACTAACTCAACCTGTTCTTAATATGAATGTAGCCAGATTTCTAGTAAACACTTTGACATCCTTTATTCACGATGAAGACTCATTTCTAATTGAACAGTTAAACATAAACAGGTCTGGTTAGTCACTCAATAGAAACTGTCATTCAGCAAAGTCTTTTGGTGGTATGCCATGTTGGAAAAGTGGACAATGAACAAGTTGCTCTCATCTTTTGTTGGGCAGTGATCACTAAGAAAAATCTGAATTGAAAAAAAAAAAAACGAACAAGTGTAGATGCTGCTGGAATGAACCCACCACTAGAGGCCTATTTAGGATGAGGATTTCCCAAAGAATTTTCCTAGACACGAGTGAATGTTGAAATTTCCAGTCCTCTTGCACTCTTGATACAGCTGTATGCACTAATATATATATACTTGTGTGTGTGTTTCTTCAGTTTTCAAGTTGGTCTGGCTGCCTGCTTATATTGGCAGTTTTGGTTGATGTTTTCTCATAATAATATGCAAAACTTTAATTTTTCTTCCTCTTTTCTAATTAAATTACAGTGCGTATGTATCTGGTATGAATATATCAAAGAGCAAAAACACTCTTTATGGAGTGCCCTCAAAGTAACAACTCAAAAGATGCTATATGTCCTCATTATTTGTGCTACTGCCATCAGAGCGGCTTACTTCTTTACCACGGTAAGTATCTTGTTGTTGGAGTTTGTTTTTAAATTAACTTGGCTGGCTTGGAGAAAAATAAGAATTGAATATAATGAGGTTACAACATTGACATAGGATTTTGCCAGCAGAGATTATTCAATATGAAAAGTTCTGTTACAGCATACCTGTGCATGTAACTTGAGTTTGAAATGATCAAGAGGTAAGTAGCGTCCTTGTGAATGTGAGAGAAACTCCGCTTTTGTTATATGCATGTGTAAGTGGGTATGTAAATGATAGTTTAAATATATATATATATGCATTAAGTTATAGCAGCAATAGTGAAAACTAACCTAGTATGAAATAGACTTCTGACTGAAATATTTTTTTTTAAATTTGAAACTTGTCGCAAGTTCGGTTTGGAAATATTGCTTTTGCCATCGGGATCAAGATGAAAACTTAGGGTTTGGGTTTCTGCAATCCCCCAAAATATGTTGAAAAGACAATGAATGAGTTAATGTACGGTTATTGTTTTGTTTTTTGTTTTGTTTCTTTTGTTTTTTTTTCAGGGGATTCAAAAACTCAGCGGAGGTTTCATGCATGTTTATAGGTAAATGAGCATCGCTAGGGATAGTCTGATTCGGCTGTTCACTGAGTAGTTAGTCATATTCACTTTCATTTGTGAGAAAATATTAATATTGAGATTCAAATTTCTTTGAGTTACACTTTTTGCACAGATTTGTGCTTGTGGCAAGAATAGCACAAAACTTTCCTGCACATTTCTTTTTACAAAAGTAAAAAAGAATATCTAGTAGCTATCTGAACAGATTATTTCATTATCGATACTTGTTTTTTCAATAACCGGTTTTAATGATCATGTCAAGTGTTCTCTTTTCTTTTGCATTAGTAATTAACCTTATGAACAGATTTTCATTAGAATAAAGAATAAGCTTTAGGCCAGACTTGAAATTGCATCCTTTTTGTCTTGTTAAAGTTGTTTACATACGACAACTGCTCTACGGTAGGCAGAACAAATCTAACCTTCAAAATGTTTTTCAAGTCTGATCCACATTGTGAACTGATGGCAGTAGACAGACAGCCTGTATAGTTGTGATAAAAAACAACTAAAACTGAGATTTAAAAAATTCTTACCAAAAATAGATAATGGTTAACTTTAAGTAACATCTTAGAAGTAGCCAGAGAGAAAAGCATGTCTTATGTTAAAAACAGAACATAGTTGGTTAACCATTTGTAGAGGGTACTGCAAATAAATGTTCTATTAGAATTACTTATAAATGTATAAAAGCTCAAAGGTAAATACCTAGAAAAAACTGTTTCTGACAACAGAAGCAAATACTTCCGTAATCTGTGAATAAGAGGACACGTTGATATAAGTTATGGTAAATTAAGACTTTACCCTGATGTGCTGAGATAAGAGGAAGATTATCTATTTTTTAGATAAATGTATATGCACTTGCATAGAAGTCGTCAAAAATGACTGGTAACATTTTTGTTGTATAATGGTAATGAACCAACAAATGTACAGAATTAGGATCTTAGGATAAATTCAAACCAAAAGTCAGTGAGCAAAAGCGGGTACCATGTTCAAGTTGTGTTTGGTGCGTTTTTAAATTTGCAGCAATAAGAATAATAAAGTACACTACTGGTTTTTAGCTACAAAAAGCAAGGGTAACATTATATTCAAGGTCACATTGTAGTCGAGTGATAAAAATTAAATAACAATTTAATGACGTCAATATCAAATTAATAGATAATTTCTAACTGTTTAATCGCATGCTTTTTCAATCTGTCTGTAACTTGCTTGTCCAAAATCATCTATGATTTCCGGTGACAAAAGAAAGCCTTAAACATTTTTTTTTTTTTTTTTCTTTTAATTTCTATCTTTATTTTAGAAAAAATTTTTTAATTTAGATTCTATTAGAATTAGAATTTTCATCAGCTTCCTAGGTGCACAGCACAACTTCAAGCATACATAAGTAGAGGCATACTAACATGCATACTTTCACTTTTATAGAAGGGCTCACTGAATTCTAAAAATATGCCTATAAAGATTTTAGTTTTTAATTCAGTTCAAGGAAGACTGTTTGAACAAATCAGAAGAAACTGATTCTAATTTTGATTATGATTCATCAATTTTCTCAGCCAGAGTTTCAAATATTTTCATGCATATCTTTTTTGTATTCAAACATTAGAAAAGAATATTTATTTTTTTTCTTTATCATCTGCAGTTACAGCATGACTTATCCGATCAAGTCTCTTCAAACCTGTGGTGTGCATATTATCCATTATTGCTGACTGGCTTCACCCTTATTGTATGTTATTGGGCAGAGGTAAGCATTTCACATCCCTCTAATCACTGCTACCCACAACAGATAGATTCAAACACTGTTGTTGGGTTTAGGCTATTCTGACATTTAATATGAATTGTTGTAAGCGGACTTCCTCCAGCTAACTATGACTATTCATCATAGAAACTTTGTACACACTCCCATCAATGAGTATTGAGAAAGGTATTCTCTTTTGTTTGTTCATTTTTTTTTTAAAATTCCCTCACAAATATGTTTTCGTGGGGGGGGCGAATTTGCAATGTTAGTTTATGTTAAATTGATCCCTTAGTTTGCGTTGGACAGTATTCACACATTTTAAAAAATTTATATATCTTTTTTGGTGATCACTACCCAACAAGAAAATTAACTTTTTAATTAATCACCCCCCCTCTGTCCCCCACTTTTTAATTGATCACCCCCCTCTGTTCCCCACTTTTTAATTGTTCACCTTCCCCCCTCTGTTCCCCACTTTTTAATTGATCACCTTCCCCCCTCTGTTCCCCACTTTGTAATTGATCACCTTCCCCCCTCTGTTCCCCACTTTGTAATTGATCACCTTCCCCCCTCTGTTCCCCACTTTGTAATTGATCACCCCAACATGACATGCTGCCAAATGACAGAGGTTACATAATAGTTTTTACTGATTGGCTAACTAGACCTGTTTTTACTATTTGGGGCAATTTGATTGGTCCTAACTAACTAGCATGGGAATATCTGCAAGCTGATAAAACACCTTAGCCAGACTTCCTATCTTTTGTCAATTAACCTGCCATCAATATGTAGGGCATTGCTCAATGGATACATTTTTAATACATCTTAAGCCGGGAAACCCTGCAATACACTATTGCAATTTTCAGGTTTTACATGTGTAATTATTCAGTTAGTAAAACCTTGATGAAAATTTGAAGTTATCTTTCCCATTTTAAAATGCACTCTGTTCCAGCTGCAGAATAACAGAAAGTGAAGATGAATTTCAAATCAAACAAGCACACATTCCGTAGAACAGAATAAGTAGTCAACTGAAATCAGGCAGTTTCATGAGATTAAAGGGTAGTTTTTTTTGGGGGGGGGGTTTCACTTGAAAAAAATAATTGAAGCAGAAAACTTGACAAATACAAAAGATAAGATGGGGTCAGTGTTTTTAGGGCTATGGTTTCAGGATAGGGTCTAGAGCATCTGTTATTCTGCAGCTGAAATGCGACAATTTTAAATCGGTTTGGGGGGGGGGGACATAACAATTGCAAGTTGTTATAAAATACGTCTTGGACATTTTTGGAAGAATGGAAATTTATTGTAATCATGCCCATTGATTATCTCAATTGCTTAATGCAAGTTCATCTTGCAAGGAATTAATTGTGTGAAGCAGGTTTGTTTGGAGTAAGCAGTAATTAATTGTCACAGAAAATTCGAGGTGATTTTCTTTCTTTTATATAAAACCAGTCAAGAATTTAAGATTTATGAAGCATGATATAAAATATTGTCAGATGATTTTTAATTAGTTTTTCAGGATTTCAGTAAGAATATCCTATCGGCCGGTTGTTAACTATCTATTGTCCTATCGGCCGGTTGTTAACTATCTATTGTCCTATCGGCCGGTTGTTAACTATCTATTGTCCTATCGGCCGGTTGTTAACTATCTATTGTCCTATCGGCCGGTTGTTAACTATCTATTGTCCTATCGGCCGGTTGTTAACTATCTATTGTCCTATCGGCCGGTTGTTAACTATCTATTGTCCTATCGGCCGGTTGTTAACTATCTATTGTCCTATCGGCCGGTTGTTAACTATCTATTGTCCTATCGGCCGGTTGTTAACTATCTATTGTCCTATCGGCCGGTTGTTAACTATCTATTGTCCTATCGGCCGGTTGTTAACTATCTATTGTCCTATCGGCCGGTTGTTAACTATCTATTGTCCTATCGGCCGGTTGTTAACTATCTATTGTCCTATCGGCCGGTTGTTAACTATCTATTGTCCTATCGGCCGGTTGTTAACTATCTATTGTCCTATCGGCCGGTTGTTAGACTTGAATCTTGATTGTCACACACACAAGCTCACTCAATGGCATCCCGATGCTGACTGAGTAACCTTATGAGAGATTGTCTGTTCATGCATATGCAGGAAGGTCCCCTCTGTGCAAAAGTTCTCAAAATGGCTGAGAACTTCTATTGAAGTAAAGCGTCAGGTCTCTTGAGAGACAACCCGCTATGGAGTATGACAGCTGGTGACAAAGGCCCAGTTTCTGTTGCTTGTGTCAGCTTAGTGATCTTTGCAAGTCTCGTCTGATCATGACTGAGACTTTATACCAACCAGTTTTTATGACCGATCAGACTTAGTACTCCTAACAAACCTTGTATTTTCATATCCACTTGTCTGGAACTTTTAAAAAAAACATTCTTGTAAAAAAAAAAAAAAAAAAAAAAAAAAATGTATACCTCTGAAACTTCAATATCAGAAATAATCATTTTTGAAACACTTGTTTATCTTGAAAGAGTCATAATGTTTCTATTTTTCCTTTCACAGGCATTTCATTTGAACATTCCTTTTGAGAGGCCAAGATTCCTCAGCAAGTCTTTTGTTGGATTCGTGGTGTTTAATAGTTTCATCTATCTACTGTTCGGTGCTCGATTCTTCCTGACGGCGATCTTTAGTGACCGCCATGATTTGGTAAGCTACAATTTTCATCTATGCAGGTTGTGTGCCCCTTTATCTGAAATCTCTGGGACCGGAAAAACTTTGGATTTCAGAATTTTTGGGAATATTCACACATACATAATGAGATATTCTGGGGGCCTATGAAGTGAAGACTGTAGTCTTTGATTTTTCAACAGGTTTATCTCCCATCAATTAGAGAATGTACTAAAAACAGTTTTTCTGTTGTGGTGGAAATGAAAGAAGAAAAAAATTTTTTTAAAAGCTGTTTTATTTATTTATTTATCTATCAATCTATCTAATTTATTTATTTATTTATTTTTGTTGAAATTTTTTCATATCCAGACATAGCATTGGCTTTTTAAATTTTTTGCATTTGGAACACTGTAGTTTTTTGAGTTTTGGATGAGGGGTACTCAACCCATGTTTAGATGTGCAAGTATATAGATTTTTTTTGGATTTTTTTTTTTTTTTTTTTTTTTCAATTCAATGAATTTTGTTTAGCAAAAAATATAGAAAACATTTGAATCATTACAAGAACTAATAGAAAACTTAAATATAAAGTGTGGCTATTGGATATTGAGACTGGACTTGTGAGTCGAACCACAGTGCACACTATATATTGAGCAATAGGCAAGCATAAACAACTCTTGAAAGTTCCAATTCACATGCATCTTCATTTTGCTGTTACACATTACTTAGAGTGGACATGTTTGTCTTACATGGTGTGGAAATTGTAAATCCAAAAATGTAGGCACTTATCAATTTGAAATTTTTGACGAAATTGAACAAAATGGGTATAAAAACATTTTGTATGTTAGCTGAAGTTTACAGGTAAGAATACGTATTATCTGCATGTGTGTTCAAGGGGCCCAAGAGGTTGATGCATTGCTCAATTTTGGAACTGACTATTTTTATGACATGTCAGAAAATCATGTCTATTTCAAGGAAAGTGTAACTGTGAAGAGAAAAATTGGGAAGCAGAAAGAAATTTTTAGGGGTTGCGTATACTTGCCTTTTGGTCAATATAGAGAGATGAGCAAAAACATGACTGTCTGCCTAATAAGATGTTATCTATCTATGCGCCTGCAAAAAAGCAGGTAATTAAAATATAAATTCTATGAATAAGGAGTGACCTGTCAATTAGCTTAATGCCTACCAAAGGTGGCCTTTAAGCTAGTATTAATAAATATTTGATATAACCTGATTATCCTCTGCTTAATTTCTTTATTTATCTATTTTTTCTTTTCTTTTCTAGGACTTGGTCAACAAAATTTTTGATGCTCTGTTTGCATTCTTGATGTTCATTGTAGTCATATTCTTTCTCATTTATGGTGTGGAGGTTTACTTCAAGGTAAGCTCATTATATATTTGATAATTCGACTGTTTTGATATAATTTTGCAAGGAAAAGTTGAAGAGGTGAAAATTTTAAAAGCTAATTCATGAGAACGCCTAAAATAAGATTTTCCTTTTCATTATGAACTCTAATCAAATTTTTAATGCAGTGACATTATGATTTTCCAATCACTACGACCACAACAGACCGGCTCAAACACTGTGGCTAGATTTGGATTATTCGTGTATTCTGACATTGATATGTATCTATCTAGATGTTGCCCAGCCCAAACACTGGGTTGTAATGATAGTGCTTAAGATTGGCATACATTCATACTGGTTGTCCCCATGATGATATTGACCAGCATACTTCATTAATAGGGTATATTTATAGTTTTTTACAGACATACTTTTTGTTGAGGCTGTATTCTTTATCTTCTGTAGTGATGTACCATAGCAATGGTTATATTTATGGTGATATCATCTAGGTACCTTGACATTTTGGTATATTTTTACTAATTGTACTGGTTGTGATTAGTGTTTCAGACTGGCATTTCTTAGCATTGATGTTATTATGTTGGGCTAAAATGTTAACACTCATAGAAAGTATAAGCTGCATTTTCTGTTTTTGTACTGCATGTTATTTCTAAGTTTTTATGTTTTGCATTATTGTATGTTGTAGGTGCGAGGAGCATTTGCTCAGTCGCAACGCATTGTTAACCAACGTCAGCTACACTTGTCCAGGCTCGGACTTGTCATTCAAGCCATTCTTCAGTTAATCACAGCACTCTTCCTTCTCTCGGATGTCCTGAAAGAGTTCTGGAGAGACAAGTAAGTTCAATTAAGTACTGTTATGTCAACTGGAGGTAGGGCCTTCGTAACACTTAACAGAAAGTGGACGGTACTTGAGGTCCAAGAAGTAGGACTTGGAATAGTCTGCAAAAGTAAGAAGTAGCCAGAAGTCATATTTTTTTTTTTTTTTTTTTCCAAAGATGTTCTTGATTAATGAAAATGAATTTTGGAGATTTATTAACAATATATTCATAAAATAATTTTCTACACTGATTTACGTATGATTTGTAAGTTGTACCTATTTAGGTTGGAACTTGGGCTTGTTTTCTGCTGTACAAATAGTGAATTTGGGGTTGACTATAGCAGAAGTTTGGGTTTTTTTTTTGTTTTTTTTTTTCACACATACATAAAGTCTTCATGCAACTCTCCTGCAACCCTCTCACAGAACCCTGTTTTAGAAGGGCTGTTTTATAGCCTTGAAATTTATAGCTTTATTCTCTTGTAGTGAAGAAAATGAAATAAGTTATAAGGCTTTAAATAATCATTGATTAGAGGCTATCAATGAAAACTGCCAACACCGCCATACCAGCTTAAAAACTGAATGAACCTATGTATATATATCATGTCACAGACAGCACCGGTTGGGCTTGAAAATTTTAAAATTCACTCCTCATTATGTCTATTTTTTGTTAACCCCTTCCCTTGATAGGTTTTTAGTGGGAGGTTCATTTTACAATGAAAATTTATGGTAAATTGGTCCTTTTAGTTTGGGTTGCATTTGGGCTTGGGTTTTGTTTTTTTTTTTTTTGTTTTTTTTTAGATTCAGACATTTTTTAGTCATCACCAACATGAAATGCTGTCAAAAGACAATGGTTACATGATGCTTTCTATTGAGTGACTAACCAGACCTGTTTTTATTTTAATTTGTTTGCAGGCTACCAGTTATCAGTCATAATATTTATGACATTGGATTTCGAATAATTGAGTTTGGTGTGTCTCTTTGGTTCCCTTGCGTTCTATGGAATTGTTGCAGGTAAGTGGAGTACCTTGTTTTATTGGGTTTCTTTTTTCTTTTTTTTTTTTTCTTTTTTTTCTTTTTTTTTCTTTTTTTTTTTTTTACACACGTCATGGGCCTGCACAGCAGGATACGGCCTGACCCTATCTACTTCTGCCAAATTTTATTGCAATTCAGTTGCATCCAGTGGTAGCTTCACCAATCAATAAACCAGGTGAGTATTCAGGGTGTTGCGTTAGAAAGATGTCTCAGATGCATTTAGTGTTGATCTGTCTGACAAAAATATCTTTGATTTTTAATCTGAAAAAGTAAAATTGGAATCAACTTAACCCTTTCAGGACTCCTAGGACATCTTATATCCCAAGGTTTCTATGACTGCTAGGATATGTATATCCCTTTAAAAAGTCTACCGAGACACTTAAATTCCGGCATTAAGCAATATATGCTATTCTTGAAAGACATAATTTAATGAATACTATCTGTACTAGAAAAAAAGATTTAAAAAAAAAAAAAATATATATATATATATATATATATGGTTACATGTCTTTCTGGTGGGCTTTCACTGAAAGAACTGACATATGCAAATTGGAATCTCAGTTCAGCCAATAGTTCATTCTGAGGAAGATATAAAACCCACTGAAACCGTCAGCCAAGTGATCTGAAATTTCTTGTTCATGACTGTTCAATCATTTTAAAATTAATTCATTTGATTTCTGTGCTTTTCCCTTCTTAATTCAATGCTTATTATCGAGTCAGTAGTTTTTCTTTACCATTTTTAAAAATTTTTTTATCATCTAGTAATATATAATTAAACCAAATGTGAAAATAAAACTAATTGCAGTTTGAAACTGAATTGAAGAACTATAAATTTAACAATTTGTGATGTTTATTTTAGCTTGAAATTAGGTATGTATTCATTAACTTTTTTTTCTCTGAATCTTCTAAATTATTTCCGATGCTGCCGAATAAAAAGCATAAGCAAACAAATGATTTTCTATTGTTATATAATTTTTATCAAAAAGATATCTTTTTTTTTTTTTTTTTTTGCACTATTCGTTAAAAAATCGATAAACCACTAAAAATTAATATGTAATAGTATAAAAAAGATTTCTGTATTCTAACATTTTCTGTGTCTAGGTACCAAAGTTGTCAGATTGAATTGAACTCAGTTAAAATATGGCTTTTACATCATAAAAAATGTTAATCATCATTAAATCCAAATCTCTTTGTTTCATTCTCTCTACAGCCCAGAACAGTTGTGGGTCCTGAACCCCAAAAATATCTTTCAATCATTCAAAAGTGATCAGGATTTAGAAGGGGAACCGGTGAATTCTGCAAAAGATCGGCACAGAAATTATAATACAATTGATCAGACACTCAGTAAGTATAAATCCACATTTTCTATTTTTGCTTCATTTTATCGACAAGGTTAACAGTTCTAAATGATGATTGTGATTTAATATCACAAATGGAATAAAATCATTTTATACTAGTCATTGTCCTGTTGCGTAGCTGCCATTCAATGTAAGTGCACAAATAACAGGCCAGGCTGCTAGTGATGCTATGAGTGTAACAGACATGGTAGGAAGGGTTAGATCCATGAGAAGGTAGACAGTTGGTTTATAGACTGCTGAAGTATGGCTCAAGAGAGAAAAAGTCCAATTAGAGGCTGAGAGGGGAGAATATAGATAGTTCGAGAAGAGAGTAGGAATAGTGGAGGGGGGAAAAGAAAGGTATTTAAATAAGGTAGGAAAGGAGCTGATGGCTGCTACTGATACTATAAATGTGATAGATAGGGTCTAATCACGCATATTATTATAAAGATGATGGTAGAGATCTTCGATTGAATTTTTGCTAAACTTCTATCAAAAAAGAAAAATAGGTGTTTAGTTGTGAGTTTTATCCAACATTAGCTAAGGTGTGAAAAGAATGCTATGTTGGTGGGTTCAATAATGTATGCTACTGACAGAAATTAGACAACTTTTTTTTTTTTCCAGTGCATTACTAATATAAAAGTGTGAATTCAGATATTTTAAATGATATATTCCTCTCATCTTTCAGCTGTTGATGCATCCCAGAATTATTTGTGCTGGATATGTTATGATGCTGACAACCTCAGAGCTGGTCCTCTTATCCAGGCTTGTAACTGCAAGGGAGATATGTCTGCTGTACACCATGAATGTCTCCGCAAATGGCTTGTAGAGGTAAATCTATTGCAATGACGTCCGTACAGGGTGCAATTTATCAGCAATATATGGAATGGTGCTACCCAGGATAGCGCAAAGTTGGCCTGACTTGAAGTGACCAGAGTTCAAAATCTGGCTGTGGTAGTTTGTGATCACTCCATACTAATACCCATGGGAAAGGTGTGAATCCACTTCCCGGCCCCCAGTGCTGTGGGTAAAATTGCAGGGTAGATGGAGCCTTCCTGCTTTGGAAGGTAGTCCTTCTTAGTGAAGGCTACTTTGGGGAGGGGGAGACAATCTACTGCTTGGCTGCTGCCTTCGCCATCTTGACCTGTTAGGCTACTGGGGAGGGGCACTCAATGTTCAGACAGGTGGAGTGGAAAATCCCTCCCTTGATCCTCTCGATGAATAATCTCATTTGATGGTTACATGTTGGCTCGCGAAAGGTAATGGCCAAATCTATAATACATTTGGTTATTAGGCATTATGAAAATGCCCTGAACTTTTGGGTAGCACTGTGTGTGTATATATATATATATATATATATATATATATATATATATAATGAGAGAAAGATGAAAATGACAATTAGGAGGTGAAGGGAAAAACTCGAGAAGTAGGCATTAAATCTCAAAATTTTTTATTATTTCATGGGCATAGTTTAATGCATTTTAACAGGGGCCAGCCATCTTTTTCAAAGAAAATTTTTTGCGGTGGTTCACACAGAAAATATGCTGTTTTCATTTTGATGCTGAAGAGGTTTTTTCTTAAAAAAAATGGCTGCCCCCCCCCACCTTGAAATGCATCAGACTACATCCACAGAATAATGATAAAAAATTTTGAGATGTAACACCTATCTCTTGAGTTTTCCTCTTCACCATCCAATTGTGATTTTCATCATCATCATCCTCAGTCTTAACGTCCGTCGTTGGACATAGACCTTCCCCAAGATTCGCCACAATTCTCTATCATGGGCGCCACGGAGCCAGTATTTCCTGAATCTGCCCAGTTCATCTCTCCATCTTGTGTTCTGTTGGCCTCGGTTTTTTTATGTGATATCTGGGGATCTATGTTGTGGGACGTGATGTCCATTGGTTGTCTTTCATTCTTGCAACATGGCCTGCCCATTATCATTTGAGTTCTTTGATAGTTTCCATGATGTCATGGACACCCGTTTTCTTCCTTATATACTGCACTGTCTTGTGATCTCTCCATGTAAGGTTGAGCATACTTCAGTTTGCAGGTCTGTCTCTTGGTTTATTTTCATCTACATTTTTTCAAATTACTTCATATCCACAATACAAACATATATATATACTGTGTAAAGTACTATTGTGCAACTAATATTTTCAACAGAGAATTATTGTGAATTAACTAGTTGCAAAGTCAATTATATAATAGATATATAATAGATTGTACAGGGATCTTTTGTAAAACTCTAGTCCAAGTCTGGAGTTGACTTTGTTTTTCTGCCATTACAAGAACAAGGACAATCCTCACCAAATTTCGGGGAGTAAACTGTTCGTCTACTAATGTTAAAAAAACATACCGATATCCTAAGATTAACATTGGCCTACTATGATTTGGAATTGCAACCAATCAACTGGTATTGGCTCTCTTACTAATTGTGCTATGTCCATAAAAGTTTGTTTGAAATATGCGAGGGCTTATTTCATACTAATATATAAATACATGGTCAAGATTGACAGTATCAAAAGCTTAAATGTTAGACTGTTTAAAAATTGCTATGTTCAGGATTGAATTCAGGGTCTTGAGCAGGGTGGTGTCCAGGTAGAAAAAAACTATTTTTACAAATAAATATGTGGAAAAAGGAAACAAGTAACATGATCTGGCATTTTTCACTTACATTTGCGACATGGTGTTTTTTCACTAAAATTGACAGAAGAGTAAAAAAAAAAAAAATCAAAGAAATTTACCACAGAACCCATAAATGAAAAAAATCATATAAAATAAAACAGAGGAAAAACATAATATTAGAAGAAAAACGATAATAAATTTTCGTTAAGGTTAATTTGATTACTTGGGATTTTTTTTAATTTAAAAAAAAAAATTAAGAATAAAAAATTTTTTATTCATAAAATTTCTTGGAATTTTTTTTTCTTTCCAATATTAATTGTAGTTTACCTGAGCAGAAGAGGGTCCAGACCCCTTTCAACCCCAACCCCTGTGCCTGATGCTACATGTTTAACTGAGGCTAGGTATTTTCTCTTAACCTCAATTTTCTTGAAAAGATTTTCAGTTCTGGTTTAAATCATTCTTTTTTTTCTTTTTCTCCAGAGTGCTACCACAGCGGAGAATGCCAAGTGTAGGGTTTGCCTCCAGAAAGTAAGTATCAGTTTTCCTTAGAATTTTTCTCCGCTATATTAATACTTATTTTTGTCTTGAAATTTACATACTTTTTGACTTCAAGTAAATGTACTATTCATTCTCAATTGCATTAAAGTTATATGCTTATTGATGATACAGGCATGGGTGTCCCTTGCCATTTTTTGGCAAGAGGGATATATCCAGGGTGTGGGTATGAGCATAAAGATATATCCAGCTATTGGCTTTCAGGTGAAAGAGATTGAGGAGTGCCTAAGCTGTTACTGTTCTTAGTATCCTCTTCATCCCTGGCCTTTATGAGGTTCCAATTTTCAAATCCCTCAACATCTGTGAGAAAGCCTGATACAGGGAAGGGCAAATGTCCCGTTTGCACCCCCTAGCGGACACACATAAATACATAGCTAATATGTGGTTAATTATATACTCAGAAAATATCAATAACTGTGATCCTAAACATACTCCTAGCAAAGATTGACATTTGTTTTGCAGAGAAGAATGAGTCTGTATGTTTATTTTAGCTAGATGAATAATTAACACAAGTGTTGTTCAAGTGCCTTGATTTAAAGCTTAGAAATAGATAAGTAGGAAATGATAGCTAAAGGAGGATATATTTCAGGGTGCTGAAATTTTACTTTGCTTTTGTGAGTCTCTGGCAATTACATGATGCTACTAATGATAATGTGTTGGACACACAAGTTGGGTGCCATGTTAAACCACTGATCTAGAGCCACAACAATCTGGTGCCATGTTTGACCACCGGGCAAAATGCACTGTAGTCTGGTGCCACAACAATCTGGTGCCATGTTTGACCACCGGGCAAAATGCACTGTAGTCTGGTGCCATGTCCAGCAATGAGCTGAAGCCACAAAATGCTGTTACATTGACCTTTTTTTGCTTTCTTTTTTTTTTTTTTTTTTTTTTTTTTTTTTTTTTTTTTCTTGTGCTATATTTCTGGTTTTCTTCTCTTCAGTACTCACTTCAGGAATGCCAATACTGGCTACCGAAAGGCACAAAGTTCCGTCATTGGATCCTTGTTCTTGCATTCTTATTGCAATGATCGGTTGTCCCTTCGGCGCCTATGCTGTTGTCCACGAATTAACCAAAACGTATGTGCAGGTCTTGGCTTTTGTTTTACTGCGATTCTTGAACTGATTTGCATCAAGTAAGTTCACCTTTTTATAGAAATAGT